>CM069059.1:31962900-32531305 GCA_035220775.1 Malus fusca
TATGTGCCGGTACGTGATGAGTGCCAAAATGAAGGTTCCTTCACTCAGTATAACTTTGGAAAGCAATTGCATCCCTGTCACAAATATCTGCACCATCAACATGGCCAACACTAGCTGTGACCACTTGAACCATTTTTTCACAAACCCCATTTCCATGCCCGTCTCTCTAGTCTCTTGATAGCTCTCTCGTATTTAGAAGGCGATAAGTCAGACACGCGGCCTTACCAACTGGCCAATACCTTAACAGCTCTCTATATATCTGATGATGTCGAACTAGAGTGCAAAAGGCCGAAAACACTGCTCGGTATATATAACTTCATCATAAACTACAAAATAAAATGACATAAAAATTATGAAGTATTGGAACATAATGAAAACATGAGTAACAATAATATAATGTGTGTTCATTTAAGTATGTAACAAGTCTCTTACAATTTATTAAAAAAATAAAATGCAAAATGAAAGTGATATATTTTTTGTCTAAGTGAATTGTGACCTAGGCAGGTCTCTAGGCGGTCTAGGCGAGCACCTCAGCAGGTCAATGCGTATTTTCTTAATTTTCAAACGTCTATGCATTAATCAGGACAATGGCTAGCCGCCTGACGCCTAGGCGGTGCTAGGCGGAAATTTTTAAAATAGTGCCTAAACCTGATGAACTCTATGTACGTGATGGACCAAACTAAGTTGCAAAGCGTTGGATACACTACCTTAATCAACTGGTCTCAATGACTCACTTTCTATTTGATTGATGATATCAATGTATGGAGAGAAGAATCAAACGACAATGCATGAAGTGAGAGTACGATTGACTATTTGTACGGTGCGATGGTTCCCAAAACACACTGTTCCAAAGAGAGAAAGAAGGAAAGAAATGAATGGAAATGCACATAGGAAATGGAAAATCGAATTAGGTCACAGTCTGTGTCCCTCACAGATGGGTACAGATGCCATATCGATATTCGTCGTTAGGAACCTCTCTGTGTCAATCAGTCACAGCCAATGCTACTACGCTCTCAGCCTTTGTACGTCGATGGCTCTTATCAGTGCCCTGCCCTTTTCTGACAGTGTGTGTTGTTAATCATGCAACAAGAATATCGAATACCAAACTATGATAAAACATATCAGTTTTGATGCTTAATCAATAAATCCAACACTTCTCGAGAAGAACTATGCAACTAAGACACGATCATGACGTTGTTTTTTAGTTGGCGACACGTTATTATGCGGGAAAGTTCAAACACATTGTATAGAGCTAAAGCTACTATGAGATATCGTCCAGGTAGCCTTTTTTGAAAATCAAAACATAACACTTGTATTCCTTATTTTCTTCTTTTAATCAATTTGAATTTGATAGCCAGTCCCTAAAAATTAAAGAAATACTTGGAAAAAAGAACACAACCAACCATGTTCGTGCGAAACATAGAAAAAAACCAAAACAAAAAAGTTCCACAAATTCAATCTCATAAGTTGGCCAGACTGCTAGATATCTTGGAAATTACATAACTAGTTTCGATTGAATCACGAATGTCTCTTCATATGTGCAATTCTTAATTTCTTATATGAAATGATCATTCTGGTTGGAACCCACTTAGAGTATGTATTTAATATGAGCCATTGGAAACTCTTAGATTTTTCAGAAGATTTTCGTATCAATTTTCTAGAGCGGTGATATTTGCACTCTCATATTTTTAGCTCTAAATTCATTTTATTTTTGTTCCTTAATTCATTTATAATTTATTTAATACGATGAGAAAAAAAAATTGATATGCAGCTTAGTCCCTAAAACCTCTAATTTATTCAAACAAACTCACTCACTAATTTTTCATGCACACTATTTTAATTCAATTCAAATGACACACTCCCAACAGAAAAAAAATTGCGTTGTCATTTAATTAAACGGGAGTGCTTGCAACTTTTGTATTTAAATATTTTTACTTCTTTAAATGACACATATCAATTCTTTTACATAAAAAACGAGGAAAGTTTCCACCAAATTCACTTAGTCTATAATCCAGGCCGTTGAATTTTGATCTAAGGGCCACAGTTATTATAACTTTTAAAGGCCCCCCTGTTTGTAGCCGTTGGATCAAATTTCAACTGTCCGGATCCAAGTAGGTGGATTTGGTGGAAATGGATCCAGAGATGATCCCTTTCCAAAAAAGGATACCTTTCATGTTTTTGGCTATAAATTAATGGTGAAGGTCAGCTTGTGTAAAAAAAAAAAAAAAACACGAGTCATGTGAAGAAGTGAAAATGTCCAAATACAAATATTAGTGCAAACATCGTTAAAATTTCTCTTAATTTAAATTTCTAATGAGATATAATGAGCTCTCGCTAAATTTTTGATTGTGTTTCACAGAAAAACATGAAACTGCTAATGAATCAGGGAAGCATTTGTTCTTTTTCAAGAAAGTTTCAATAATTTTCTTTTTTTCGCAAGTAAAAGTTTCGAGAAGCCAATCCATAATGGGCCGTAAATAATTTTACTATTTTGGAAGAGCCCAAAACCTTTACCACTTGAACCTAATCAATATACACACCAACTTTCTTAACTTGACAGGCCCATCTTGTACTATAATTTAAAAATCAAGCCCAAGTCCATATCACCTTCATTCTTTGAGCTACGATCGGCCCGGCCCATTACAAGAATAAGTCCTAGGGTTTAACATTCTTATATATACATTTGACAAGAGGTTAGGGTTTCCTGCCTCGCCCAAATCACACTCGTACACCAACCGGAGCCGCAGAGCGAGAGAGAGAGATAAACAACCAGAGCAGCGGAGATGAAGACCATCCTCTCCTCCGAGACCATGGACATCCCCGACGGTGTCAAGATCAAGGTCCACGCTAAGATGATCGAGGTCGAAGGTCCTCGCGGGAAGCTCATCCGCAACTTCAAGCACTTGAACTTGGACTTTCAGCTCGTCACCGACGAGGAGACCGGAAAGCGGAAGCTGAAGGTCGAGGCCTGGTTCGGCACCCGAAAAACCAGCGCCGCCATCCGCACCGCCCTCTCCCACGTCGGAAATCTCATCACAGGAGTCACCAAGGGGTACCGCTACAAGATGCGTTTCGTGTATGCTCATTTTCCCATCAATGCCTCCATCACTAATGAGGCCAAGGCGATCGAGATCCGTAACTTTTTGGGTGAAAAGAAGGTACCTTTTTTCACCCTTTTGCCAGATTTTAACTGGGTTTGATTTGTTTTTGTGGTTATTGGAGTGTGATTGTTTGTTGTGCATTTTGGGGATTTATTTGCTCGATGATTTGTCGCAACTATTTGAATTGTGAAAGTCGATTTTGTATGTGAGATTTCATTGCGATTTTAGGCTGAGATTTATGACTATTTTCCTGTTGATGTTGTCGAATTGCACTAACTGTGGTGATGGTATGCTTTTTATTTCGGGTTTGGGTTTAGATTGGGCATGCTTGTCGTGATTACTTAATTTTTGTTCGACTGAATACTTGGTTGCGTGTTATGCATAAGGCAACATTAGATATTGTAGTCCTCACTGTCATTGGTGTAATTTTGTTCTTGAAGATGGCATATGTAATGTAGTCCCTGAATATAGCATATTGACATTTTCCATGGCAATCGACACCAAAAGAATGAATCTTTCCAATTGTTGTTGTAGAAATGTGTCCGTTTCTGGTTATTGCTTGATTCGTGTTTTATGTTAAGCCCACGGGGTATTAGCCCGTATTCTTAATTTAGGTCCAATTAGGATTATACCATTTACATTCATTTTTCTGCTAGACTTTGGTGATTTTCGCCCTCTTTGAATGCAATAATATGTTGGCAATTATTTCATGGGAATATAAAGAGCTGAATGACATGGTTATGAGAAATGAAAAGTTTATGTCTGATTGCAAGATCGCCGTTGTATATTATTAATGAATATGTCATAGGTTAGGTTAAACTTTTTTTTACCTTTTTGAACATGAAACAACTTTTACTATTTGGTAATGTTGTGCTTTCTAGTCTATTCGTCTTGATGATTTGTGTGCTTGCTCAATCAGGTGAGAAAGGTGGATATGCTTGATGGTGTTTCCATCACCCGATCTGAGAAGGTCAAGGATGAGCTGATCTTGGATGGAAATGATATCGAGCTTGTTTCTCGGTCTTGTGCCCTGATCAACCAGGTCCCCCCCCCCCTCTCTCCCCACTCTATTGATCAAGTTTTTATCTCTCACTCTCTCTCTCTCTCAATGCAGACACAATATTTATCATGTATAATGCTATGCTCACTTGCTGATACCTTACATATTGTATTTGTTTCGACAGAAATGCCATGTCAAGAACAAGGATATCAGGAAGTTTCTTGATGGTATCTATGTGAGCGAGAGGGGAACCATCTTTACAGATGAATGAAGGGTGTTTGTTTTTGCGTACTTTCTGATGTAGTTTAATTTCTTCATCGAATTGGCTAGTTATTCCTTTTGTTCGAGAGTTCGTGTGGACGACTATATAAGTTTGGTTGACTTTGGATTCGATAATTTTGTGTTGAAAAGTAATATTTCATTAGGTTTTGGTTTTCTGTTGGACCTAAATATATTGGGTGATAACTTTTGTTCCTTCACAAAGCATGAACTTGTTGACGAGCTCACAGAACCGAGCTCTCTGCAAGTTCCCAATCACGGGACCTCCCCACATACACAACCCGACCATCACTTGTTCATTTGGTAAATTTAGGTTTGATAGACTTCTTGATTCTAAAATTTTGTTTTTGAAACTAATGAGTACTAATGGCTATCGGTCTAGAAGACCAGTTGTTTCACAAGATTCGAAAGTCATTGATGAATTATTACCGACGACGTCTTACTATTAAGTTGAGAATGACTTACATAGAACGAGTTAATAACTAGTGTAGTATTCTATATCAGTTAAATTAGAGTTAGATAGAGACACATGTGACGATGAATTTGTTCCGTATAAGCAACTCTTCACAAAAGAATGTCTCAAAATCGAAATATTTGTAGGACCTCACCCTTCCTCTTGATGCCAAAAAACGAAAGCATGCACTAATCAGTTATGCCTAATCAAAATATTTAGATGAATTGTTGGTGCTATTATTTAATATACGTATATGCGATATGTGCCCCTCCCAATATCTCGTTGATGATATTTCCTTTGTTTTATTGTTGGGTAAATTACATAGTAGCTCATCAGGTTTGAGCTCTATTGCAATCTCATACAACATCTTTAAAACATTTCACTTTCATACCTCAAGTACTATTTTATTTCAATTTCATACAACCGTTAGATTTTTCATCCATGGATCTGTTAAATGCTGACGTGGCTGCCACATATATGACACGTGGCTGCCAAATGTCTGCCACGTGGCAAATAAAATAATTTTTTAATTTTTTTTTTTTTTTTTTTTTTTTTCTCTTTCTTCTTCTTCTCTTTCTCTTTCTTCTTCTTCTGGGTTCGGACCTTCCTTTTTTTTTTTTTTTTTTTTTTTCTTCTTCTTCTTCTTCTCCCTCCTCCTCCTCTTTCTTCTTCTCTTCTTCTTCTTCCTCCTTCTTCTTCTGGGTTCGGTCCCTTTCTTCTTTTTTTTCTCTTTCTTCTTCTTCTCTTTCTCTTTCTCTTTCTTCTTCTTCTGGTTCGGACCTTCTTTTTTTTTTCTTCTTCTTCTTCTTCTTCTTCTTCTTCTTCTTCTTCTTCTCCGTCCTCCTCCTCTTTTTTTTTAACGAAAAGGACCGAACCCAGAAGAAGAAGGAGGAAGAAGAAGAAGGAGAAGAAAAAAAAAAAAGAAGGTCCGAACCAGAAGAAGAAGAAAGAGAAAGAGAAAGAGAAGAAGAAGAAGAAGAAAGAGAAAGAGAAGAAAAAAAAAAAAAAAAAAAAAGGGACCGAACCAAGAAGAAGAAGAGAAGAAGAAAGAGGAGGAGGAGGGAGAAGAAGAAGAAGAAAAAAAAAAAAAAAAAAAAAAAAAAAAAAAAAGGTCCGAACCCAGAAGAAGAAGAAAGAGAAAGAGAAAAAAAAAAGTGGCAGATTTTTAAAAAAAAAAAAAAAATAAAAAATTATTTTATTTGTCACGTGGCAGACATTTGGCAGCCACGTGTCATATATGTGGCAGCCACGTCAGCATTTAACAGATCCATGGATGGAAAATCTAACGGTTGTATGAAATTGAAATAAAATAGTACTTGAGGTATGAAAGTGAAATGTTTTAAAGATGTTGTATGAGATTGCAATAGAGCTCAAACCTGAGGGGCTACTATGTAATTTACCCTTTATTGTTTATATGGTTTGGCGGTCTACAACAACGCGACAAAGAACTAAAAAAGAAGGGCGGTGCTACTCATACACCTTATTTTATCTCACACTTTGTTAATTTTTGTCATTTGATTATTTTTGATTTATTGGATCTGATGACCGAGAATTAAGAGGCACGCAGAAGATAAAAAGAGCGTGTGAATAGCACCACCCAAATAGAAATGAAAGAAAAATTGATGGCCGTGGAAGGAAGTTTGAGTAGAGGGAAAAGAACATAATTAAGCACCGAGAATTAAGAGGTATACTGAAGATAAAATGAGAGTGCGAATGACACCGTCCAAAAAAAAAATGAAAGAAAAATTGGTGGCTGTGGAAGGAAGTCTGAGTAGAGGGAAAAGAACATAATTAAGCACATCACATCCATGGACCCAAAAGCCATCTCCATCGTAGCTGAAAAATTCTAGATAGAAATGTCACACCGCGATAAAAAGAATAATTTTTTTTTATATTCTCATAGATCCACTTGATTAACTATCATAATCCTTCTCCATTTAGCCAATGACAACTCTAGAAATATATAGGTTTGTTCGGAATTGCAATTAAAATGATTACAAGTGCTTTTAGAATAAAATGTTTTTGATTTCAAAAGCACTTAATATACTTCCTAAAAAAAGCACCAGTTATTTGCTTCTTACATGAAGTCCTAAAGTGTTTATTCAAAATTCACTTTCATTTTTACTAAAAATTGGTTTCAAAAACATTTTCAACTATTTCAAAAATACTTTCAAACGAGTCCATTTATAGAAAATGGTGTGATATATATAATAGCTATCATAATCCCACCACCCGTTGATTGCTTTAGATTAATTTGGTAGTTTAATAGATTAAGGCACATTTTCGAAATTTAAACTTATCTTACGATAATTAATGAGAATGATCATGACCGGAAAAATGCACCACGATGCGTCCTAATCAATTAGATTAACTTGTTTGCTTGTGTATCTTACCCGCATATTTGTCAGTATCTGTCGATGATCAGTCAATAATTAAACAAATGAAAAAGCCACCCATGTAGGCCTCCAATGTCCTTACGTACTTATCACAATAAGTGCTACTACAAGCTTGTCCACCCAAATGTTTCACTCACTTGTTAAGAGAGACGTGCTCGACCGAAGATTCCAACTTCGTGAGACGATTTCCGGCGACGTTCTGCACGGTGGAAACCTGATCGGAATTCTTCTTTGCCGCCGCGGAAATGGGTTGCTGCACCTACAAGTGCTACTTCCTGTGGTTGACATGCTTGGCTTATCTGGTTCTCGTTCAAGGTAGTGAGAAGAAGCACCATTTTAATGGACCTGTTGTTAACGTGACGAAGCATCTCAATTTCCAAGATTTTAACTTTGTCAAAAACCCCAGAGTTTTGGAAGATGTAAGGCTCCTAGGCAGTGCCAAAATCTCAAGCTCATCGTCAGCCATACAAATCCCCGATGATCATGATCAGTACTCCGACGTCAACGGCGGCGATGATATCCATCATCTAAGACAGCAAGCAGGCCGAGCCCTCTACTCCTCTCCCATCCGACTCCTCGACCCTCACACTCAGTCTCCTGCTTCTTTTCAAACAACATTTTCTTTCCAATTCCACAACGGATCCAATTTAAACGCTTCTGATCATGGTGGTAGTGGCCTCACCTTCATCATTGTCCCTGACGAGTTCACTGTCGGAAGGCCTGGCCCGTGGCTCGCCATGCTTAACGACGCTTGCGAGGATGATTACAAGGCGGTTGCAGTCGAGTTTGACACCCGCCTCAACCCTGAATTCGGAGACCCGAATGACAACCATGTTGGAATCAACTTGGGAACAATTGTCTCCACGGAAACAATCAACGCATCCGACGTTGGTGTATTTCTCAACGACGGCTCAGTCCACCGAGCGTGGATTAGCTACGATGGTCCGAACCGTTGGATGGAAATTCGTTTAGGATCAGAAGACAGTACTAATCACCCGCCACGAAAACCAATCTTCTCTGGCCCTCTTGATCTCTCACCGTTTCTCAATGAGTACATGTTTGTCGGATTCTCTGCTTCAACAGGAAACCACACGCAAATCCACAGCGTCCTCTCGTGGAACTTCACCTCCAATAGTCAAGCTTTTCTCTGGATGCCGTCGATGGAAGCGTGCGAGAGTAACATAATTGTGACTGGCAGAGGAAGTAGTGCCGCGAGCGCTGAGCCTCGCGGCACTTTCTTAATCTTCATTGCTGTGGTGGTTTTGGCTCTGGCTGTGGTGGTTAGTCTGTACTATAGCGGCAGGCGCAAAACCACCGGAATATCAGACACTCCCGTTGTGTTGCCGGAGAAGACGCAGAGACCGAGGCCTCCAAACAATCCTCGATACTTCACAATCTCCGAAATTTCCTTGGCTACTCAGTCCTTCAGCGAGTACGAAATTCTTGGTAGCAGCGAAAGAGGCGTGTGCTATAGAGGGAAGCTTTTGAATGGTTGTCAAGTGGCTGTGAAGCGGTTTTCTTCTCTGTTTTTGAGCTCGGAAGGGCTAGATAGGCGGAGACTTTTCAAGGAAATAAAGGGGATTAGCCGGGTTAGGCATCCGAATCTGGTTCCAATCAGAGGGTGGTGTCAAGACAAGAAGGAAACCATGGTTGTGTATGAGTTTTTCCCCAATGGAAGCCTTGATAAATGGTTGTTTGGGGTGGGGGTGCTTCCGTGGACGCGGCGGTTCAAGGTTGTGAAAGATGTGGCTGACGCCCTCAGTTTCCTGCACTCCAAGCAATTATCCCACAAGAACTTGAAGACAACTAGTGTCTTTCTTGACGTCAGTTTCCGGGCTGTTTTAGGCGATTTCGGGTTTGTGCTAAGTGGTGCAGAATCAAGAAGGTTTGAGTCCGCAGTGAGCCAAAGTGCGGATGTTTTCGAGTTTGGTCTGTTTGTGTTGGAAGTGGTCGGTGGGAGGCCGCGATTGGAGGCGGATTCGGGGCCATTGGAGGAGAGGGATCTGTTGGATTTCGCATGGAGAATGCATGAGATTGATGAGATGGTGAGGGTAGTGGATAAGAGGATGGGCACTGTGATAAATTTGGAGCAAGCAATTAGGGTTATGCAAATAGGGTTGCTCTGCACTCTGAATGCGACCAAAGGTAGGCCTTGCATGGAGGAAGTGGTGGAGTTTCTTTGCATGGAGAGACAAATCCCCGAGTTGCCGCCGAGTCGGCCGGTTTCTCTCTTCCCTTACAGCAGCACCGGCGCCCTTTGCACTGGTTATTCCTGTGCTTCTTTCAAATGAAATTGCAAATGTGAAACCAATTAGCAATATTATGTGCTTCATTCCTATATGTAGTCAATATGTTTTGTAAGGCACACACAATTGCAATTGGCGCAAAATCGAGCACATTGACGTTCTAGGATTCATACAGCCGATTGTATTTAGTGGAATAAAACTTGGTTGTTGTTATTGTAATTGCTGGTCTATTAGTATGGATGTGATAAGATGTGCTAATTAGATTTTTGAGTTTGGAAGAGTTGAGCTGCAATGTGCAACCCCATCTATGCCAATTGCCAATCTTGAGCAATAATGTTGCTACGATGATACCGTAATTGGGAGAGACACCGCCAACGTGACAGCATATGATTAGTTTAAGATACCATCATCGTTGTATCTTTTACTAGTCCTCTCTTTCTCCTTTCTCCCTCCTCCCTCCTCCTTCGTTCCCCCAACCTTTAACAGTTACGGTCTTCCCCGCAAAGTTCTCAATCAATGCTCCAACACGTTTCATCGGCTCTCCACTTTCCTTGTCTAGATCATTAACAAACATTCTATCTCTATTTTTGCATACTAGGTTTTGCTTGTTGATCTAAATTTTTTGCTGCAATCAGTTGTATTGTATAATTATTGAAGTAACAAAGCTTAGTCCTTAAGAAGCTCTCAATCAACGCTCTTACACGATTTAAGCTTTGCTACAAGCGTTGATTGAGAGCTTCATGTGGAAGACCCGTCCAACAAAACCAACCTAATAATGATGATTAAACAAGGAGAAGTACTAATGACACTCTCTTCTTTTGAGATTTTTTATGAATTCTCTATCATATCAAAATTTAAAGTCACTTCTGTGTCAATAAAATACTCTGCCAAAAACTTAATGTGATAAAAATATATATAGAAAGTATCACTTTGAGAGAGTGCGTAACATTTCTCTTGGACAAAACATTAGATTAGGATTAATCGTGTTGTTAATAGTAATACTGTTGGCGAAGCAAATTTTCAGGTAAATACCGCAATTAATTACATGTCAAAACGAAAAGTAAACAAAATAAAAAGAGAAGAAAATAGCGGAATTGTTCTTGGAGAGCAAGAAAATAAGAAAGATGGGAAAGAGTAGTTAGATTTGATCCTCCAACAAGACAAGGACTTTATAAAACCCTTCGCCTTCGTCTTCGTCTTCGTCTTCGCCTCTGTAAAACCCTCCATTGAAATTCTTACTTCCGCCACAGAAGTCCGCCCAAGAGCCAAGAAGATGAGTATGTTCAAGCTCAATTCCCTCGGCTCGCTGCGAGCTCTGAGGCACCTCCACGCTTCCCAATCTGCCGGCGTCAGAGCGCTCACCACCTGTTCGTCATTAATCCTCAAACAGTCGAACCCACTTCTCTCTCCCTCTCCGTCCCCGTTTCCCTTCGCACCGTCGCACAATCTGCTCGCCATTCGGAACTACCGGAGCAGCCGCGATCTCAGGTAATTTGCTCTCCTGTGTGTATTGGGTTGGTGGGTTATTGGTAATCTGAAATGACTTGCAGATTTGATTTGGGATTTGCGTTTTTGTGGTTTTTGAAATCATGGGTTCGTGGAGTTTGTGCGTCTGAGTAAGTTATTTCGGGTTGTATGTGTAGAAACTATGGGATTACGCCTCCCAAGAATTGGGGCATTCGGATTGTGCCTGAGAAGAAGGCCTTTGTGATTGAGCGGTTCGGAAAGTATGTCAAGACTCTGCCTTCTGGAATCCATTTCTTAATTCCTTTTGTGGATAGAATCGCTTATGTGCATTCACTGAAAGAAGAGGTCATCAATGTTCCTGACCAGTCTGCCATTACCAAAGACAATGTCGCCCTTATGATTGATGGTGTGCTTTACGTTAGGGTAATATCACATTCTCGAATTGGGTTTGTGTGTATGTTACTTTACTGGGTTCCTGAGAGCTTCTTTTCGATTATTTCTTGTGCCGGTGCAGATTGTGGATCCTATGCTGGCCTCCTATGGAGTTGATGATCCTATTAATGCAGCTATTCAGCTTGCACAGACTACCATGCGTATTGCTATCGGGAAAATCACCCTTGACAAGACATTTGAGGAAAGGGAATCCCTCAATGATGAGATAGTGGTATGTTTATCTCCTTTTTCTGCTTCTAATAACTGTAAAGATTAATACTCTGGAAATCAATCATTCTTCTTGTTGGGAGTAATAATTTTGGTTTGGGTCTCTGGCAAGCGTTTTGTCATATATTTTTAATTTTTATGATATTTCTGTGATAATTTTCTGGTAACAAGAAAATGTCAATGGGTGGCATGCCTTAACACGTGTCTTTTTAAATATTGTTTCAGCAGCTTTAATGAAACCTCATTTTCTTTGTGAGCTAACATTTTAGGTTAAGAAATAATATGCGTGGCATCATTTTGCAGACAGTTCTCAACAAGGCTGCATCAGCATGGGGGTTGGAGTGCCTCCGCTACGAAATAAGTAAGAGATCCCTTTTGCAAGTTTTTCTTCTGATACTCTTTGTTAACTTCTTCCAAAATCTTTCTAAATGCTTGACTGTTCATACTTGGTTAGAGGACATAACTCCACCTCGTGCGGTGAGGGAATCTATGGAGATGCAAGCAGAAGCCGAACGCAAAAAGAGAGCTCAAATTCTTGAGTCTGAGGGTAAGGAACTTCATGTCTATTTGATATTTCAATTATACATGTAAGTGAAATGCTATAGTTAAGCGCAATGATTGCAAACAGATGATGACATTCTCTTTTAATTTCTGGATTTCCTTTACCTGAAGTATGTTCAGTCACTTTATAAAGTAGAAATATGCGCTGGCAGAGACTAATGTTTTCTAATCTTTCACAGGAGAAAGGCAGGCCAACATAAATATTGCAGATGGAAAGAAGAGTGCTATAATTTTAGCAGCAGAAGGTAGATACAGTTCTCTGAAATAATTTAGTCCCAGTAGTATACAATATTGTGGACTAATTTGATGTTCATGGTCCTTTAGTCGCATAGATTTGACACAAACATTCTCCCACTGAATTCCCAATTCTCATTTTACAGGTGAAGCGCAATCCATTCTTGCTAAAGCGAATGCAACATCTCGAGGAATTTCCCTTGTGTCCAAGACTCTCAAGGAAAGTGGGGGTGCAGAGGTGAGGTTCTTTAATTCCCTTCATTGTGCTTGTTTTGAAAGAGGCATGCAGTTGGTTGGCACTTGTTTTCTTATTCCATTCAGGGTACAGCGGCCTTCCTTTGGTTGTTAAAAATATGAAACCATCAATGCATTTGAATATTCAAGCTGGGATACTTCACCTTCAGCTACAAGTAGTGTTAATGTTTGTTAAAAAGTGTATAATTGGAATATTCGTTTTTCTTCATGAGAAACTTTTGACATCTTAATGCAGCAATTGCAAAACTACAAACTTTTGTATGTATTACACATTCACATTCCCACCTTTGCAGACCTTTTAACCCTCCATGGCTGTTAGCAATATACTTTGCATGTCCAACACATTACACTTGTCAGCCACTACAATGATTACACTGTTATTTTGCTTATGTTTCATATAAAAATGTGTAACATCATATGGTTTCCCCTCCTGCATCTTGTCAAATAGGCCTACTATCAGTTGGGAAGAATATTGCTAAACTTGGGCTCTTCATCTTAGTTATTGAAATTTTGGGGGAGATGATGCATTCTTTTTGCCAATACTTTATTCTGTTCAACCCGTTTGTTTGTTCATTCTTATAAGGAAAAACTCGTGGCTCTTTAACTGCTCGCTGTTTCTCCTTGTTCACTATAATCTACTGTTTTTGCTCATCCCCCGTAAAACCTTTCTGCATCGCCTCTTCTAGAGCCAAGAGTTTTTCCTTACAAGCAAGGATCATGTGGTGCATAGATTTTAGAAACTCCCTGTTGCGTGCTTTGTATCTGTGGAGGAAAGCAACTAATATTAAGGTCTGATTTGCAGGCAGCTGCTTTGAAAATTGCTGAGCAGTATGTTGATGCCTTTGGTAATATCGCGAAACAGGTGAAAACCATACCTTCTAACTTTGGGCAACATATATGCTGCGTCTAGTGATTGCTTAAATATTCTGCCTTCTTTTTCCGTGAACGGTTTTGCAGGGCACAACAGTGTTGCTTCCTAGTGCTTCAAATAATCCTGCTGGCATGATATCTCAAGCCTTAAGTATCTACAAAAGCTTGGTTAACAATCCTTCCACCCTTGGATCAACTGGAGGCACGCACAGTGATGCTTCCTCAGAAGGATCTGGTCACGGTGTTCGAATGATCGAGGAGACAAAGAATCAAGATAATGCAAAGGAATCAGAGTTTTCGCTTCAGAACCGCAAGAAAGGAGCATAGAGTTTGACTTCTCTCAATTGTTTGCCAATTCAACCAGTTATTGGGTTCTTTCACACCAGACATTTTTCATCGTAGGATGCTTCGTTGTTGTTTTACCCGGAAGGTAGGACGTGCCCACTTAATATGAGCTGTGATTAACTAAAAGGGTGTCTAAATGTTTGCAATGAGAATGACAGATGCCAAATCATATAAAGGAACTGAAATTTTTTGGGTTGGAACTCGTTATTTTGCATATTGTCTTATTGTTCTTTCACCTAGTTCAATGGTGAACTTTTAAGGTGGATCAGGTTTTCCTTTGGGCCGTTGGGTTCCGGAGGCCCCCCTACTCGTAGTGTGTTTTTGCTGGTAGGTGATTGGGTGTGGGTTCAAAAAACCGAAAACCGAAAACCGAAAATAACCGAAACTGAAATAACCGAACCGAATCGAATCAAATTCTTTTGGTTCTTGTTTTCTGTTCTAAGTTTAGGAGGTGTGGGATAGAATTTGAATTCTTGATCATGTATGCTAGTTTTTATTTGAGATACAAATAGACAAGAGAAGGAAGAAACTTGGGTTGCGGAAGCAGTACCTGCATGAACAGTGCATAAAGAAGCGAGAGACAGAAAAGGCACAACAAAGCTTAAGTAACTGGAATGCTTAATTCATCAAGCGTTGTATGGATTGGTCTCAAAAAATGTATATTTGGTTATAAACTCTTTCAAATTTTTTTTTACAGAAGACCATAAAACAAACATCTATTTTGCAAGTAAACTAAGCTAAAGGCAGCATGTGATGCCCCTTAATTAATTATACTCATCAATAAAAATGTGTTGATCTAGTTGGAATGCTTATGTTATGATTGTGTTGGAGATTAAAATTTAAAATTTCAATTTTTTTTCATTTTTTGAAAAGAAAAAAAAAGTCCGAAACCGAACAAAAAAAAATCGAAAACAAAATGAACCGAACCGAAAATTTCGGTTCAATTTCGGTTTTGACAAAAAACGAACCAATTTGAACCGAATCCAGCCCTAGGTTGGGTTGTCTAAATCCTAAGTATTGGATTTTTATAACATGTTAAAAGACTTGGAGAGTTTCAGAGTTTGAAAATGCTTTCAAAATTATTGAAATTGTTTTCGGTACAAATTGATGCGTTACAAAAACACCTAAAGTGCTATTTGGAAGAAGCATGTGTTTCTTGCAAGAAGTACTTAAATGTTTTTCCAAGATCCATTTGGATTTATACTAAGGATTGATTTCAAAAATATTTCTACCAAAAACGGTTTCAATGATTTTAAAAGTAACTTCAAATTAGTCTTTAATCACTCAAAGCGACACTTCTGTTCTTAGAAGGGCCTCGTCGGGGGTCTGAGTGCCGCTTGAGGGCATCGAGAGGGTTCAAGCATTTGTGTTTAACTTTCGGGTACGTGGTCCTAAATTTCGACTCGATACTTGATGTGTTTGTCGGATCTTGTCGTAGATTATCATCTACTTCCAGAAACTACGGTAGAAAAACCATCTGGCATGTGCTTTTGCGTTTGAAGGTTATGTCGGACTGGGATCACCTTCTGATCCCAGCTTGCAGAGCCAACTGACCAAACGGTCTCAACCTTTCAATTTCATCTTACCTTGTTTTGCATGAATATTTTATATATTTAAATTGATTCCTAGCGACAGGATAAAAAATGAAAGGATGAGACCTTTTGGTCAGTTGACTTCGCAGGCTAGGGTTCAGAGGTGATCTCAGTCCGGTTACGTCAATAGCAAATTAAGACTTTTATGTGCCATATGTCAAACAAGTTCAAAAAAACAAGCCACTCTTGCTTAACAATTACTCCTTTAGGTTTGGGGGAAAAAAATTACAAAGGGTAATGCGAGGGAGACATTTGGTTTAAAAATTTAGTCATCCTAGCATTATTTTTACTCGATTATCTGTGCCTGCAAATTAGACATAAACAAAGTGTAATTAATTATTGAATCATTTGATGTTATGAAAGACAAGAGGTGAGGATTATATGTTGCTGACTTGAGCTTAAGTTAATTACGATATTGTTTCTGCTTTTTACCCAACTTAGAGTCATGCTCTTAATAATAAAGAATAACCGCTTTTGTAAAGAGATTTTTCTGTATGTTGGGAACACATGTACACTAGGTATAAGTGCAATAATACAATTAGTCAGAAACTTGAAGAAAAAAAAATTACATTTGATGTATCGAACCGTGTTTCTGTTACTCTAAGAAAATTTCTCGCTGATATCTTTATTTTAGTAGCACTCGTATCATCTAAGTTGTTTTAGTTCTTCAGAACTTGGCTCTCTTTTCTTACACCATGAATCAAGGAGAGTGTGGCATGGACATATAGTTTTTCCCACATGGAAATTAAAAATACAAGATTCCTTTCCACCAATATAGGATTCTAACAAATGATACTGATTCCCTGAATTTAAATAAAATTCAAATTGAAGTAAAATATATTATTTTTTATGCATATTCAAATCCCGTCCCGCCGGGATTAAGGTTTTATAATCCGACCTTTCTCACACACCGGGTTGGTTTCTGAAAACCCAGAAAATGCCTCGACTCCAGAAATTGTCATTTGCTATGCACTTCCGTCCAATCCCAGGGTCCTTGTCCGATTTGACCCTTGCAATTAGTCCCAGACAAATATCATCCCGAGCTTAGGGGTGGTTTGGGAGCGAGGTGCTTAAAAAAAAAACATCCATGAAAAAAAGTTGTGAGGGTGTGTTGACCCTAAAAACTACCAAGCCTACGTGGCGCGCAGGCCGAGTAATCTATAAGCTAACTACGTCCTTCGGTGAATGCGGGGCGTGCCAACTCGTCGGCCGAGCTCGGCCGAGGAGTAAATTTTGTTGATGTTGCGTTGGGTGCGCGGCTGACTTCTGCGTCTTGCGATTGCGGCCGAGAAAGGAACACGTCTCGGCCTCTTGGGCTCTCGAACCTGAAGACAAGGTTACTATTCTTACGAAGTTCAATATCAAATTCGGCTTTCAATGTGCCGAGTGTAATAACTGTAACACCTCAATTTGCCGAGAAGGCTGATGAGATGACCTCGACCAAAAATGATCTAGAAACCTTTCTCGACCGAGACTTGGATAGGTAATCAACCGTCCTCGCCGTAGTGCTGTTGATGCCAACGGAAGATGCTGCGAGACCGGCTGATTCTACGGTGACAGAGCTATCTATGCCGACTTAAGATATCACCGGTTGCTTTCACAGTGCTGTTGATGCCAACGGAAGATGTGTCAGCGAAAAAAGAAAATAAAAATCTCAAAGTTGTTGAGAGAGTTTGCGCAGGGCAGTTGTGTGTTGAATTGGAGGTCCCTTGAACGTTGCCTGCGACTCTGTATTTATAGTGACGAATACGCACTGGTTGATAAGCTGAAAAAGACTCCCAAACAATTAAAACTCATCTTATCGAATCCAAGATAATCTGCAAGCTTGGGTAACGTCCATCTAATCAACCACCCAATATATATATATATATATAAAAAACAAAGTTTGCACCTTTCCCATGAATTGGCAGACCTCATGTCGTCAATTATATATATATATATATGGCTGATAGCTTTTGACACGGCCCTTAGGTCTACTACCTCATCCTCAATAGCCATCATCATTCTGATCAAACGAATTTTAAATTCATTTTACTTCCAAGTGCTGTCAGACATCAATTCGAATTGTACTGCTTATTCGGGATATGAATCGCATTCTATTTATCTAGTTTAAACAGATACCGAGATAATTCATATTAAAAGATAATTATAATATTATCCTTTAATAATCAAATTATCTCCACTTTCTCATCTGGCGGTCGAGAATCATGTCCACTCAACGGCCTCGATCGCTTGGGCCGATGATGTAAAATCGGGTCCAAACAGGGTGTTAGGTGTTTGGTAAACTGAAAAAAATGGCTTATTTTGGAAGCTGCTGTGAGAATAAGCTGAAATCAAAGGAAAAAGCTGAAGCTGCTATTTGTAGCTTTGGAAAACTGTTTTTTTTTTCAAAGCACATGGAGCTACAGTGCTCCTTTAATGAAAAGACCCACTATCAGACTGTTTTTTTTTTCCAAAAGCACTTTTACAAAAAAATTTACCAAACACTCTGCTGATTTATTTCACAGCCGCTTATTCTCACAGCAGCTTTTTTTCAAAGCACATCAATACCAAATCAGCCCTTAATCCATCTGCTAATCACGACCACATGTCAGTTTGGTATTGCTGTGTTTTTTTTTTTTAAATCTGCTTCTGCTGTGCTGTAAAAATAATTAGTTGTAAAATAAAGTAGTTTAGTGTTTAGTAAACTTTTATTATAAAAGTGCTTTTTGTAGCAGTGTTCAAGTGTTTGGTAAACTTTTATGTAAACTTGCTGTGACTATGTTAAATGACTAAAATGGTATAATGTTAAATGTGACATAATAATTTATTTTATTTTTATTTATAATTTCATCTTCAATCTTCATCATTTATCTTGATTTTGTTTATTTATTTATAATTTTAGCTTCCATCTCTCTCGTTTATCTTTGTTTTATATTTATTTATATTTTTATCTTCCATCTCCATCTCAAATGGAATCGTGCAATTAAAATGAGACCAAAGTCATCTTCTTCCTCGTGCCCGACTTTGCAAAAGAAAAAAAAAATCTGATTTTGACGTCTTCATGTACGCCCGCCTAGCCCCTGCCCGGACCCGCATACCTCCGCCTAGTCCGTCCTAGTCCCGCCCACGCATCCTGCTTTCTGATTTTGTGGTTGATTCAAAAGGGGTAAATTATTCGGCGAGACCAAAGGGGCACCTGGGCTTCATTTCTGAAGAAGGGAGGGGCGCCCCGCCCCTCCTATCATTCTGTAGCTTCGCCTATGCTCTAGCCCTCTGGATCGCAAGCGTTTCGTCCCTAGAATAGTTCCCATAAAGCAGAAATCTCCAGAAGTTCATCCTCCCCAATAACATAATCGCCAGTGGCCTTAAATTCCTCGCAAAGCCGGACTCGACTCGTCCTCTTGAACAATTGGATTCAAAGATCTGTTACGATAAAGGAAGCGAGAAGGAGAAACGAAGAGGGTATGATTGGGTTTAAATAGGTTTCATTAAACTTTACTGTTCATCCACTTGCTTCCAAAAAAAGCAGGTTTTGAGAAGCAGCAAAATGCTGCTTCCATTTTTCTGCTTATTTTGGCTAAAACTTTGAAAAGAAGCGCTTATTTTTACATTTATCAAACACATTTTACACTTCAACTTTTTTTCATAGTTGTTTTTTTTATAATTTCAGCTGTGCCAAACTGGTACTTCATCACACTCTTAATCATAATTTCGTTGCTTTCCACTCTCCACTCAAATCCCGCTTTTAGTAAATTAGTTTAGTTTAAAATATCGCTCGAACAAAAAAACAAAGCCGAGTTCCCAAAGTCCTTTTGGCTTTGGCATCCAAAAAGGAAGAACTTTATAATCAAATTCTCAAAAAGTCGTTAAATTTATCGTCAGAGATAAGGATTATATGGGTATCGGAGTGGAAGAATCGGGAGGCACGGGGGTGCCCCTATCGAAATTCAGGTACAACTCGCCGTTTGTTCAAGTGAGTCTCATCGGATTGGTCTGTTTCTGCTGCCCTGGCATGTTCAACGCCCTCTCCGGCATGGGCGGCGGAGGCCAAGTCGATCCGACTGCCTCCAACAACGCCTCCACTGCCCTCTTCACCACCTTCGCCATCTTCGGCATCCTCGGTGGCGGCATCTACAACATCCTCGGCCCCCGCCTTACACTCCTCTCCGCCTGCTCCACCTACGTCCTCTACGCCGGCTCATTCCTCTACTACAACCACCACAAGCACCAGGCTTTCGCTATTGTCGCCGGAGCAATCCTCGGAGTCGGCGCCGGCCTCCTCTGGGCAGGCCAAGGTTCCATCATGACGTCGTACCCTCCCCCGAATCGAAAGGGGACATACATCTCGATTTTCTGGAGCATTTACAATATGGGTGGCGTCATCGGAGGACTAATTCCGTTTGTTCTTAATTACCACCGGAGCAAAGCGGCTTCCGTCAACGATGCAACTTACATTGGGTTCATGATTTTCATGTCCATCGGGATTCTTTTATCCCTCGCTATCCTGCCCCCCAGCAAAATTGTCCGGGACGACGGGACTAAATGTACGGACACTCAGTACTCAAACGTCACAACTGAGGCCATTGAGATTGCCAAGCTGTTCACAAACTGGAAAATGCTTCTTATAATCCCGGCTGCTTGGTCGAGCATTTTTTTCTACACCTACCTATTCAACAACGTCAATAAAGTTATGTTTAATCTGAGGACTAGAGGATTGAACAATGTGTTCTACTGGGGAGCGGAGATTTTCGGGTCCATTGGGATTGGATACGTTATGGATTTCAGCTTCAAGAGCAGGAGGACTAGGGGTTTGGTGGGCATTTCGGTTGTTGGTGTCCTCGGGACCAGTGGCGGATCCACAGTGGGGTCAATGGGGTCGCACGACCCCTTGGAAGCCATGGAAACAACCTTAGAGACCCATTGGAGCTGCTGGTGCGACCCCTTGGAGCTGCTGGTGAGACCCCTTGGTTGCACACCAAGTGTTCGACGAAAGGTCTGAAAGAACCAAGGATGCTGTCAAGTTCAAGGTTCGGGCCCCTCGAACAAGAGGTTTGAGCTGCTGTGCAGGTTGCAGGTTGCAGTTGTAGGTAGCAGCAAATAAGAAGACGCTGCAGGAAGAAGAAAGAAAATAGGGCTTTTTACCAATTGGTCCAAAACGGCAGTGTTTTGGCCAATTGTTTTAAGTTGAAAAAAAAAATAGGTAGACAAACGTTGTCGTTTGCCATGCATGATGACTCAATATTGTTTTAATTTTAAAGCCCAGCCCCTGAGCCCCACATCTTTCCCCAAAGTTCTCTCTTTCCCCGCTGCTTTTCCCCCAATTCCCCATTATTTGGTTCCCTCTTTCCCCCCATTTCAAAACCCTAAAATTTCTAATCCCACCCGTGACCCAATCCCATATTATAATTAGGTAAGTCCAATATCATACCTCCACTTGTTTTAATTCTCCACTCCACCACTATTTGGTTCAAAATTCAAGTAAGTTTTTTGGAATTCTAGTCTAATCTCAAATAAATTATATTAGATATTGATGGAGATTTTTAGTCTATTATTGATATGATTGTTGATATGTTTTATGTTTGTATACTCATTTTATAATTGGAATTTAGATGGAATTTTTGTTTATTGGTTAATTGGTATAGTTTTGTGTTTTTGGTTAAATGTGCAGTTTAGAAATAAGAAATATGGAAAGATTTTTCCTTCCAAAGCCACCATTTATTTGTTTTTGTAGTTCGAGCTCAAGACAAAATGAGTGTGACATTGATTTTAATAATCTTGAGAGAGACCCAAGAAAAAAATTCGAATGAAGGACTATTCTAATATTCAAGATTTTTCCTGGATCCGCTACACACTTTGTGTGTTTGATTCCGAGAAGGCCGACAAGTTGAAGCAATCTCTTCCTCCAGGTTTGAACGTTCAGGACCTTTGAACAAGGATTTTGGAGTAGCTGGTCGCGCTATCCTACCAAGACTCGATGAAATGACGATATGCATGCCGTTTCTGTTAAAAAAAATTGCGCGCTGCGCGCGCTATCCTTATTGACCCCCCAAACATTATTTCCTGGATCCGCCACTGCTCGGGACTGCAATTTGGATTGGCGGACTTGCCAACCAGCTCAACTACTCTCGAAGCGATTTGCCTGAGAAGTTGGATTTTAAGGACTCCGGCTCTGCTTTCGCAGGACCGTTCGTGTTGTATTTTAGTTTCGGGTTGCTTGATGCCATGTTCCAGAGCATGGTTTTCTGGGTCATTGGAGCCTTGGCTGATAACTCTGAAATTCTAAGCAGGTAATAGGATATTCCTTGCTTCTCAAGTTTTTAATCTTTCAATGATCTTTGTGCGTTTAGGCAATTTTTCGTGCGCAGGACTTGACAATCCAATCCAATCCTGCGCACGAAATGTGGACTTAGTGACAGTCGCAGAACAATGTGTGATTCTAAAACCTTTTTAATTTTGTGCATGTTTTGTGCAGGTATGTTGGATTCTACACGGGAATACAGAGTGCAGGGTCAGCAGTAGCTTGGCAAGTTGATACGCACAAGGCATCCTTCCTCTCCCAATTGGTTACCAATTTCGCGCTTTACACCGTGAGTTATCCGCTGCTGGTGGTTCTGATCTTGCTGGCCGTGAAGGATGAAGGTAAGGCTGATGTGGAGGAATTTACCAAGGGGAAGGTTGCTGAATTTACCGAGGAGAAGTTGCTGAGCCTGCAGCCTCGGAGAAGTGATCGTAATGATCGTCGGCTTAATTAGCAGATGAAATTAGTCATAAGCCATCCAAATGTTTGTCTTAATTACGTCCATACAATCGAATCTTCACGAATTAGTGTAATGGAAATGCTAGTGTAAATGATGTAGCACGTTCAAATTGTCAAGAATTTTACAGAGTAATCAAAGTTCATGTTTTGATAAAAGAGTAAATTGTAGCAATGATCCCTGAACTTTAATCAAATTGGAGCAATGGTCCCTCAATTAAAAATTCATTACCATTGGTCCCTCAACTTATCAAAATGTGTAACTATAGTCATTTTCATCAATTTCTTTAAAATTTTGTCAAAATAAGTTATGTTAGAATAACCATTTATATAATTAGGGTCAAAGTGCGTAATTATGGTTCTTTTTGTCAACTACGTTAAAAATTTTGTCAAAACGAGTTATGTTGGAAGGACCATTGCTATAATTGGGTTAGAGTTAAGGGATCATTTCTCCAGTTGAATTAAAGTTGAGGGACCAAATGTAATGGATTTTTAGTTGAGAGACCATAGCTGCACGTTTTGATGAGTTGAATGACTAATAGTAATGGATTTTTAGTTGAAGGATCATTGCTCCAATTGAGTTTAAGTTAAGGGATCATTGCTACAATTTACTCTTGATGAAATGTCTGAATGACTAGTTCTTGACCACGATTGTCCATTATATTCATGCATGCTTGGAAGGAATACTGAGAGAGTTTTCTACTCATCGAGGAACCTTCATGTCAAACCCTAGCTAGTGATAGAGCCAGATGATATTTGATGTGATTTTCCTATGATCTCTCGAGCCTTGAGTATCTACAAATGCTTGGTTAACAATCCTTCCACCCTTGGACCAACTGGAGGCACGCACAGTGATTGATGCTTCCTCAGAAGGATCTGATCATGGTGTTCGAATGATCGAGGAAACAACTAAGCTCGATAACTCCCTATTGAAATGGGTTTGTATTCCTTTTATTTTCTTCGAAATGAGACTAATTAGTGATTTCGTCATGACAATTTACCTTTTTATAGACCGAAAAAATTCACAGAACGTATTGAAATGAGTTTTTGGTCGATCAGGAATTGCAGCGGCCTGCCGTTTAATGAGCTAATAATGCCAAATGCTTTAACGTCACTTGGTGCGTTTGCGTTTGAAGGGTTTGTCGATGTCAGCAGCAAATTTAGACTTTTCTGTGAAGTATGCCAAACAAGTTGAAAACAACATAGCCACTCTTAATTTACAATTCTCCCTCACGCTTGGGAAGGAAAATACGATTACTTGATTATCTGCGCCAGCGTAATCATATTAGACAAACAAGTTTAATTAATTACCGAATTATTAGAAGATATTGTTCCCGCTTTTTACCCAACTTTGAGTCATGCTCTTAATAATAAATAATACACCGTTATTGTGGAGAGAATTTTTTAGTATGTCGAAAACACAACCTGGTATATCAAGTGTAATAACATAATTTGTTGGAACTTGAAAATAAATTTCAACCAATTATATTATTACACTTATGTACCGAACACGTTACAAATACACTGTAAAATTTATCACTACTTCATCATAACGTCCCAATAAGTTAGAAGTATATGTAATATTTTACCCGCACGTCTTTATTTCTTTAACACTTATAGTTATACCATCTAAGTTGTTTTCGCTCTTCACACTTTATCTCTCTTTTCTCGGACCATGAATCAAGGACAGTTTGGCATGGACATATACTCATATGCCCATTCCCACTAGGGAATTAAAATACAAGATTCCCTTCCACCTATAATCTAACGAATGATCGAAAATTTGAAACTGACTGAATTTTTTATGGATTTAACTTCAGCTTACCTCCAATTCCAACTGGATACGTGTACCAGTGTTGATTAAAAAAATTAAAATTCAGACACATGTCCATCTGGAATTGGATGTAAAGTCAATTCCAGTTTTTTTGTTTTTATGCATATTCATATCCCGTCTCGTCGGGATTAAGGATTTACAATCCGACTTTTCTCAGCATCATTCTCACACGCCCCGCTGGACTCTGAAAACCCAGACAAAGCCTGGACTCCAGAAATTGTCGTTTGATTTGCGTTCTTTGTCCAATCCAAGGGTCCTTGTCCGTTTTGACCCTTGCAATTAGTCGCGGACTATATCGTCCCGAGCTAAATCCTTCTGCTAATCACAACCACATATGTCAGTTCATCCCTTCTACTCTCCACTCAAATCCCATAAATTAGATTAGTTTAAAAAGTTCGGATCCCAGTTCCATTTGGCATTCAAAGGGAGGAACTTTGTGATTAAAATCACACAAAAGTCGTAAAATTTATCACCTGGGATTCGATGGTTTCCGAGGGAGTGGAAGAATCGGGAGGCACGGAGGTGCCCCAGTCGAAATTCAGGTACAACTCGCCGTTTGTCCAAGTGAGTTTGATCGGATTGGTCTGTTTCTGCTGCCCTGGCATGTTCAACGCCCTCTCCGGCATGGGCGGCGGAGGCCAGGTCGATCCGACCGCCTCTAACAACGCCTCCACCGCCCTCTATACCACCTTCGCCGTCTTCGGCATCCTCGGTGGCGGCATCTACAACATCCTCGGCCCCCGCCTCACTCTCCTCTCCGCCTGCTCCACCTACGTCCTCTACGCCGGCTCATTCCTCTACTACAACCACCACAAGCACCAGGCTTTCGCTATTGTCGCTGGAGCAATCCTCGGAATCGGCGCCGGCCTCCTCTGGGCCGGCCAAGGCGCCATCATGACGTCATACCCTCCCCCGAACCGAAAGGGGACATACATCTCGATTTTCTGGAGCATTTTCAACATGGGTGGCGTCATCGGTGGACTAATTCCCTTCGTTCTTAATTACCACCGGAGCGAAGCGGCTTCCGTCAACGATGCAACTTACATTGGGTTCATGGTTTTCATGTCCATCGGGACTCTTTTATCCCTCGCTATCCTGCCCCCCAGCAAAGTTGTCCGGGACGACGGGACTAAATGTACGGACATTCAGTACTCAAATGTTACAACTGAGGCCATTGAGATTGCCAAGCTGTTTACGAATTGGAAAATGCTTCTTATAATCCCGGCTGCTTGGTCGAGCAATTTTTTCTACACCTACCAGTTCAACAACGTCAACCAAATTATGTTTAATCTGAGGACTAGAGGATTGAACAATGTGTTCTACTGGGGAGCGCAGATGTTGGGGTCCGTCGGGATTGGATACGTTATGGATTTCAGCTTCAAGAGCAGGAGGATGAGGGGTTTTGCGGGCATTTCGGTGGTTGGTGTTCTCGGGACTACAATTTGGATTGGCGGACTTGTCAACCAGCTCAACTACTCTCGCAGCGATTTGCCTGAGAAGTTGGATTTTAAGGACTCCGGCTCTGCTTTCGCAGGACCCTTCGTGTTGTATTTTAGTTTCGGACTGCTTGATGCCATGTTCCAGAGCATGGTTTACTGGGTCATTGGAGCCTTGGCTGATAACTCTGAAATTCTAAGCAGGTGACAGGATATTCCTTGCTTCTCAAGTTTTTAATTTCTCAATGATCTTCGTGCGTTTAGGCAATTTTTCGTGCGCAGGCGTGGACAGTCCAATCCAATCATGCGCACAAAATGTGGCCTTAGTTACAGTCACAGAACAAAGTGTGATGCTAAAAACTCATATTTTTGTGCATGTTTTGTACAGGTATGTTGGATTCTACAAGGGAATACAGAGTGCAGGGGCAGCAGTTGCTTGGCAAGTCGATACGCGCAAGGCATCCTTCCTCTCCCAATTGGTTACCAATTTCGCGCTCAACACCGTGAGTTATCCACTGCTGCTGGTTCTGATCTTGCTGGCTGTGAAGGATGAAGGTAAGGCTGATGTGGAGGAATTTACCAAGGAGAAGGTTGCCGAGCCTGCAGCCTCAGAGAAGTGATCATAATGATTGTCGGCTTAATTAGCAGATCAAATTAGTCATAAGCCGTCTGAATATTTGATTTAATTACGTTCATACAATCGAATCTTCACGAATTAGTGTAAATTATGTACCATGTTCAAATTGTCAAGTATTTTACTGAGTAATCAAAGTTCACGTTTTGATAAAATGTTGGAATGATTAGTTCCTGACCACAGGCTTGCTTCTTTCATGCTTAGAAATTCAATGATCTCCAGTTTTCAAACGGGCTCGGGCTCCTAAGGCTAAGGGAATGAATATTGGCATAGGTCAGTTGCCCAGTTGCACCCGAGTTTGAATCCTACTCTCCATAGAAAGGAAATGGTGGTTGTAATTAACATTATCCATAGAAAGGAAATGCTAAGCCTGCAGCCTCAGAGAAGTGATCGTACTGATCGTCGGCTTAATTAGCAGATGAAATTAGTCATAAGCCATCCGAATGTTTGTCTTAATTACGTCCATATAATCGAATCTTCACGAATTAGTGTGATGGAAATGCTAGTGTAAATGATGTAGCACGTTCAAATTGTCAAGTATTTTACAGAGTAATCAAAGTTCATGTTTTGATAAAATGTCTGAATGACTAGTTCTTGACCACGATTGTCCATTATATTCATGCATGCTTGGAAGGAATACTGAGAGAGTCTTCTACTCATTGAGGAACCTTCATGTCAAACCCTAGCTAGTGATAGAGCCAGATGATATTTGATGTGATTTTCCTATGATCTCTCGAGCCTTGATTATCTACAAATGCTTGGTTAACAATCCTTCCACCCTTGGACCACCTGGAGGCACGCACAGTGATTGATACTTCCTCAGAAGGATCTGATCATGGTGTTTGAATGATCGAGGAAACAACTAAGCAAGATAATGCAAAGGAATCATGGTTTTCGCTTCAGAACTGCAAAAAAGGAGCATAGAGTTTGACTTCTCTCAGTTGTTTGTCAATTCAACCAGTTATTGAGTCCTTTCACATCAGACATTTTTCATCGTTGGATGCTTTCGTTGTTTTAGCCGGAAGGGCAGTAGATCGGGTTTCCTTTGGCCCGTTGGATTTCGGAGGCCGCCCTACTTGTAGTGTGTATTTGCTGGTAGGTGATTGGGTTGGGCTGTCTAAATCCTAGTTAGTGTTTTTTATGACATGTTAAAAGCCTTCTGGAGTTTTAACCACTCGAGCAACGCTCGAGCAGTCCTTGTGAGGCCTCGGTCGGGATCCGAGTGCCGCTTGAAGGGGCCTCGACAAGGCTCGAGCATTGCTCTAGATTATCTTGACGGTTTTCGTCATATTGTTAAACGTCTTTTAGTAAGGAAGCGTCGTAATCGTGGAGCAATAATGTGTTTGACTTTCGGATACATGGTCCGAGATTTCGATTTGATACTTGATGTGTTCGTTCGATCTTGTTGCAGATTAGGATCTACTTCCAAAAACTATGGTAGAAAATGGTGTAGAGCCAAAGTCTATAATCTTGAAACGTACGTCATCCCTTTATCCTTTCCACAACCTTATTGCTGGTGGTCCGTTCTTGGACCACCATAAGCATTGATGAAAAATCAATCACGTCTTATTAAAATTTTCACAATTGATTTGGAATATTAATATAGTGATATTCTTGGCATATGTAATGTTTAAGTCATTATGATACTGTGTCTGTATCTTAAGTCAATCGCACAACATTAATAATTGAACTCTGAACAAGATTATAAAAGTTGCTTGAGTAATGAACTTATTTAACAAAAACTCATTCATTTGGGAGACCAAGTTTACAATTGTCGAATGTTTTTTCTTCCACAAACCAACAAAAACAATAGTCTTCCTCGCAAGAACGCTCGATAACTCCCTATTGAAATGGGTTTGTATTTTTTTTTTTTTTTAAATGAGACTAATTAATGGTTTCGTCATAACAATTTATTCTTTTATATACCGAAAAAATTCACAGAACATATTGAAATGAGTTTTTGGTCGATCAGGTATTGCAGCCGGCCGGCCTGCCGTTTATGAGCTAATAATGCCAAATGCTTTAACATCACTATGTGCGTTTGCGTTTGAAGGGTTTGTCAATGTCACCAGCAAATTTAGACTTTTCTGTGAAGTATGCCAAACAAGTTGAAAACAACATTAGCCACTCTTAATTTATTACAATTTCTCCCTCACGCTTGGGAAGGAATATAAAATTACTTGATTATCTGCGCCAGCGTAATCATATTAGACAAACCAAGTTTAATTAATTACTGAATTATTTGATGTTACGGAAAACAGAAGATTATACGTTGCAAACGTGAGCTTAAGTTGGTTAAGATATTGCTCCCCTTTTTTACCCAACTTCGAGTCATGCTCTTAATAATAAATAATACATCGTTATTGTGGGAAGATTTTTCAGTTGTCGGAAACACGATCTGATACAGTAATAAGATGGAATTATACGTAATACTTTATCCGTACATCTTTATTTTTTTAACTCTCATACCATCAAAGTTGTTTTCGATCTTCACACTTTGTCTCTCTTTTCTTGGTGTATTGTAAGATCCCACATCGCCCAGGGAAGTGATCCTTATATGTATATTCACATCCCTACCTAGCATGAGGCCTTTTGGGAGCTCACTGGCTTCGGGTTCCATCGGAACTCCGAAGTTAAGCGAGTAGCGCGCGAGAGCAATCCCATGATGGGTGACCCACTGAGAAGTTCTCGTGTGAGTTTCCATAAACAAAACCGTGATGGCGTAGTCGGGGCCCAAAGCGGACAATATCGTGCTACGGTGGTGGAGCGGGTCCGGAATGTGGTGGACACCGGGCCGGGATGTGGTGGACCCCGGGCCGGGATGTGACACTTGGACCATGAATCAAGGACAGTTTGGCATGGACATATACTCATATGCCCATTCCCAATTGGGAATTAAAATACAAGATTCCCATCCACCCATAATCTAACGAATGATTAAAAATTTGAAACTGTGATTTTTTTATGCATATTCATATCCCGTCCCGTCGGGATTAGGGATTTATAATCCGACTTTTCTCAGCATCATTCTCACACGCCCCGCTGGACTCTGAAAACCCAGACAAAGCCTGGACTCCAGAAATTGTCATTTGCTTTGCATTCTTTGTCCAATCCAAGGATCCTTGTCCGTTTTGACCCTTGCAATTAGTCGCGGACTATATCGTCCCGAGCTAAATCCTTCTGCTAATCACAACCACATATGTCAGTTCATCCTTTCTACACTCCACTCAAATCCCATAAATTAGATTAGTTTAGAATATCGCTCGAGAAAAAGTTCGGATCCCAGTTCCATTTGGCATTCAAAGGGAGGAACTTTGTGATTAAAATCACACAGAAGTCGTAAAATTTATCGCCTGAGATTCGATGGTTTCCGAAGGAGTGGAAGAATCGGGAGGCACGGAGGTGCCCCAGTCGAAATTCAGGTACAACTCGCCGTTTGTCCAAGTGAGTTTGATCGGATTGGTCTGTTTCTGCTGCCCTGGCATGTTCTGCGCCCTCGCTGGCATGGGCGGCGGAGGCCAGGTCGACCCGACTGCCTCCAACAACGCCTCTACCGCCCTCTATGCCACCTTCGCCGTCTTCGGAATTCTCGGCGGCGGCATCTACAACATCCTCGGCCCCCGCCTCACTCTCCTCTCCGCCTGCTCCACCTACGTCCTCTACGCCGGCTCATTCCTCTACTACAACCACCACAAGCACCAGGCTTTCGCTATTGTCGCCGGAGCAATCCTCGGAATCGGCGCCGGCCTCCTCTGGGCAGGCCAAGGCGCCATCATGACGTCATACCCTCCCCCGAACCGAAAGGGGACATACATCTCGATTTTCTGGAGCATTTTCAGCATGGGTGGCGTCATCGGTGGACTAATACCTTTCGTTCTTAATTACCACCGGAGCGAAGCGGCTTCCGTCAACGATGCAACTTACATTGGGTTCATGATTTTCATGTCCATCGGGACTCTTTTATCCCTCTCTATCCTGCCCGCCAGCAAAGTTGTCCGGGACGACGGGACTAAATGTACGGACATTCAGTACTCAAATGTCACAACTGAGGCCATTGAGATTGCCAAGCTGTTTACGAATTGGAAAATGCTTCTTATAATCCCGGCTGCTTGGTCGAGCAATTTTTTCTACACCTACCAGTTCAACAACGTCAACCAAATTATGTTTAATCTGAGGACTAGAGGATTGAACAATGTGTTCTACTGGGGAGCGCAGATGTTGGGGTCCATCGGGATTGGATACGTTATGGATTTCAGCTTCAAGAGCAGGAGGACGAGGGGTTTCGCTGGCATTTCAGTAGTTGGTGTTCTCGGGACTACAATTTGGATTGGCGGACTTGTCAACCAGCTCAACTACTCTCGCAGCGATTTGCCTGAGAAGTTGGATTTTAAGGACTCCGGCTCTGCTTTCGCAGGACCCTTCGTGTTGTATTTTAGTTTCGGACTGCTTGATGCCATGTTCCAGAGCATGGTTTACTGGGTCATTGGAGCCTTGGCTGATAACTCTGAAATTCTAAGCAGGTAACAGGATATTCCTTGCTTCTCAAGTTTTTAATTTCTCAATGATCTTCGTGCGTTTAGGCAATTTTTCGTGCGCAGGCGTGGACAATCCAATCCAATCATGCGCACGAAATGTGGCCTTAGTTACAGTCACAGAACAAATAGGCCTCGTTTGACACGCGAGCACCGGATAGTATTAATAGTACGAAACAGATGTTTGGTGAGCTTTGTATTAAATAAGCACCGGATTATTTAATCCGGGCCCACTCATTTTATACACTTCCCACCCGCTCATTTATTCCAACCAAAACCTCTGTATAATTTAGTCGGGTAGAATGTCCATCTCTCTCGCTCACTTCGTCCTCCCCCTCTCTCGCTCACTTCGTCCCCCTCCTTCGTCCCCCCATTGCTCCGCCACTCCTTCCTTCCCCAATAACACCGACCCCCGAACCTCCACATCTCCTCCGCCGCTCCCAGCAACCCAACTCCTTCTTTCTGCAGAATTCTCAGAACTCGAGCTGCAAAACGCTAACTTTTTCGAATTGGGTTTCTCTAGGAATTGCAGAGAATTATAGGACTGGAGATGTTTTATGAGTTTTTAGCTTAATTGTTCCCTGATTTTGTTGATGGATTTGGGCGATTTGGGGGTGGGACGGAGAGATTTGGGACAACTTTGTGGCTGCTGGGTTCTTCCTGCATTTGACAACTTTGTTTTTTTCTATTCTTTTTCTTTTCCAGTAATCATCAAACTGGGTTTGGGGGGGGGGGGGTGCAGAGAGATCTGCGAAAGAGAGAGAGGGATGGAGTTTGGGGGGTGCAGAGAGATCTGCGAAAAAAAAAGATGATTGCACTTTTTTTTTTTTAATTTTATTTTAAATTTGATTTCTCTTATCCGGTATAATACCAAACATAGTATACATAATACGGTCATTAATCCGATACTGCACCAAACGCCCGATTAATTTAGTCAGTACTATCCGATGACTATTTATCCTATCCGATAGAAATAGTCAGTACAATCCAAGCTGCCAAACGCACTTCTAGTGATGCTAAAAACTCATATTTTTGTGCATGTTTTGTACAGGTACGTTGGATTCTACAAGGGAATACAGAGTGCAGGGGCAGCAGTTGCTTGGCAAGTCGATACGCTCAAGGCATCCTTCCTCTCCCAATTGGTTACCAATTTCGCGCTCAACACCGTGAGTTATCCGCTGCTGCTGGTTCTGATCTTGCTGGCTGTGAAGGATGAAGGTAAGGCTGATGTGGAGGAATTTACCAAGGAGAAGGTTGCTGAGCCTGCAGCCTCAGAGAAGTGATCATAATGATCGTCGGCTTAATTAGCAGATCAAATTAGTCATAAGCCGTCTGAATATTTGATTTAATTACGTTCATACAATCGAATCTTCACGAATTAGTGTAAATTATGTACCATGTTCAAATTGTCAAGTATTTTACTGAGTAATCAAAGTTCACGTTTTGATAAAATGTTGGAATGATTAGTTCCTGACCACAGGCTTGCTTCTTTCATGCTTAGAAATTCAATGATCTCCAGTTTTCAAACGGGCTCGGGCTCCTAAGGCTAAGGGAATGAATATTGGCATAGGTCAGTTGCCCAGTTGCACCCGAGTTTGAATCCTACTCCCCATAGAAAGGAAATGGTAGTTGTAATTAACATTATCCGTGACAAATTTTATTCTTAAAACGTAAATGATTAATATATAATTCTGGCATATACATATAAATTAATTAAAATACAGGATTTTCACTACTTTTGGAGTCCCAAAAATTCATCAGATACAAAGTGCGCCAATATCCATCGTCAACACTCTGTTGTTGCACTTCATGGCTTTATGGTTCTTGTTTTTGGGGATACATTAATTAATGCAAAGCTGGATTGGAAACGCTTGCGATGCTATTAAACAGTGACAAGAGGTGCATCTTTAGACTTTAGCCTTGTCCTCTGAGGCGACAGGAGATGCTGCCTTTGCTACATCCCCCTCTGTGGCCGCTGGCTTCTCTTCTTTCGCCTTCGGTGCAAGCTCCTCCACTAGCTCTTTCTCCTTGGTCTCCTTCACAGCCTCAACGAGATTGATCTCCGCTAATTGCTTGACAGCAACTTCCGCTTCCTCTTTTGGCTTCTCGGTTGCTACCACCTCAGCCTCTGCCGCAACAGCAGGGACAACAGCAGGTGCGGCCGCAGCCTCAGCTTCCTCTTCCTTTGGCTTTGAGAGGTCTATCAATGGTGCTTCATTGGTGGTCTCCTCTTGTTTTGCAGCCTCGGTGGTAGTGGCAGTGGTGGTAGTAGTAGTGGCCTCACCCTCCTGAGGACCATCAGCCTTCTTGGGGCTGGTGGTCTCGCTGGGGAGGGTCTCTGGGCGAGGGGTGTCGAACTCCTTTGGCTTGCTCGCACAGCCTCCCATGATTTGATTGGGTCGATGGGACGAGTGAGCGAGTCTCTGGAGTTGGACGCCGGGGTCCTGGATTAGGTATTTATCAAAGGGGAGGAGGGTGGTGTTTGAGGCTGAGGGAAAATGTTTTAGGACAGAAAGGGTTCATATAGTGGAAGATGGGTCTTATGTTTAGGAGAAATCGTTGGTCATCAGCCTGGCAATTACCCGCAACTTGGTACCAACATTCTCTTCTATATAAATATTCCATGACTTTTTCAAACCCAACAACTCTATTTCTCTGTCTCCTCCGATTTTCTTGCTGGGAAACTAGAGGATGGTGGTCCTCCAGTTCGTTAATATCGTTGGTCGTTTTCCAATTTTGTGCGGCTGCCCCCTTCACCAAGTGTCCCTTGTTCCAACATTTTAGATCAACGACGCCTCCAAAAACAAAACCAATTAACCACTAAACTGAAATTATTAAGAAAATTACTTGATATATATACATCTCTAATAAAGATATGTATAAACATGTTTTGTCTTTAGCGGAAGAATGTCTACTTGAGGATGTAAATGTGTAAATTTGGTCTCATCTTATTGAAAAAATATTTGTAAATATACATATGACCGTTTAATTAAAAGAATAAGAAATTTAAGAATTAGTTAAACGAATAATTGATCTCGGTGCTTAATTTAGTATTACAAATATGATCGTTTGATTAAAGGGATACACTTATCTAATTAGCTGAGTTAGCATGTACATAAACATAATATTAGCAATCCATAAAACAGTGTGTTTTCTTCGTTTCTCGTTAATATAACGACATGTTTATACTAAAAAGTAAAAAATTAGGTTAAGTCACACAATACGTCAATATGTCAATAGTAATAATCAGTTATCGAACTTAAAATCTCCTAGACCATAATTCCTTCGAGTTTTTGGAAAAGTAAAAAGAAAAAAAAATAGTATATTTGGTAAAAAGAAATGGCATACGCGCCAAACTCCTCTATCATTACACGTAAAATTGTAATCAATTCGAAGTCGGTGTTGACGAAAAAAGAAGCGGGGACAATGGCTGTCCCAAAAATCCGGCCGATATCAGCGTTTAGTGTCCAAATCCGTCAGCAGCAAAGACGACACCGTAGATGCACAAATCAAACTCAAAATTAGGAGGCACATTACGCGTCCGATCTTCGTTCCTTTCATTAAACACCGAAAAATTAGGGATCGAACTGGAAGTTAAGCTAATCATCTCCCTAATTATACCAGAAAATGGAGGGGATATATTGAGTAAGTAGTCAAAAGGGAAGAAACATTCCCATGGTAAACTCAGATTCGGGAACTTCATAATTAAACTTCGAAACCTAACCTGACCTGATTTGGAGAATCACATCTCTCAAATTTGGGGAAGGTTCAGGGAGCAAGAAGAAGATCGACAAGGATTTTTGGGGAGCTGAGGTGAGATGATTTTCTGGGAAGAAAGGTTTTGCAAAGATCATTTTCTTTGCGAAATATAAAGGCGAGCTTGGCTTTGCTTTTCTTTCGGAATTCATTCGCTTTTCGAAAGAAAAGGAAAAAGCTCGCCTTTGCGGGGTAGATTGATCGAATGGAAGCCCATTTCGCGAAATCGGTACCAGTCCCCCTCATCCTCCTAAGCCTCTTCCCAATCTTTGTCTTCTGTTCCTTTTCCACGGTTCAATCCGACCACGAATCATCAACGATCATTAATCTCCGATTGCCCTCAGATGCCACGTCCGCGGATCGATGCAGCGCACAACTGGAGTCACCCTTGTCCCGCCCCATGTGTCCGGTAAACTGCTTTAGGCCGGACCCGGTGTGTGGGGTGGACGGGGTGACCTACTGGTGTGGGTGCCAAGAGGCACAATGTGCCGGTGTCAAAGTGGCGAAATTAGGGTTTTGTGAAGTTGGCAGCGGGGGTTCTGCCGGCCCTCTCTCCGCTCAGGCGCTGCTTTTGGTTCACATTGTTTGGCTGATCGTCCTCGGCTTCTCGGTTCTTCTCGGGCTTTTCTGAGTCGACAAAGACGACCTAGTCGACGATGATGATTTTGCTGGTTTCTTGGTTGTCAAGAAAGCTTTAATCTTTTTAATCTTCTTGCAATGCAGAGACCATATCTTTCAATTGTGATCAGAAACAAAGAGACAGACAAAGGACATGAGGACATGCGTGTTGTGCAAGAAATTCTTGATCTTTTTTGTATTTTAATTAATTTTTTCTTGATTAGGTTATCTTTGATATGGTAACGGCCTCTCTTACTGAAGATTCTTTGATTAATAGAGGAGGATATATACAGATACAAGTTTGTGCTTACGTTTTGATCATTTGTATTTGTACATGCAAGAAAATCGAATTAACGGCTATTTAAAGAAAAAAAATAAAAAAATTAGCCAAGTTAGCTTGGATTTTAATTAAACATTCGTCCCTCCTTCGTTGAAATGAAAATATGCTCATACTTTATGTGAAAAATGCAGATGAGAATTTACGTCTGCATGCATTAAGAAAAATATTATAAGCGATTTAGAAGCGGATTTAGCATTTATCAAGTTAACACAATTATTTGACAAGTAACACGATTCGATATGCTTCATCCATTTAAAGTATAATTATAGTACAAATTCATTCAATCATTTCTCTCTTCAACCTGATCCCTCAAAGAGTGAATGGATGTTGTATCAGCCGAAAGCTTATCATCCTCTATTACTTCACCAGCATAGACAAAATTTACACCAGGCCAAGAAGCCTATAGGAGGAGTTTAAAAATGCCACTTTGGTAGCTATGTGATATCTGTAATCTGGTGCTCATTTGGCTATATGAATTAAATTCGACGTTAATTTCTACTGCATTCATTTTGGATCGGAAGAGCTGATCGATCGGAGTGGCATTTGAACACGGAATGTCACCATAGATGGAGTACAACTTTAGTGCTCCAGGCCTTTGATCTTGTCGAGATAGTACTGCATTTTTTGAGTATCTTGAGCCGACAGATTAGATCCAACAAGCAGCTTGTGCTGTTCAAATTTTGATTCATCACACTTCAATGCGGTTTCTTTACAAGCTTTGATACTTCCTGATACAAAGAAAACGAAAGAAAACATTGGTATTTAACTTTCTTTAACAGATGGGAAAGAAGACAACTATGTTGTGTCTTTGTGATGAAAAACGAACACTACGATATTAAATGTGACGTCTTAACCGAGCACAGTAACTGAATTCAAGAGTCAAATGAATAACTTAGTTGTAAGGTATTGTGCATTTTCGAAAAATATCAGCCAACCACAAGACTTAATCTGTTGCAACTCAACTCACCGCTTAGGTCCAACAAATTAAATAGAACCGGGCAATCTGCAATACTCCTGACCATGGTAATTGCAGCCCACACTTTCTGATACTCATCCCTTGAAGCTCGAATGATACACATTCTAGTAATGTCATTCACATACTTGACTGCACAAAATTACAAGGAGAAATTGAGAGAGGCCATTTTACGGAAAATTAACTGCAAAAGCGCATACTACTTACCTTGGAATGATCCAAGTGACGAAGCCAGACCGCACTCCCCAAAATTTACCAGAATGCTGTCTCGGATAGCTTTCATGACATTGTACGAGGTAATGATAACAGGATCTTTTCTCACCAGTTCTCTATTAGGATCCAAGATAACCTCCACTACCATATACCTGTTCTTAAATCCCACCATGATCCTTTACCTGCTTACAACAAAACCACATCTGATGTATCAAATCTAATAAGAATATTAGATAAAAATATCATACGAAAAACTTAGTAGCTAACTTAAACTGTAATTTCAAATCTCAAATTCAACAAACAAGTAACTTCACAGCGAAAATATGTTCAAGCAATTAACTTTATGATCGAATATGAAAGATAGAGATCAAAAACACATGCTAGAAACCTAAAAAATCTTGAATTATCAAAACAGAAACTACTGGTATTTTTTCTTTCCAGAATCCTGAAATTGCATAATTTCACGAAAGGTTGATTCTTTGTGATCAAAATACAGTTCGAGCCGTTAAAACAGTCTCTTTGCAAAATAAGGACAAGGCTGCGTACGTTCCCCAATTACTCACAAAGCGGAGAGCTTTATTGTCTTGAGATCGCTCTTTTTTTTTTAAGAATTTAAATCATGATAATACATAAAAAGAAATCATATTATTATACACATGAAACATCTATACCATGATTAACATCAATTGAAGTATCATACTTTTATCAATTTGATTAAAAATAAAAATTGAGGGGGGAAAAACACAGTCAATGACAAAGCCGATAATTTCCAAACCAATTCTTCAGAAAGGTGACGAATTTAAACAAAATTTGAATAATTTTAAGCAGAAGAGATATAGACAGACCTAAAATTCGAGTCTGATACTGATATCCGAGCGCAGTGAGGAGCAAGGGTGGCGATTCCGAGACCGTAACCCTAGCAAACAGTGTAGACAGGGTGAGGAGCGAAGAGCAACGGAGCTTAGCCGGGTTGAAAAATGGTTTTCGGGTCAAGATCCAGAGCTTAAACCCAAAAGGGCCGGGGGACCGAGGTCCCGAATTGTGAATTTGGGCCCGTGGGAGTTCGGAACAGCCCAGCGAGGAAGACGGGGAGAAATAGACGTGGCGAATGGTGGTTCGTGTAAAAAGTCATAGAGGGAGAAAGAGAGGAGAAATTTTTAGTTGTGACGGGAACACGGTTGATACACCACGTGTTTTTATATAAGTGATGAGAAATTTTATATTTTTAATTATTAACATTTTAACATACATCTCACCATTTATATAGCGACATGTGGTGTACCACCTCGTGTGAGGGTCAAATTGAAAAATCTTTGGAAAGAGAGGGAGAGCGTTTGAATCGTTACGAAGAAGAGAGAGACCGTTGGAGGCGGGACCGGGAACACATGACACTCCGACCTCGAGCTTCACATATTAAAATATATATATTTAATTTTTTTTTGGATTATATTTTTAAAACTATTTAAAAACATCAAATATTTGCTATACAGTACTACGGTCTAGTGTATTTCTTATTTTTTAGGAATGAGATGTTTTAAATTCGAATCTCAGGAATAATAAATTCGATATAAAAAGAGACATGCGTTGATTTATAATATTATGCAACAATAGAAGGTGGATCTAGTATTTGTTTAAAGAAAATAGATAATATGCTTGGATTATCCACTTTTGTAGGTGAACCCTTTGAAAAGTCAAGTCCACTTGAGAGAAATTGGGTCGTACTTTAAACAGGAAAAAAAGGGGCGCAAAGTGAATTTCAACCGCAATTTACCCGAAATTTCACTCGTATTTCATTTGGGAATTTGGCGCTTTATCAGTTTGGGTTGGTTGGGTTGGAGTTTTTGGATTTTTGTCCTCTCCTCTCTCTACAGTAACTACAACGTCAACTACTCCACCCCACTTTCTCTCTCTCTCTCTCTCTCCCCTCCCTTTCTCTCTCTACTTTTTCTATAAATAACAACCCCCACACTCACAATTTCTGTGTTAGCTTGCTAGGCATTTTGGATAACGAGAGAGAAAGTCTGAGTCTTTGAGAGAGAGAGAGAGAGAGAGAGAGAGATTGGTGGGGAGTAGGTGGTGGTGCTGCTGGGTTGCTGGGTTAGCGTTGAAGAACAGCGCAAGTGAGTCATTTTCTTCTTTGTTTTATATTTTTTCCTGGAATTTATTAGTTTTGTTTGAGATAATTGCTTGTATATAATTATGTTTTATGATTGATTAATCGGGTAAAACAAAAAGTAAATACATTTTTTCTGTAAATTTTAGGGGCAGTAAATTAAATTGTGTAACTTTACATCCCACATTGATACATGCATCAGATCTGATGAAGAAAGTGAGTTGTTGGCTTCATATGGAACATGATCGGTGTTTCTGTCATGTTTCTGTGATCTTGTACATGGTACCTTGTTTTTTTTTCCCCTTAATTAACAAAGTACCATGTTTTTTTTTCCTTAATTAAAACAAATGTTTTGAGTAGCTTGATTCTTAAAACATTAAGAAATGCAAACAAGGTTTACGTGGGACCATGTTTGCTGGTGGAATCTGTTGAATTGACGTTCCGAAACTCATCAATTCGCAGCTGCAATGGAGGTGGATGGCAATTCTGTGGTGGCAGGACCAACGAATGTTGTATATCTGTCGACAATCTTGGGCCGTGATGGGTCAAATCCTGTGCACAAATGTGACTGGAAATGTCAGAACGAGCACGTCTGCGCGAATATGTACCTCTGCAAGCTAACTGGAGCCACTCACATCTGTGACAAAAACTGTGATCAGAGGATCCTGTATGATAACCATAGCTCCCTTTGCCGGGCAAGCGGAAAGATTTTCCCCCTTACACAAGTAGAGGAACAGGCTGTGAGAGGGGTCCGGAGGAAGCATGAGTCGGAGAACTCTTCTGCGGACAGTTGCTCTTCTAAGCGCAGACGGGATGCGCAGCTCCATCCTTCTCCCTTCGAGCGATCCTTCACTACTGCCAGTCTGATCTGCAGCAAAGTTGGAGATGGCATGGATATGAGCTAGACTTATATAAGATAAATGAAAGACCTTTATTGCTTATCTTAATCTTGTTCCTTTTAAACTTTTCCCTATTTTCATTTCGAGGAACGGATATGGACGATGAACTTGATGAGTACTTTAAGTGGCGGACCTAATGTGTCCTACCCGTCTGTAGGAACAATCTATATTTGTAGTCCTGTTTACTGCAATTTAACTCCTCCATAAGCTCTTGACTTTAAAAGAATGTTCTTTAGGGGTGATCAGGGTATGTTTAACTGCTTAAGAATCTTGGATTCAATTCTTATTCTTGCCAGCCTTACTGGTCAGGAATTTTGGCTCTATTTGCTGCAGGGTGCTTTCAGGTCGTTTGTACGACCTTTGTCATGATTTAGCTTTGACTTATTTTAATTTATGATGTTTATGTCGTCGAAAGGCAATTATTTGTATTAATTTGGATCTGTAATATTATTGGTCCTTGTTCGCTACGATTGCAGGCAGTATAGATGTTGTTGGGTTACCTTTCCCTAGTTTAGTACAGGTTACGAAGGAATAATCCGGATTTCACTTGTTTTATATGTTTGCATCATCTGCATTGTTTTTTGCTCTGGTTATTTGATCGAATGTATCTGAAATTGGTCAATTTTGCAGGACTTGAAGCATGTGCTATCGAGGAGATATTAGATATGCTTGTTAATAATGAATAATGTCTTTTTTATTTAGAAATTTTTTGATATGGCTTCTTATGAATTTTGTTTTGTTTTCTCGTGTAGGTAATTGTATAATTTCTTGGAGGACAAAGCTGCACCTGGTGATGCTGGAGAGTTGAATGAAGTTGTAACTTACACAGGCAAAGCTACCACGTGCAGAAATATGGTAAAACTTCCAGAATATGGTAATTTATCAATCCCGTCGATTTGCCTTGTTGGTGGTTCGACATAAATTGTGTTAGAGTTGTCTGGCCCATGCCTATTTGGGTCGTCAATGTTTCCATGTAAGGCAAATCCCTCTGCACCGGCATGTTTGAAAGTAACTGTGCTGATAAGGTAGAAAGTGGATCGAAAGTTGTAACCAGGCAGAAGTGTTGCCTCCAGCCTTTTTTTAGCTTTCACTGAACCATTTCTAGGCTACTTGTTATCTTTTAGGTTACTGTTAACTTCGAAGTCCTTTTATTCTAGACGAACGGAGGAAAGTCCTCGCGTTGCTTGTAAATTTTCTAGTGATGCCAAGATGTTTTTATTAATTTGGCATCGTCAGTTTGTAAAAACATTGCGAGTTTGTAATCGACACAATTTATGAGCAGGGAATTACATGTTCATGTTCATTTTCATGGTCAGTGTTTCCGTCTTCTTGTTCTTTACTTTGGCTCGAGCTTATAGATCAGACACTGCCTGTATACATGTAGAGAGATCGAATTCAATCCAAGTGTTGAAACAGATGTTGCTTGTTCTCTAAGACATCTTCGAAAGAATATAGTTTATTTTCCTCGAGGAAGATTATATGATTTGGAGTGTGATTAATCCAAGTTTCTTTTTGGTAGAAAGAAAAGGAATCGCTTCTTGAAGAGGCCATCCAAGATTAAAGAAATCCTAAACCCGAAAAGGTCATCTTGCGGCTGAGATTGCACGTCTCCTTCCCTCACAGATTCTTCCAATCCTTCCATAAATCCCATTCCACCTGCAAAGCCAAACACTAAACCAAAACCTATGAGCCTAGACAATGCCGTTTACGACGAGACCTCAAACTTTTCTTCGCTTCTTTTACATCCTCGTTCCTTTTTTCATCTCTTTATCGTACTCAGCCACATTCACTATAACAAACAACTGCCCAGAAACCATCTGGCCCGGTACATTAGCGGCTTCTGGCACCCCTCAGCTCCCAACAACGGGGTTTCGGTTGGACCCCGGCCAGAGTGTGAAACTTCCTTCTACTCCAGGATGGTCAGGGCGTATATGGGCTAGGACAGGTTGCACATTCGATGAGCTGGGAGCTGGCACGTGTCAAACCGGAGACTGCGGAGGCAGGCTGGAATGTGGTGGCAGTGGTGCCACTCCACCTGCCTCGCTATTTGAGATAACTCTTGGCAACGGCAATGGTTTAGATTTCTACGATGTCAGCATTGTAGACGGCTACAATCTGCCCCTCATTGCCACCCCACGCGGCGTGTTTGGTGCCTGTAATGCCACCGGCTGCGTTTCAGACATCAACACAGGTAAATTAAGGTCTTGATCAAGTTTTAGTTTCGTAATTTTTCGGGCGCCAAATGGTTAAAATTTTGAAGGCGTAAATGCAACATGCATGCAGGTTGCCCGAAAGAGCTTCAGGTGGTGGGAGGAGGAAGCGAAGGGAGCGTGATCGGATGCAAGAGCGCCTGCGAGGCATTTGGTTTGGACCAGTACTGCTGCAGCGGACAGTTTGCTAACCCGACGACATGCCAGCCTTCCAATTATTCCACCATTTTCAAAAGAGCTTGTCCAAGAGCTTACAGTTATGCTTTTGATGATGGCACAAGCACTTTTACATGCAAGGCTTTTGATTACGCCATTTTCTTCTGCCCCAACGGCAACGGGTACATTTTTTCTCCTCATCATCATCTTTCACATAAATTCAACAACTGCTTATTTTCTTTTCAACTCTCGGATTTCACACGAAAAAAACATCCGTGATGCAGGACTAGAAATTCAGATGATGCGCTAGCTCCTCCGAGATATGAAGTGCTTGGCAGTAGGAAGGTTGCGCGGATGGTTTATTCTTCTTCGAACAGGCTCTTACCAGTTCCGCTGCTAATCCTTCTTCTCATCGTCTACATATTATCTTGATCGTTTGAAAGCAACTGTGAAGCCGGGAGTGTTGAAGCAACATTGTAGACGAGAACCTCCCTTGTCTATGATCAAGTACATGGGATCGGAGGGCTTCGACAAACAGAGACTTTGACAACTTGCTTTGAGTATTAGATCATTCATTCAGGAACACCAAATTGCATTGAAATGTAGTAGATCAATCGTTGCAATACAATACTTGTATCTAATCATGAACAATGGATCCTAAATGTAAAAATTTCAAAGGAATCTAGGCCACCAATCGGCATTGTTATACAGCAATGGTCACTAAATACTCCATGAACCAACTTAAAACAATGACAGTAATACGATACATCCGCGTATTATCAATCCCTTCGAAATGGCATATTATCGGCCTAAATCAGATACAGTGGGCCGCCACTTCATAGAACTCAAACCTTGTTATTCTTGTGATTACGTCTGTTGAGCGGCTACATAATCTGATCCGCTAGGTATTCTACATCACCAATCTACTCCCCTGTCAACTATGAGAACTAATATCCCGATTTGCGGCAGAATAAATGATAAACAAAATTGTGTCCCTCATTTCTTGCCCTTAGCTTTCTTGGAAACTTGAGGTTTCTTTCTTGGTTTCTTCGCTGGTTGTGGCTTCCCTCCGGCAGGTTTAGCTCTCTTCCTTACAACAGTCTGTCAACAGAAAACTTCATATCATCAAAAAATTCATTGCATTTACCCAAACGAATTAGAAAAATTAAGGTTCTTAAACATACCGATGCTTTCTTAGCCTTCGCCGTGGTTGCCCCCTTAGTTTGTTCGTCAGCATCCTCGTTTTGATCAGCTTGTTGAGGAGTGGCTTTAGGAAGTTTGTCACCCTCATCTTCTGAATCAAACGAGAAACCATCTAGGGTTCCTACTCATTCAAAATGATGAGATGTTGAGGAAATTACTGTTTCAGAACTTTTAAAGAGAAAATGGAAATAAAGAAACAGCCACCACAACGAAAACCAACCTTCAACCATTGTTTCAGCTTCATCAACATTTGATTGTGGTTTCAGCTGAATGAAGTCATTCATGATAGCTTCAATCTGCTCAAGGAATATACAATTCAGAGTTAAATGATTCCTTTTTCATTGAGTTATCCAGTTTATGCTTAACTAAACGGTTAACTAACCTTTGCCTCCGACTGACCAAAGCTAACCTGAACAAAAAAATCTGTGTCATATCACATCACTGTTATAGTGCATCTGATTTCACTAATCGGAAAGATAATTGATTTCTGCAAGGGACTATGTAGAGACAATAACTTACAACACAAAATGTCCTGGACGGAACTATTGTTGTTTTGTATATGGTTCCTGTAACGTTAAACCAAAGATAAACTAATCAGATGTAGGCAGCTAATGAAGAAACATGCGGCACAATAAGTTGCACTGACAAGGCTGAACAACCACCAATATGTTATCTATATAAACAAGACACACCTTTCAAATCAAGGTACATTTCAGGATCCGCAGATTTGGAATCTGAAATAATTACCCGTCCTACAGCACCCATATCACCACTCAAATCTATGGATTCTCCTTCACACTCAACAAGTGCCTATACAAAAAGAAAAAAGAAGAAGAAAAAAAAGCATTTCTTTTACAAGGGAAAGTAATTGGGGAGGTAAAACACCAAGCTATAGAACAATATCTCGTCAACATTAGTTTCTACTTTCGATAGGAGCGCTATCTTGCTGACTATAGGTACAACCTATAACCAAGTGAGAAGAACAATGTCCTAATGTACCTTTGAGCGTTGGACTTTTTCGGAGAGCACCAAAGGCAACCTTGAGGTGGAGACCTGCAAATTACATATAACCGAAGCAACTCACTAGCTATAAAAAGATTCTATAGGAAATCATTGTTGCTTATATGCTCTTACATGAGGCTCAATGTGCTTGCCAGATGCTTCTTCCTCTGCAACTTCCACATCATCACTGTTTCCTGAACCAAAATTTCTCTCTTAAAAGTCTATAAACCTCATGATCAGGGCGCTAAAACTTTCAACCAAACCCTCCGCATTACCTTCTCTTTCCTTGGATATCTCAAGTTTCTTCTTTTTCAGGGGTTTCTGATCTTCTACTTTTTTCCTTTGTTTTGGAGAGTTCCGTTTTAACTTCTTATCGGATGGAGACTCTGCAGCACTTTCCCCAAGAACTTTATCCGAATTCTCATCTTCATCAGAAAGTTTAGAAGATTTATGTGGAGACAATTCTGGGGAATCAGTTTTATCCTCCCCCGAAGGAACGCCATTCAGTGAAGCCTCGGAATCTGAGGATAATTCCACCGATGAATGAGTTTCCGGTACCTGAAAACAATAAAAACCTTGCACTTAACACCCAAAAAAGAAAAAAGAAATTTACGAAAAATACAAAAGTAGAGAGAGATAAAAATCCAATCAAATCCCTAATCCGGTAAATCTGCTAAGCAACTTTAACCAGTAACATGAACAAGATATACCCATCAGGGCATGAAAGCTTCAACTTTTAACCCTAAAGAGGATGAATGAAAATGAGTCTTCACCTGGAAAGAGCGCAGCCAATCTGGCGACTCCTCCCTCGACGAGCTCATTCCGGCTCCTCGAAAGCACTAAACTTTGATTCCTCCTCCTCCTCCTTTCCACCTTCTTGCATGAAATTTGTTAAAGCATTTCATCAAACGATTACCATACAGGAAAAAGACAATGTAATACAAAATTAACATATAAGATAAGCTGATTCGGTAGAATATTGCAGGGAGAGAATCCGTATGCATAAATGTGAAGCTAAAGAATCAGCAGCAGCCATGCTCACAAAGTGTTTGTGAAAATGCCAACACCACAAACCAGAAACTGGGCATAAAATTGATATCGAACTACATTTGTGAAGCAAATAATACAAGTATCTGGAAGTGAAAGGAAGAAGGTACCCCGATGAGACGCCGGCGGCGCAAGAGTGAATCAGACGGCTGCTAGCCACCGGAGCGTGATTCGATTTGCGCCAAAAGTATCTAAATTTTGATGTAATTTTCATTTGAGGTCAATGTCATCGATAGTCTCTTTAAAAGAAAATTGCACATTACCAAATTTACGTAACAAAATATTATGTTTACTTATAAACAATATAATTAACAATTAAGAGTCCTTCAATAAATTAAAAGTTTCTTCAAGAGCATTGCTAAAGAATTTTATAAGAAATGAGTTTGACCCATTAATAATAAGGAAAACTAATAAAAATAGCTTGAAAACTTTGAGTTTTAACGATAATAATAAAATAATTGTAAAGTGAATAGTATAATAATTGACTTTTTAGTGTAAAATTGTGGTTTTTCATTAAAGTGAACAATACCGAGAGATTTTCGTTAAAGTTCCTATAATAATACTCGTACGAAATGAGTGACATTAAGTACCAACGTTCATTTATGCAAATCTAATGAAGTAGTTAGCTGCAGTTTGTACAAGACAGAGAGTTGGATTGGTATTGTTGTACTTTGAAAAAAAAAAAATGTTTCTGCTGTGCTGTGAGAATAAGCTCATTTTTACTGTTTCACGTTTTCAACTTTTTTTCACCCAAAACTGTGAAAATAAAATGTTTTTAAGTGTTTACCAAACATCTTTTTTAATTCAGCTTTTTTTTTTATATCTAATTTTTTATAAAAACACATCAGTACCAAACCAGTACAAAGTATATAATATCGTCGTCTAAATGAGACACTCAACAAATTTGTGGGGTCTTATATTAGGGTACCAAAGGGACGAAAATTTACAGTCCTATTGCTCTAACCTAAGTTAACCAAATAGCATAAACAATCCAATTAACGAGAATGCAGATGACAACAAACGCATTGTCAGAGAATCCAGGAGATAAGCCTCCATAGCCTCCACTATACATTCGCATGTGGATTATATCATTGAAACCCAGTTAACAAAATAGCATAAACATTCCAATCAACGAGAAAAAAAAAACACAGAATGTGCCGATTAAGTCACGTAACTTTATGATCATCAAGAAATAAAGTATGGAAATTGAGAGGAATTGAGAGAGCAGCACAGACAACCATGGATGGACATCTTGATTACATGTATTGAATAAAATGCAACTGGAATAAAGTAATGTTATAGTTGTATTGCTATATGTTATATATACTTTGTTATAATGGTATTGATATATTAAATTTGGTCGGAATTGTCCAAGGGCAAGAAACAACCATAAACAGAAGAAACAATAAAAACTAAAAGCAAATACAAACGAAACCAAACCTGAAGCCTAAGAATAAAGAACAATACTTGACTTCTCAAAGATGAGTAGGAACTCCTACTTAAAACACTTAGTGTTTTAATCACAGAACTTTGTGCTTATGATCAGAACCGTTCATACTATGAATCACACTGTAAAGATCGTCTCTGCAAAAAATAAATTAAAACTAAAGGTCGGTTAGTCAATCTATCGTAGCACATACATAGACGGTTCATAATGTTTTTACCAATACCGTTCGTTTGTTTTTAAATAGTTTGATGACTAAACGACCTTAATTTTAATTTATTTTTTTTCAGATGCGATCTTTATATGATGATTTATAATATGAACGGTTTTGATTCTAAACACGAAGTTCTATAAATTGACAACGAACAATTTTGAAATTTTTTAAGCAAGAGTTCTTACTAATGTTTGAGCAGCTAAGTATTATTCAAGAATAAAACCCCATCACAAGAAAATTATGGACTAAACTATGCTGCTCCATATTTGACATATAAGATACAAAATCCGACTAAAAGTATGATAACAAGCACTCCAGCTGCCGCCCCACGCGTCTTTTTCCGGCAACTCTCGTAACTAGCTTCAGCCGCGAGGAGTAGAGCCTCCAAGTTTCTGTAAGTAATGGGTTCGCGGCGAGACGGAGCAGAACGGATCACTTCATTCTTATAGTAACTGTCGACATTTTCCATGATCACATCAACGATTTCGGTCTCAGGAACAGGAGAACCAGCTAACGCTAGTTCGCGGGCAATGGCATTGACGCGAGAAAGAAATTCAGCAATCGACCCGTCCACATGAGTAGTACGACGAAGATCACGGCGGAGGCGCGATACATGTGTCTGACTGGCTGAGGCAAACCGTTCTTCCAAAGTTAGCCAAGTTTTGCGAGCTGTACGGTCCTGCTGAGCGATGCAGCCAAGCACATAAGCGCTTAAGGAGCTATCGATCAAGGAAAGAGCAAGCTGGTCCTTTTGGACCCAATCTTCGAAATCGGGGTTGACAGTGTCGTCGGTTTTGATTCTGTCATCGTCGTCGGGGAGAAACTGAGGTGGACATGGAGAAGAACCATCGACAAAAGACATGAGTTTGTGACTCTTAAGCACGGGAACAATTTGGGCCAGCCAAACAGGGTAATTGTTGCAGTCGAGTTTGACGCTGGTAACGTGAGAGACGTTCGGAAGATCACAAGCAGTGGAAGAAGAGGAGATAACCATTGGAAAATTAAGTACAAAACAGAAGAGCAAAGTTTGAATGTCAACTGAATGAAACTTGTGGAAATATGAGTCCCTGTATTAATCTTCAGAAAAATGAGAAGGAGAGAGAGAGAGAACGTGGGAGGAGTGGAAGATTTTTGTTTTTGATTTTTTAAATTTTAAATATTGAAAATATTTTAACATCACCTATAGGTAAGGTTTTAATAAAAAAATATAAAATTTGGACTTGTGAAATTACATTGTAAAAAGTAAAAGTAAATCTTGAGGCAATTTTTTTTTTTTTTTAACAAACAATATTATCTACACGAAAAATGAAAGCAAATATAATAATCTACCGCAACTAACGAGAGTTTACACAAGTGTTTTGAGCGGCGGAAGTTATCTTTTGGGGGGTTTACTTTGGCCAGGTCTAAGCCACAGGGTTTTAGGGAAAGATAAAAGAGTGAGGAAAACAAAGAAACCTCGTTATCCATCCAGAGAGGGACTGTATGCTCCATTAGCATTTACAGAACCAGAACAAGGAGAAAAAGCAGAAAGCGAATTGTGGGGAGTCAAATCTTGCATGGAACAAGGTAAACAGGGAGTTATGGTGGCGAAAATGGTGCCTCCTCAGAACCCAATAGAGCAATTGCAGGCTCGCTTCAAGGAGCTGGAGGCTGGCTTCAGGGGCTGGCTGGCCAAGCAGTCTCTGCCCATCGAGGCCGCCGTCGTCACCCTCACCAGCGGCGCTCAGGGCGCCGCCATCGGTGCCTTCATGGGTACTCTCACCAACGACGTGTCATCCTCTCTTCCCACTCCTCCTCCTCAGGCCGGCCTCAACCCCCAAGCCATGGCCTCTTTCAAGCAAGCTCAGGTCTCTCTCTCTCTCAAATTTCACTCTATTTTCGCTTAAACTACGAATTGCCCTTTGTTTGGATTGGATTTCTATTGGGAACTGCGCGGAGAATTTGGAGAAAGATTGAAACTTTTGCGCACCCCATTTGGCATTTTGATTTGATGATTAATCCCAATATTTTGTTTGTTGTTTGTAGTAATTTTCAGCAATTAAACACAGAGAAAGTTAATTTATTGGGGAAAAGTTATTGCTTTGTTCTGTGAGTTTGCTTACTGTGATTGCTGTCGGTGCCGGAAAATGCTATATCTTTTTCTTCCTCTCGGAGACTACCTGTCTAAAATTTGATTCTTTTCACTTTACATGCGTTAGTACTTTAATTATTCGGCTTTTCACATATTACACTTCAAGGAAAAACACTTCAAACCCAACCTTGCTTACGTTGCAATGGGAGGACACCGAAGAAGTTTCGCAACTAAGAATCAACTGAAGTATTTGTTCTATGAAACTTATAGTTGTCAGGGTGTTTTTCTAATTTACTATTTTTTGGTAGTTCTGTTAAACATTTGTAGAAGTTGAAACTTGTTCTTGTAGTCGTGTATTTTAGTATGAACCCCAGACATTCTTTAAGGTTCTCAATGATAACAGATAAATTTTGAAACATGGCTACCGTTTGAATTAGTTTGAACAGTTGCTCTTACTTGGTGGAGCAGTTCCGCTGATATACACAAATTGTTTGCTTTGATTATAGGCCCTTGCTGGTGGTCCGTTGGTCCAAGCTCGCAACTTTGCTGTTATGACTGGTGTCAATGCCGGCATATCCTGTGTCATGAAAAGAGTGAGAGGCAAGGAGGATGTCCAGTCTAGGTGAGCGTATTCATTTGTCCACACTGTTTGGTGTTTATAAATTTCCAGTCGCATTCAATTGAGATTATGATTGCTTTGATGAAGAATTATAGGCAGTGGTTAACAACATTGAAGTCGGTGTGGATACCTGGTCTCATATGGTCATATTTATTCTGTTTTGTGACTTAGCCAAGACCATATGAATTGTGAAATAATATTAGGGTAACCTTTCTTTTAAAATTTATCTTAATTCCTGTCATATGTGGATGCTGCCTTGCTGCCTTTTAGGCTGTATTTAGGTCATGTGGAGTAAGGAACAGACTTTAATGGATTGGTTCATTTGGTAAAATTGAAACTTACTGTGAGGGTGAGATGCGAATTCTGGGTTCTTTGCCCCTGTATAAGCCAAGGGTGTGCCACCACTGCCTAGATTTTCAGCAAGTCCCTAGGAGATCTCCTGTCGATTTATTTCTTCCACCCCACCACTCCTTTTTTTTCCCGTGAAAAAGTGTTTCTTTATCTAGAAATGGATCATCTATCAAATGCTTCTTCATTTATATAACTACTTCAATGTGCCGCTATTATGGATTTCATGTATTTCTGTTCCAAGTGGCCTTCGTTTCTTTGTTTTGTGAAAACCCTATTTTTGTTTCTATGTACTGCAGCATGGTGGCTGCTTTTGGTTCGGGAGCCCTGTTTTCACTGGTGAGCGGCATGGGTGGCCCCAATCAAGCAGCAAATGCAGTTACTTCTGGACTCTTCTTTGCACTTGTTCAAGGTGGACTTTTCAAGGTGAGACTCCCACAAGATATGATTTATCAGTTTGGTAATAGCGGGAAAGTGAAGTGTTTTTATTTTCTAGTCCTTACCTACATGATTGCATTGCGGTTTTGGGAGACATTAGTAAAACAAACATGTCATTTGAAACGCAATGAAGCAGCTGAAAATCTGGAACTCACTTCTTCTTTTTTTTCGAAAATACCAAATGTAAATGAAGGTGTATGCGGTTGCATGCTATTCCAATTTCATAGTTCTAATACTATGCGACCTGTATGAGTTAGTACTGCTTGCATGCATGTTTGTTTGTATCGGGGTCTTGTACTTATACGCACTGAAGGCACTTTCCACATGGTTATGCAGTTGGGGCAAAAATTTTCTCAACCACCTACTGAAGATATCTACTACGCTAAAACAAGAAGCATGTTGAACAACCTTGGCCTCCAGAGTTACGAGAAGAATTTCAAGAAAGGCCTATTATCCGACAACACTTTGCCTCTGCTCAACGATAGGCAAGTAGCAGGACTTTCAAATTCTTTATCATTCCTTACTATCATAAAAGTTACTTTGTATGTCCGTATTTATAAACCACTTCAATTAACGCCATTCCGTTTGTCCTGCCATTTTGTTTCAGTGCTCTTAGAGACGTGAAAATCCCTCCCGGACCCAGGCTTCTCATTCTTGATCACATTCAGAGGTACGATTCATGCTCCATAAATACTTATATCGCACCCGCAAACTTGTGAGTTGGTTTGGATTATGACTAAATTTTTGGTTTCAGGGACCCGGAGATAAAAGAGAAACGAGGACAGAATAGTTGAAGTGCGTATTTGTCGATTTAGTCTGCATCGCCATCCTAAAGGAGTGCCCTTCCATCTCCAGATCTAAACCTTGGACTGAGAAGTGAGATATGTTTTGAGTTGAGATAGTGTGATTTTGTTGTCTGACTGTCCTTAAATATTCAACTGCTACAATTTGCTTAGATTAAATTAAATGATTGCATAATTTTTCTATTTACAGACCAGATACAAACACCAAGATATAATGGTTAAAACATCGAGAGTATCCCATACTCGGGGTATCAGAGCCAATCCCTGGCCGGAAGTGTGCCGACGAGGAATTCGGGCCCCCTAAGGGGGTGGATTGTAACATCCCACATCGCCCAGGGGAGTGATCCTTATATGTATATTCTCATACATACCTAGCACGAGGTTTTTTGGGAGCTCACTGGTTTCGGGTTCCGTAGGAACTCCGAAGTTAAGCGAGAAGGAGGCCAGAGCACTCCCAGGATGGGTGACCCACTGGGAAGTTGCTCGTGAGTTCCCAAAAACAAAACCGTGAGGTAAGCCCAAAGCGGATAATATCGTGCTACAGTGGTGGAACGGGCCCGGGACACAAAACCGTGAGGTAAGCCCAAAGCGGACAATATCGTGCTACGGTGGTGGAACGGGCCCGGGATGTGACACGGGGATATCTTAAAAAATCCCGAGTTCCAACAGGCATGTTGATCAATCCAAAATTTTACAATGCGTCTTCCACCGGTTTAGTGGATGATTGGATTTGCGTAATTTGAATTAAACATTTCAATGGAGTCGTTCATAAAATCGTACTCTTGGATCTCGCTGGATGCATGAAGTGAGCGTATCTTATTGGTTAAAGGAACATGTGTAGTAATATGCACTAGTACGACATTACACATGGGCGTTGGAGATGGCAGATGTGGTTTCACATGGAGACCATTGTCTTCTTCGTGATATTTTCTTGCGGAGGTAATTGCTTGCACTGTACGTGTAGCTTCGCACCGCCGTTGTCCCGTCCTTTTCTGAATCGGATAAAGGTGGAAACTGAACGCACATGAAGTAAGAAGCGGAATGCGGAGAAATGCGTAGCAATTATGTTACACAAACACGTATGACTTGTGAACACAGTCTGAATTGCAAGACGTCATACGATCACGTATGACAGACGAACGTAGTGTTCTTATATTGTATCAAAAACGTTACTCGTGCAACGTTCATATGGCATAAGAGAAACTTACTTGCAATCGGAACGTCACTGTCATTGTCACTGTAATGATATTTTAACCCAACCATTGTTTGCTATAACCGTATTCTATTCCAATAGAGTATTGTTTTATATTGTACTTATTTCATATGATAGTGTTTAATTAAATTGAGATATCATCACAATAAAGTCTCAATTACATAAAAAATGAAATATGAAGAGCAACTTATATGAAACAGGTTCACCGCTACATAGCGTCTCGATTCAATAATACATTGTCATGTGAAAAAAAATTGCACGTAGTAATATATTATTGAACTGTGACATTATTTGACGTGAATCTATTTTATGCAAGTAAATAGGAAAAAAAGAGAGGATTAGGCAAGAGGTAAATTGGAATGGAGTGTGGACCCATGTGGCACCATCTATGGGTTTCCTCCGGCTTCGTTTTCCACCGTTCAGTTTCCGCACTTACGGTCATGATGGACCCTTTTTCAGTGACTAATAGACCGAAATACCCTCTTTTGAATTGTTATCGGCACGTCAAGAGATCATTGATGTGTCTTCTGTCATGCCATTACCGAAATACCCTCTTTTATTCATTGCATTCTTCAGGGAGTATGAGAGACATTTACATTACACGAAAACGTTTTTTATGGTAATGTTTAAAACAATTCACATGTCGGTACATGTTTTAGCTTTTTTATATGACGTTGCATGATGTATTTGACACTGTTATCTTGACATTCCCGTTTATTGTAACTCTTTCGGAAAACATATAAATAGATAGAGTTGGCCAAACGGAACAAACAATTATTAGACTTTTCATCATTTTTTTGCATGAGAAATGATAAGGAGACTCTAAAAAATAGAATTCTCCATGAACTATTTGGCATCTCATATTTTGGCACATTATTTTATAATATTAATTCGAAAATTAATGTAAAACTGTGAGTTACAAGAAAATTACTCGTTTCATTGTGATTGTGATGTCACCCTAGAGATATTTTTTTCTTCCCCATATTCAATTCGGTGGGAGAAAAAGAAAGTCGCAAGTTTGTCCACAAATACAATTCACCTTTCACCTAATTCTTTAATCTTCACCGAGATCGTCGACTAACCAACCAAAATCTGGTGGTACCATTCCATGCACCAACCAATCTACCCTACCATTTGCTCTCCTTTGCTCTAATTAATTCAATAACTAATCATAATCAGTTAATTACCCTACAAAATTAATTATTCTCTTATGTTTACAACCTTAAAAGTGACATATTCTTCAATGTGTCGGAAAAACAAACCGGTATGTCATGTTATTATAAAAGTGGAGTAAACGTTCCTTTCTTCTTCTTTTTTTCTTAAAGTTTCATCCACTTATATAATAATACATGATGTATGTGCCCGTATTCTGAACACATTGAAAAATCTCAGCCACAAACTGTGGCCTCCTCACTAAATTCAGTGTAAGTTAATGAAGATATCCCATTTCAGCTTAAACAAAATAGACATCAAATTTTCATTCAATATGCATTAAACCTGACGAGTTATCCAATCCAATATGATATAATCGACACCCAATGAGCATTTTAAGACTATCAACCGGACGGAGAAATTGCAAACACCAAGAACAAGAATTGCAAAACAATATTGATCTCTTCTTCCCTATATATTTGTTTTCCTTGACGGGGAAGAAAATGAATCAAATGATTCAAATCGTCAAACAACATAATAATACACAACACGTACACGCCCAAATTACAACGAAAAACTCGTCTACTTTTTCACGAGAAAACTTAGCTACATAACTGCGTCGACACCGTGACGGGTCAGATTTCTCTATACCACTCTAATTACAACCAACAACACAACCAAAAACAGTTACAGAAGAGGAAGCGGTTAGTAACTCAAGTTTTAACCAGGCTGTCATTTGGAAGCGAGTCCCGGCGGCAGGGCAACGGCGGAAGCCTGGAGGAGGCGCTGGGCCTGCGAGAGCTTGTCCACGAGGGCCAGAATCCGGGCATGATCCATACGCGCCTGATCGACTGCCTCGGCTTCGAGCTCACCGAGCTGCGAGCAGAGGCGCTCCTCCGCCTCCTCGGCGACTCGGAGCCTTTCGCGGGCCCTCTGGAGCTCCGCCTTCATCCGCTCCTCCCTCTCCTGGCTCTTCCTCAACTCCCTCTCCAATTCCTCGTTCCTCTGCCTCAGCAGCTTCTCTTCTTCCGCCGCCGGCAGTTGCTTCGTTACCGCCATTTTTGTTAGACTCGAAAAAGCTCACAGGTCTCAGCTAACGAAAATACAAAGTGTTTTGTGAGTTGTGGTGCGCAGAGTACGTTTATGGAAAATACGAAGTGTTTTGTGAGTAGCGGTGCGCAGAGTACGTTTATAAAGGCCAACAACAGGTGTCCAGGTTCAATGGAAATGCTTTGGTTTCGAATTTGTGACTCTGCTTACGCATTTGCATCTGTCATCCTAACTCTTTGTAGTGCCAAAATTCTATTTTATTTGAGATGCGTTCGTATGCCATTACTAACTTTTATTAGATTGAATTGGACTTAAAAGTTAGTGTAATTCCATGTCTATTACGTGCATGGACTAACTTTAATGGAACCCACTTGGACTAAAGACGTTAAACGGTAATCTGACGACAACATGATGTTAGCTAGCCATTTCTAGCTGGCGTCATGCTGACGCCAAGTAGCCATTGACATTCAAATGGGCTGAGCTAGAGGACTGGCAAAATGTCAAGTTTGACATTGGCCTCTAGCAAAATGTCAAGTTTGACATTGTGGAGCAGGAGGCATGGCAAAATGTCAAGTTTGACATTGGCCTCTAGCAAAATGTCAAGTTTGACATTGTGGAGCAGGAGGCATGGCAAAATGTCAAGCTTGACATTCTGGCGCTGGAAGGCTGGCAAAATATCAAGCTTGACATTCTAGCGTTGGAGGGCTAGGCTAGAGGACTGGCTGGCTGGCTAGAAATGGCTAGTCCGTTGGCCTGATTTGGGGGTTTGGGCTCGGTGGGGCCCACAAGCCCTTTGGTCTAGCTCTCGGTTGGAGACGGTTTTCGTGTCATTTTTAGCTATTTTAATGCTATGGCCCTTTGGTCGGGTCAGTTCGAGATGGCCTTAGAGGTGAGTCATCGAGCACGTTCAAGTCTTGGCCCAAAAATCGATGACCACCATATGAGCTCATAATGTATTCTAATGTTTTTAGCCGTCCAATCTTGATTATTAATATTTAATTAAAATTTTTACGATTAAAAACTTTGAAATATAAGATACCTGAAGCATAATAGAATTTGTATGTGGTTATCTCCGATTAACTAACCATCTCCTCGCTTAGATATTTAGTAACGTTTTTTGGTACCAAATTATATGTAAATACAAACAAATAACGAAGAAGATTCATTTGGTTAACGTCAATATAGCTGACCAAAATTTTCATTGTCATCTCACATTATTAATATTGACGTTTTAAGTGTTTTTAAAATGACTAAAAACGTTTTATGACACACCCCGATCCAGAGGATCCAGGCGTGCTGGCCGTCACGTGAGCGTGACGTAACCATAAGTGCGAAACGGAAGCAAAACAATAACATTCATAAGAAGGAATTCAAACTAACTCTAGCTGAACAACCTAATAGAATAGCAAGATGAGTTATAAAGTAACCACATGAATTCAGAGCATAGGTTTAGGTGCAGTCAAGTAGGACTAAAACAAAAGTACATCACCCTCGGGTGAGTCCTACATGTCAAGTGTCTGTCAGAATGCCGGAAATAGACCTCGAGAGCCACCAGAAACCGCTAACTAGAACCTGGAGGGGCGCAAAACAAAATGAGTGGGTCAGTAAAACCAAGATTTTCCAAAACATTTCATTAAAATCACTTCTAACCCCTCACCGTAAAACCTGTATACTTTCCCATAAAATAGTATATATAAAACCATATGAAATCTCAAAACTCAAATCCCAAGTCTTTAACATTTTTCAAGAAAAATATGCCATGCCATAAATCGAAATATAAATCAGGTGAAATAAGGAATCAATCGGAGACCCTGCAGTTGGTCCTATACGATTAATTCTATAGCTCAAAATCCCACTCAGCCGGAGTCACCATAGTGACCTATACGGCTACTCTGCACATCACTCGGAACTACGTACAGTAGTCTGTACGATGAAAGGTGTAAAAATACGCTCTAGTGCTTCTCTCATCAATCATCAGCGCGCATAACTAAGGTCATCCACTAGTCGAAATCACACCAAGTGATCTATACAACTAGCATGTCGGAACCCTCACATGGTCTGTACGACATCCACCTACTTGGATCCAAGACGAGCGTGCGGTGTGGTGAATAATATAAGCACTAACACCTAGGGTGCAGATTATGAGCTTAAATGTCTCAACATCAAACAATTCAATGAATAATGAACTCACCTGACTTACCTGTGCCTCCACAGCACCATGCACATGTATGCATCATATATCAATCATATAATTCATATAACAATTCATATTTCTTCAAATAATTCTATGCATGGCATTTTAAAAACATATTTTCATCAAAAACTCAATTTCTGGGAAATCAATAGTATATAGGTAATACGAAAACAAAACTGCCCACTCACTGGTAAGTCGATGGGTCGTAGCCCCCGTGACGTTCCTGGATGCGCTCGTCCTCGGGATAAGTGTCACCTATATGCGAAACAACTAAAATAACATTATTTAAAGCACATCACCAACATTTCGTAATAATTTCTCATACGATGCTCAATTTGGGTATATGAATATACCACATCGACCTACTCGACGTCACGGACGTCGCACAATTTTTAGAACAATTTTTGGAGGCCGCATGCGCCCCCACGCGCCAGGACAAGCACAGGGACACGCGCCCCCACGCGCATCATCTTCCTCCTTGGCTAGCCGGACTGGTTTTTCCGGCGGCCGGTTTCCGGCGAATTTTGTAACTCTTTGTTCTCCTTCGTTTTTCACCCATTTTCTTCGTATTTTATACCAAATTGAAGCCCCAAACATGAAGAATCATGATAGACTAGTTTAAGGCTCTAAAAATCAAGAAATCTCACCGGAAAAATTCCAAGAAATTCGGCCAAAATGGAACCACGTGATCCCGACGTCCAAATCCTTCAAACGAAGTACTCCGAGCCTCCTTAGGACTTCACTAAGCTCACTACAAGCTTAGAATTCTCTGAAACACGACATTTTACGTGTGCATGAACAGTAACTCAAAAATGGAGATTCGGGTTCCACGTGATTTCGAGGGTTTCACTTCCTAAAACTAGCACCAATGAACTTAGAACGTCGAAAGGATGAAGATGCATACCTTGGTTGCCTCGCTCCGTCGAGTTTTTGGAGGATTTGGGTGTATGCCGTACGTTATGGGTGTGAGGAAGTGTGAGGGATCGTGAGGGAGAGAGACAGAGAAGACACGGGGAAGGAGGGAGAGAGAGAGATCCTATGTGTGGTCCAAACTAATCCACACCATTCATTTTCATCCTAACCATACATAATAAAAAAATCAAACTTTCAATATATTCCAACTTACTAACATGAAATTCTCCCAACTTGATTAATATTTGAACCAAAATAACGTCACATACCTACGTACCTTAATGTTCAACAAGGGCAATTCTGACATTTCACATTCCCGTCAAACACACCTCCGGGACGGGCTGTGACATTTTAGATGAGAGCACTTTTGGAACAAATTCTTAATAAAAAAAGTAAGTAAATAAAATTAAAAAAAAAACACTTTTGGAACGCAAAAACACTTTCATTAAAAACGTTTTCAATTATTTTAAAAACTTTTAAATAAAAGAAAACTAATGAAAATGGCTTGAAAACTTTGAGTTTTAATGATAAGGACAAAATAAAGGGTAAAGTGAATAGTACCAGGATTGACTTTTTAGTGTAAAAATGTGGTTTTTCATTAAAGTGAACAGTACCGATAGCTTTTCATTAAAGTTCCATTTAAATAAATTGTATTAGTATTAGCCCTTTATGTAAAAAATGGATTTTTTTTTTTTAAAGGAGCATCGTGGCCTTTCGTGGTCGCATAAGACACTTGATTGACAAACTAGTGGGCCGGCCGTCCTTATCTTCATAAAGTTGGGCTACGCAGTAAGCATGCTGCGACACGATGAAAATTCCAAGTGAACGAATAAATGTTATTAATTTTTCGATACATACTAGATATGTAGTGTTTCAAATTTTTGTGTAAAGAAATAGAGTTATTTAATTTGTTCTATCCATTTGTCGAGTATTGTCAAGCATTTTTTTTTTTTTAAGGAAACGATAGCAGTTGTATTTCAATAATAAGGCATTACAATGAATCAAAGGAAAATTAGGGAAAGGAACAATCCTCAACCAGTATCCATGATAATACTATGAGGAAATCCCAACCACTCACAAAATTGATCCACAGATAAGCCAGTACGAGCTAGCCTATGAGCAACCCCGTTAGCTTGCCGGCGAGTGTGGGTAAAAGAAACTTTAGTGACGGTAGAAACAATGGCCTTGATGTCTTCTATCACTTGTCCAATGGAAGACAGATTGACAGAAGAATCACACACAATCTCCACAAAAGCGAATCACTCTCACATAATAAGTTTGTAAATCCCCTTTCAAATGCCCAAATCAAGCCAACCTGGACCGCCACAACCTCCGCTTGGAGGGGTGAGAAGATATTAGAAAACTTCCCACATTTAACAGCCAAAAAACCTTATGATTCATTACGAACAATCAAACATTTAGTAGGCATGAAAGGACATGTACCAAAAATACAGGTGGTCATAGGACCACTTGGTTCCAATGTCCATCCGCCCTTATGAGCATTGTACTTCATGAGTTTATTAAGTTGAATAAAGGTATATTCCATCTTCTGTCCATAATTTAGACAAAAAAAAGAAAGTTTCAGATCAAATTACTTTGCAAATGTGAACAAATGTAATCTAAAACATTAGATCTCCAATATTTACCGACTATTTATTCCATGTTTACTTTTATTTATGTGGATGTAATATGAACATAAATGGTAAACAAATGAGTACGTCTTTCTAAAAGCTGATTATTTTTCGCTATATTATCTTAACGAGTAGTGCTATTCACAGTATCAAACGCTTATTTTTACCTCCCTCATACTGTTGTTAATTTTTTTCATTGATCTTGTTCAATTTATTTGATATGATAATTAAAAATTTAGAATGATGCATGAGAAATAAAAAAAATTGTGTGGATAGTATTATTCCGTCTCAGCGGGGGTCCGTGGAAGGTTTGTGGCCATTCGTACCATTGTCGTCCTTTTAATTGTGACATAAGTGGTATTTCGAATTGGACCAACATCCAGTGCCAACTTTTGTTTGTCAAATCATTTTTTAAATTAATTACTTTAAAAATTACGAAAATAACGATTGACCTCGAGTGCTTAGTTGCTAAGTATATTATTTTGGCCAACCCATCTAATCACACTAGCGGCTTAAAGAAAGACCAAATTTATGAGCAATTAAACTAAAACCACACTCATAGAGCTAACATACAATTTATGAAAGAAAATTTTCGATGTCACGGAAACACAGTCTTCAAGACACAAAATTTTATAATAAAAGTGGTTGGATACTAAAAAAAAAATAAAAAATTAATCACTTGTATTATAACACTTTGTATACTAAACTATATTTCTGACCGTTAATAGAATTAGTTGGTGTCGGTGAGAGATAAAATTAAAATGAATATTTGGCACCCTGACGATTATTCATTCTAATCTTCCCTTTACTATGTATGATTTTATGGATTATGACATGCCCTCCACCCAACAAACACAACTTGCCATCATGTGCTATTGTCAACTCTTGCTTTTTAAAGCCCGATGGGCCCCGTGTAATAATTAAAACTAGAAGCTCGTTTGAAAATGTTTTCGGTGAAAATATTTTTAGAACAAATTCTTAATAAAAATGTAAGTAAATCATGAAAAAAAACACTTAAAATGTTTCTTACAGAAAACACTTTAAGTATTTTTGGAATTGAAAAACATTTTCTCTAAACTCGGTTTTAGTTATTTCAAAAGCACTTCCAAACAAGTCTTAAAACTAAAAGAGCACAGATTATTTTAAGTTGTTCAAAGCATTTTCCTTTTCATATATTTCAAATACAAAGAGTAAATATAAAATAATTATCGCTCTAAAAATGTTAATTTTGAAATGGTTAACGGACGTTGGGCCGAAAAGACGATACGAGATTAAACTCCCGTGCAGTTTATGAATTTGATGGATTGGGCTTACGAGTTCGACTCCCCAAATGCCCAATATTATTCTCTTTTTTGTCCTCATCTTGAGCTTAAAATTTGAGAAGTTTTAACGAAAAACCTATGGTACTATTTACTTTAACGAAAAACCATACTTTTACACTAAAAAGTCAAACCTGGTACTATTCACTTTACCCTTTATTTTGTCCTTATAATTAAAATTCAAAGTTTTCAAACTATTTTCATTAATTTTCCTTAAAATTTAAAGGATTTTTAACTCAAATAGTCAGATTAATATAATTCTTCATTTTAGTCATTCAGTGTTTCTATTAAATAAAGATAAAATCTCTATTTAATAAATTGAATGCATTTTTATCATTTAGTCCTTATATGTATTTCACTTAAAGATCAAAATGATTGATAGTGGACAAACTCATACATCACTACTTCTATCGATTTTAAATCTTAAAACTCAAAGTAAGGAGTTATACCAATTTTAAGTACCATTTTGGCTAAAAATAAAATAAAAACCTTAATTTTAATATAGGAAAACTAATGAAAATGACTTGAAAACTTTGAGTTTTAATAATAAAGATAAAATAAAAGATAGAGTAAATAATACCAGAGTTGATTTTTTAAGATAAAAATATAATTTTTCAGGATAAAAATATAATTTTTCGTTACGGTGAACGTTATCGGGAGTTTTTATTGTTAAAGCCTCGTAAATCGACCATCATCTTTCGAGTTCATCCCCCTTCTCCCCCTCCGCCTACAGTAGTCAGACCACTTGCAATGACATAACTCAAATCAAATGATTGAGCCATTTTTTTATTCATCAAAACTTGAAATGTTTACTTAAAATTCAAAACAATCAAACAAATTGAGCAACAAGAAGAAGAAGAAGGGGAATACGTGGGCTCTCTCTCTCTCTCTCTTGCATTGCAGAAGAAAACTCCAAATTTACCATCGGTCTTCCGTTTCAGTAAGTTTCCTGTTTCCGCATCATTTATTTTTCTGATTACGTTTTCAATATCATCTGGGAAGATTAGATCTCTCGTTTTTAACGTAATCTGATTATTTATAGTTTGATTAAGATTGTTAATTTATTACGAATTTCGTCATCTTCTTGTTGGATCATCCGAGGACCCATTTACCCGATATGCTTGATCCGTTACTTTCAGATGCTTAATGGGTCATTGAATGCTTTGCATGTTGAGTTTTGGATGTGGGTTTTATTTGGGTCATCTGATTTTGCTCCATTTTTGTTTCTTGCATTATCATCTTGGTTAGTTGTTGATTTAATTTTGTTCTGGCACTTCTGAAGTACTAACCTTTGGTTGAAAAAGGTTTCTTGAAGTGGGGGTTTAATTTTCACTGCTTTCGTCTGTTCGTTTAATCCGATAATTGCATTGGTGCACATCAAATAATTCTATAGTTTAATGCAGGATCGAGACTTTATCCGAATTCATGTTGTTGTTTTTGAGTGATTTGGGCAAGGAGTGGTTTTTGTGGGTACCGGTTGCTTCTGAGTGAAATGCTGTAAAGAGGGAGTGGGACTCTAGTTAAAGATTTAATTTTGAGGAATTATGGACTTTCAGAATAATTCTCAGCTAGAATCGGGGAAAATGGAACAGATAGTTTCCCAATTTCTGTTGAAGAGCTTGCATATTGTTTTGGACTCTAGGATTCCTTCTCTTCACCCGCATGATCGCAGCGGTGACCTGTCATCTGCTACTCGAGTGAGAAGGAGTGACAAGTGGTTTAACTTAATACTAGGGGACCGCCCTGCAGCTCTTGAGAATTTGAATTTTTGGCACAGAAGTGTAATGGATCCGATGATAATTGACATAATACTTGTTCATGGAGGACCTAGTTCTTCTTCTGTTGACAATCTGTATGTGAATTCTGTGGAGGGGACATCTGTTGAGACGATCATAGAGAGGTGGGTTGTCCAGTACGAAACTCCACAGGTTGTGGCTCCTCAAACTGGTGACACTTCGGCCTCTTACAAGAAGACATACAAGAAGTCCATCATACTTTTACGTACCCTTTATTCGTATATGAGGCTTCTTCCAGCTTATAGGATCTTTAAACAGCTAAGTACATCTAGTCAGACTTACAATTTTGATATCATCTACAAGGTGTCTTCACTTAGAGATCCGTTCTCAAGGGCGGAGGAGGAACTAATGGAGGAGCACAGTTTTGCTCCCGTAGAGGCTCATCCTGGCTGCCTTTCTTTATCAGTGACTTACCGTTCAACACTAGCTGATTTCAATCTCGAGCCTTCATTACCAATGCCACCGAGGATAATTACTGATTATGTTGGTAGTCCTGCCACGGACCCCCTGAGGTTTTTCCCCTCATCAGAGAAGGGTTTTAGTGCAACTTCCTTTCCGGTGGGAGGAGCACGACTGCCATCTGGTGCGCCACACCAACGCCCACACAGCTGGACAAGTGGCTTCCACAGGTCACCTTCCTTTGTGCACAATAAACCCTTAGTTGGATCTCCACCAGCATATCGTGCATCTCCTATGTCATATGATGTTGGATCTCCTCCTATTGATACATTTGCTAACAGAGGTCAAAACTTTAGACCTCTAAGTCATCAAAGAAATATGAATTCTGATGAGTATCAGCTTTCACCTCCATTTTCGGCATCCCCATCGCCATCTCCCCCAACATACTTATCCAGTGGTAATTTCAGTCCTATGCAAACTCGAATTCGTTCAGGAACTGCCCCTGTAAGCATCCCCCTTCCAAGGGGGGGCAGAAGCCCTAGATACTTATCCCCCAATTTTTCTGATCCAAGTAGAAATTCTCTTCCTCCTTTATCATCCAGAAGCACAAGAAATGATCATTCCTCTCAAGAGTCTCCATCAGGAATCAGGGCAATCAGAAAATTGGAGGTTTCAAGGGCTGGAGAGACTCACCCTGGAAATTCGAATCATTACATTGGTCAGAAGGTAGTCCTTGTTTCCCGATGAAGCAACCTCTGGTCTTGAAGTTAATTGTTTCTCATGGTTTCTAGTAACACCAGTTTTTGTTTGTTTCATAGATGACGAAAGACAGCAAAGATGATTCAGGGCGTTTCTCAGGATTGTTGTCGTCTAGTGGCTCACCACGTGTTGGATTTTCTAGAAGCTCGAGTAGATTGTCTTTCCAGGACGATTTGGATGATGTTGAGTTCTCATGTCCTTTCGACGTGGATGATGTTGATACGTCAGATTCTCAAACCAGGTACTTAATAATTTTTACGGTGTATACTTTTTATTCTGGTCGAATCTTTATGCTATATCTATATATGTAGTCATGGCCCTTTTTTGATCGAATCTTCCAGCAATTGTATTATATTAATTCCACCACCATTGTTGTGACTACTTTACTACATGCATTTTTTTGCTTCTCACCTTAATGTTTATTTGCTTTCGGCTTCTTAAATTGCTGGGTTTTATGATGGATAAAAGAAGCATAAAAGAGAACATAGTTTGGTCTATTTCTACCCGGATCCCTGTGATTAAGTTAAAACCAGTGTGTTTGTGTACATGATCTATCATTTGCCTGGTTCATCTCTTGTAACGGAATTCACTTTGTCTGCAAGCACTGCACCACTGCACCCAAAATCTGATATATTCGATTCTATTACTTTCAGCTCCATTAGAGATTGTAACTGTAGTTTCCTTAACTAGAATTTTTTAAGGAAAACTAATGAAAAGGGCTTGAAAATTATGAGTTTTAACAATAAGGACAAAATAAAGGGTAAAGTGAATAGTACTAGGTTTTACTTTTTAGTGTAAAAATGTGGTTTTTCGTTAAAGTGAACAGTATCGCGGGCTTTTCGTTAAAACTCCCATTTTTTTATGGTAATGTGCTATGGTATGTTGAAAAACATAAGAAATGGAAACATATGATTACTATAATTGATGGGTTAATTACTTTTAATGACTTGGATTGACGTGTCTTTTCTAGCCTTATCGTATACACTTGATCTGAATGTACATTTGGGATATTGCTTGCTGCAAAGATGCATAGCTTGCTCCGTATCATCTTATATTTCTCTTTTCACATTTTGGGTGAACAGTGACGGCAAAAGGCCTTTAGAGTTCATATCTCAGTCACTGCCAATGGGTAGAAAATCACAAGATGCTGCTGTCGGCGTTCTGGTTCAGATGCTGAGGACAGCTCCGCCTCTGCGCCAAGATTCAAGTTGTTACTCATCCCAGTCCGGGAAGAATGAGCATGAGGGAGGAGTTGCTACGGCTTCTGGTTTCTTTATGCCGCGGAAGACATCTGATGCACTGGAGGAGCTCAGAAGTTACCGAGAAATGAAGGACCTTCTTCTCTCTAAAAGCGGAATGAGGGTGCTTGCCAAAGAGGAATCATAAAGAGTCAGAGTTGCTGCAAGTATTGCCTGAGTTGAGCGCCATTGCCGCGCTATAGTTTCAACGTCTTAGAAGAAAAAACATATTTCATGTGAATAGAATGAATGGAGGACTAACAGACTGTATATATCATGACCCAAAACTTAGTTATTGTCGTTAAATCTGTTTACTGCGATTTTAATGGCCGTTAATGTTTAGAAAGTGTTTATACCTTACATTGATCTCTCTCTCTCTCTCTCTCTCTCTCTCTCTCTCTCTCTCTCACACACACACAGCATCCGAGCAAAAACTTAGAATTTGACACATTTGGATAATCTTTTTGGCGATGGAAAAAAAATAACGGAATCATGCAGCTGCAGCCTTTTGCTTAAACAATGATTTTGAAAGCAACAAAATTAGAATCAATAACATATTAGATATTGAAAAAGAAAATGGAACTCGAAGGAACCGAATTAGGCCCGACAATTTCTTGTACAATCTGTTAACTCGACGCGAAAATAACAGGTTTCGGATCAACCCGATAACGAGTCGGGTCGTTATCGGATCATCTGTTAAGAAACAAATAAGATATCATTTGTAAGATCTAGACATTAAGATGACAATTTCTTGCATTACCTGGTAACTCGACACAAAACGACACGACCAGTTAACGAATCAGGTCGTTATCGGGCTACCTGTTAAGATAAAGAGGTATAACACGAAAACAACACAAACATGATAAGCAAGCACAACCGTTTGCTAGGTCTAAATTGAACTCTTAATTTGCTGAGCTATTTAAATTGACAAATTGACAAAGAAGATGGGCCAAAGAAATAATTTTGGACCCCAATTGGCAAATACATCAGAATTCAAAATACGACAAATGACCCTGAGGTCCGTACGAGAATAAGGTAAAATAAGTACAAAATAGTAAGGGTATAATTGACTCTTTCGGCTGCGGTATCTTTGCGCCGCCGAATATTCACTCTCACGTGAGGTGTACAAACACACGTGCGTGGTTGAGAAAGAAAGAGTAACCGCGCTGTTCGAGCAAGAGCAAAGCAAAGCGCGCGCACCGGCGGAGGCCCTCGGAGTTCTTCAGCAGCTCCGCCGCCGTGAAAATAGTGTATCGGGTTGATAATCCCTTTTTTTGGTGGATTTTTGATGTGTTTAAAATTGTGATTGTATGAATTCGAATTGCAGGCGTGCCAACGGTCACTTCGAGGAGGTTGAGGATGATGAGGTCGATAAGCAACTGGCGAGGGATTTGGAGCTTGCCCAACAGCTTGCTCTCGCTCCTTCTTCACCTCCACCAGCCATGGTAGGTAGTTACTCTTTTACTTTCTCCCCTTACTCTTTTCGGAATTGCTTTTGAAGAGCTGAAAGTGTTTTCTGACAATCAAAAGCGTTTATGATGGAAAAGAAAAACCATAGACTCATAGAAGCACTTATAGCAGAAACACTTTTGAGCAGAAGTGATTCCTACAGAAGCAGTCCCAAACAAGCCCTTATTCCTTGCTCATTGAAAGCATATAGGATAAAGAACAGATTTTTATTCGTTTTTCTCAGAAAAGATATAATTATTTTTTGTTTGTTCTGTTCTTGTTCTTCTTCGTTCAAGCTGTAATCCGAAGTCAGTCTACTAACTTGTTAGTTTCGTATTGATATGCGTTGCAGAAAGATCAAGCAATCGGTGAATTGCCATTTTGGAGATGTGATGCAGAAATTAGTTTGGAGGAAAAAGTTTCTTGCTTGATTGCTTTACAGACTAGAACTACTTTCCACAAGATTGAAGGTGGCTTAATGGCATTGCTTAGAGGCTGTTTGGAGTTAGAACATGGAAATGCAACCACCATTTTGTCCGGTTATATTGATCATTTTCAGAGCATTCAATCCGAGGACAAGGGGTGGGGTTGCGGGTGGCATAACATCCAAATGCTTAGCTCCCACTTGCTTGTGCAAAGGCAAGAAGCTCGGGAGGTTTTGTTTTGTGGTTCAGGTTTTGTTCCTGATATCCCATCACTTCAAAGGTGGCTTGAGATTGCTTGGGAAAGGGTTTTGATACACTTGGTTCTGATCATTTTGCTGAGAACGTTTATGGCTCGAGAAAATGGATTGGAGCTACTGAATGTGCTGCCCTTTTCCGTTCTTTTGGACTTCGAGCAAGGGTAGTGGATTTTGATCCCAAGGAACTTGAATCATTTTATCCTTCTCTTCCTGGTTCAAGTCTTGGGAAAGAGATAAAGACTCAAGATAATACATAATGGCGGAAAGAGGAAAGCAATCCAGGTTCGTGGTCTGTTGGATAGGTATTTGTTGGTAAGGAATCATGATACTACTCAAGCAAGTTCCAGTGGACTTGAAAAGTCGGGATGTTCTAGTATCCAGCTTGGTGACTCTATGGGTAGCCCTAGTGATGAGAATTCAGGAAATAAGTTTACAAGGAAAAGCAAGGGTCATCAGGTTCTCATTGATTGGATCTGGAACTACTTTTCTGATAAGAATTCCACCAAATCTGGCAATCATCAGGTCATTGTCAGTGACAAAACGTAAGTTTCTGTTTTGATGAGTAGCTATAGTACCAAAAGTGCAATATGCATAAAACCACTACGTTTTATAATTTGGTCTAATTTGTAGGGAGGTTTTTTGAGCAGACCCTTGTACTTTCAACATGATGGACATTCGAGAATGATTGTTGGGATTCAAGTCAAGGGTCAACGTAATGGCCTGCAGCAACACAATCTCTTAATATTAGACCCTGGCCATGTAAGTTGCTGCCTGTTTTTATGATTCTGTGGTGCATCTTAGGCTTATCATCCTTTATTTTACAATTCACTATCGAATACAACTGGATTTTCACTCTTGTGAGTTGTGACACATAATTGCAGAGAACAGCAGATCTGGAAAGATCACTAAGAGAAAAGGTAGGATGGCAGAAGTTTGTAAAACGAGGGGTTCAGACACTGAAAAAGGCACAATACCAGGTAATGACTATTTCAATCTTAAATTTGCCTTTGGTTTTGACTACTCTCAAGGACTGGATCTGATGTAACGGTTTTGTTTCAGTTGTGCTATATCGATCCTGGAGTTGCAAGCGGGGGTTTGCTTAAGACAATGGAAAGCGTCTTTCTTGAATTCTAGAGGAACCTGTTGTACATTTGAGACCTGGGCAGAAGCTTTTCCAGTCGTTTTTGGCTAAAGGAACAAATAGTTCGCGTGTATACAATGAGACAGGAAAGAGACAGATGAGATACATTTGGGATCAATGCACCCTGAAAGAGAAAATTGAAGGTTTAACCCCACCATTCAAAAGAAAATTTTGATTTCTGAAGATATTGCGGTTGCAGATTTTTTTGAGGAAATGCGTTGCTGTTAATGGATTTTGTATGTGCAAGAGTGCTAAAGAATCAGGGATCCAGATTTTTTTACTATTCAGTGGCCAGGGAGCTGTGCTGTTTGGCCAGCTCTTAATCTGGGACATATTGGTTATTTGGTGGCTGACACAATCAGGCAGCATGGAAAGAGTGCTAGAGAGGTCGGGGATGCCTGGAAGATTTGGCAGCCGACACAATCATGCAGCATGGAAAGCACCTTATGCTTGCTTTCCGGTGTAAAACATACCTTTGAGGGTGAGGAATAAAGCTTGCTGGAGCTCAAGAGCACAGACTTATACTCTTTGTTAATGTTTTTGGATGGAAGGACTGCTTGTGCCCTCCACTTGGTTTGCAGTGTATTCTCTTGTATACATACATTGTACCCCTTGAGAACAAATTTACTCATTTATCAATATATATGATGTACTGCCACATTTGTGCTTCTCTATTCAACATTTATTTTCATAAAAAAAATGCTTAAACTTGAAGCTCCTTTAGATATATATTAGCCCTAAATATTTCCTAAGAACCCTCGATGCATGTATGCGTTACTCTTCTCCCAAGTTCTGCAGCTGATATAATCTTGAGTAAACTCCTTCTGATGCTGTTATCAGGGCTGAGTGTGAACCTGTCTCCACAATCTTGCCTTTATCCATGACGACAATGGTATCGGAGTGTATTATTGTGGAAAGCCTATGTGCAATTGTAATTTGTGTGGTTTTTGACAGACTTCTCAAGTTTATTGCTTCCAATGCGCTCACCACGGACTGCTCAGATTCAGCATCAAGGGCACTGGTTGCTTCATCGAGGAGCAGAATTGCAGGCCTCTTTAGCAGTGTCCTAGCTATGGCTATTCTTTGCTTTTGTCCTCCTGAAAGTTGGCAGCCCTTCTCCCCAACAACAGTTTCATATCCGTCAGGCAAGTTACATATAAATTCATCTATGTTTGCTTCCCTAGATACCTCCACAATTTCAGCTTCAGAAGCCTCCTCGGTCCCATAGCAGATGTTGGCTTTAATTGAGGAGCTAAAAAGAAGAGGCTCTTGTTGCACTAGTCCTATTTGTCTCCTCAGCCACCTCAAATTGTATTCCCTTATCTCCTTTCCGTCGATGAGTATTCTTCCTTCCATTGGATCATAAAATCGGAGCAGAAGGGCCAATACGGAAGATTTTCCAGCTCCACTTGGGCCAACGAAAGCAACCTTTCTTCCAGCTTCAATTTGTAAACTGAAATCGTTCAGGACAGTTACTTCCGGTCTTAAAGGGTAATTGAACTTGACATTCTGAAATTCAATATCCCCTTTAATTCTGTCAGGATTTGAACTTTCTGGTGTATCTGGTTCGATTTCAGTTTTGCGGTCAAGGGTTTGGAATGCAGGAGTTAGCACACCGATGGCAGAGATGACAGTGGGAATCAATGTCCATAGCTCTGTAATTGAAGGTACTGTGAGAGAAAAAATCTGGTAGGCTCTTATGCCATTCTCAAAGCTTGCTTGATTTTTATCAACCAAAACTGTCGTATACCACAACGCAACAGCATGCGCAATGTTCCATAAGCAAAGGGAAATACCCTGAATTATGCCGTACTTGATACTTTCTCTCCTGCACCTCTTCTTGGGGTTTTCTAGAGATATTCTGGCTTTTCTGAGTATATGATCTTCGTGACAGAAGGATGCCACAGTTCTTATGTTGGTTGCAGACTCAGAAGCAAGAGTAACAAGTTCAGCATGTGCAGCAGCTGCATCACCCGAAAACCCTTTGGCAGACTTGGCTTGAACCAAACCACCAATGAAGTGGCAAGGCATCACAGCCCAAGCTACCAATCCCATTCTCCAGTTAACATACATGCTGACACCTGTTGCAATCAGTATGGAGGAGATGCACTGAACGATGACAGACATACGATCAGCAATTATGGTCTTCACCATCGAGGTGTCATTGATGATCCGTGAAGTAAGCGAACCAATGCCGTTCTCAGGTTTCTCATACCATCCGATTTCATTGCGTAGTACACCTGCATGATTTCAAAGGAACGGGTTAAATTTTTCAGCTTTCTGATACATAATTAAAGCAGAAAGATTCCACTTACTGATATGGAAAACATGAGATGATTGTGTTGGTAGTGTATTATACCTGAATAGAGAGCGAGTCTTAGGTTTGTCATGGCCTTCTCTCCGATTATTCCAAACAAGTAATGTTGCACGGTGTGAGAGAACAACGAAAGAAATCCTATTAGAGAGAAGATGATTGAATATATTTCAACGTGCCTCTTAGCGTCTGGCTTAACGTATTTTACTCCAATAGTTATAATGAAATACCCGAAGACAGGCTTTGATATGCCTGAGAAAGCTGCTGCGAAGGAACCGAGAGCAATCCTTCCGAGGTCTTCCTTTTGCAAGCCATACCAGATCCTGAAGAATATAGCTCTCTTGCTTTTTTCCTGTTCTTCATGCTTGGGAGACTCCTTAAGATTGCTGTCAGGCTCCCAAGGTTCCTTGTCTTGTTCCATCTCTTCAAGCGAAATCTGTTGTTGCGTGTTTGTAGGTTCTTCAGAGGTACTAGTTTCTCTGTTATTCAGTTAACGTTGTAGTATGGTTAGATATGTTTTTTTGTCTCATGCAGATTACATGAGTAACAATTAATCAAGGGGGATTTTAAGGTGTGAATTAATAACCTCGAGTCGCTAACTGGGTTGATGTTCTGCATAGAAAACAAGTTATTGTAGAATTTGCTGCTGTCAAGCAAGCTGTGGTGCGTCCCTGTTTCTGAAACTCGTCCATTTTCTACAACAGCAATCATATCTGCATTGATAATCGTTGAGAGCCTGTGTGCGATCAAGATAACTGTCCTTCCCTGCATAGCCTTGTCAAGGGCATCTTGAACCACCTTTTCTGACTCCGAATCAAGAGCACTCGTGGCCTCGTCAAGCAGAAGAATTGGAGGATTTTTTAGAATTGCTCTTGCTATGGCGATTCTCTGTTTTTGCCCTCCTGATAACTGGACTCCCCTTTGTCCCACCTGTACCCCATTTCAGTCAAAATGTATGAGTTACAGTAATATCGTCCATAATCCAAAATTTCAGTTAATTCGGATATATGGTTAGAGTAGCTAACCTCTGTTGAGTATTGGTCTGGAAGTTGGGATATGAAAGTATGTGCATTAGCCATGACTGCTGCTTTCTGGATCTCTTCATCTTCTGCATCCATCTTACCTACTTTCATGTTGTCGCTGATGGATCCTGCAAACAGTGCCGGTTCTTGTGAAACTGCTCCTACGTTTTTCCTCAGGAACTTCAAGTCAAGATCCTTGATGTTATGGTTGTCGATCAGAATCTCTCCTGAGGGTTTCACTCGATGATCAGTGATTCAGTGTTAGTAAATCAAGCAACCATTTTCAAACATTTAATTTGAGGAGAGGTAACAGACCTTTTAAGGGATCATAGAATCTTGCAACTAGGGAGATGATAGTACTCTTTCCACACCCACTGCTCCCAACGAAGGCTACAGTCTCTCCTGCTGGAATCGACAATGAAAACCCTTGAAGGATGGCTCTGTCCGGCCTGGACGGGTAGGAAAAGTGCACTTCATGGATGTCAATGTTGCCATGAATCTCCTCAAGTATCTTCCCTTCTGAATTGTAGCTTATGACCGGCTTTCTATTGATCACTTGGAAAACTGCAGTTCCTGCAGCTGTTGCTTGATTGAAGATTTGCATGTCCGGTGCAGCATAAGTCAGTGATCTGAAATTCAAACCAAGTTGGGTTAGTTCTTTCAAAGAACTTTCCGCCAGTCATGGATTTTGTCACATCCCGACCCGGGTGGATCACTTCCCGGGCCCGTTCCACCACCGTAGCACGATATTGTCCGCTTTGGGCTTACCATTCCCTCACGGTTTTGTTTTTGGGAAGTCACAAGCAACTTCCCAGTGGGTCACCCATCCTGGGAGTGCTCTGGCCTTATTCTCGCTTAACTTCGGAGTTCCTACGGAACCCGAAGCCAGTGAGCTCCCAAAAGGCCTCGTGCTAGGTAGGGATGAGAATATACATTTAAGGATCACTCCCCTGGGCGATGTGGGATGTTACAGATTTTTTTACTCTGCTTACTTACATAGCTCCAAATAGAATGCACATCACTGCTGCTAGAACGTCTCCCCCGCTTGCTCTCTTGGCTGTGACTACAACAGCACCAACCCAAATGATGAAAGCCCAAGAACCGAAAGACACAGATTGAAGCATTCCTGTTCCAACTCCCTTTATCAGAGCCTCTCCTTTGCTTAGCAAATACTGTTTTGCCATGCAATCCGAAAAGGACTTGATCGCAGAACTTTCTCCAACAAATGCATATACGGTTTTGATTTGAGATATTGTCTGTGATGCAGGAATATGATCAGTAACTTAGTTCATTTGGATCATTTTTTTTCCTTGAATTAGATTTGTTCTTTGGCTCAAGTTACCTGTTCTACCATAGCCGTAGCGTCTGACTGGTAAAGCACTCTAGTGGCGGAGATGGAGTTCATTTTCTTTGTGTAAGTGCCTCCGATTACAAGAATCAAAGGAACAACCACCAAGGTCAGCAGTGCCACCTCCCAACAGCATATGGCAGCAATCAAAATTCCAGAAAAGAAAGTTGCCAAGCATGACAGAAAATGCCCCATCTGTGAGTGACCCGAAATTCATAGTTAACTAATTAGCATATATTTTGTCATGAATTTAATTTGTCAAACACGCGCGCTCACCTACACGCGCACACATTTATGAGCAAGGGTAGTGTCATTTTTTGTATACCTTCTCTCCAATTGCATCTTGTATGATACTCATGTGGTTACTGATTCCGCTGATGATTTTTCCACTGGTTAAATCTGTATCAAAAGCCCCAATCTCCTGGCTAAGGACAGCTCGAAGATACGCCAATCTTAACCGCGCCACTTGCCTTTCACTCGAGTACATCCAGCACCCGATTTCTGCAAACTCCAAGCAGCAGATAAAGTAACTAATTAAACAGATTATCGGCTTTTATTATGTTTCCGCTACGTAGATCATCATGGTAAACTCTAGGAAAGTGATCCCGATCCAACCACTTTGGTATATATGGTTTCATCGCCCCGATCTCCCTTAGAGTAGTCACCCATATATGCATGGAATATAAATTGCAGATAAAGAATACGAAGTTTACCAACTATTCCAGCTGGAAATGTGGCGAAGGCCATGTACCACACGTACGGAATAACCTGAAGAACAAACAACGTGAACAAACTCGTGAGAAGCATGGTTTTTCTACTTTTCTGCGTTTGAAAATTTGCTGTTTTGTCATGGAAGCTGCTTCAAGCACATGATTAATGAATTGATTAGTTTTTAATTACATATTTATACCTTCTTCAGGGCTTTAACCATGCCTTCAGTGTCGTTGATATTGCTTCCAAACGCATTGAGAGCTTTTCCGAGCAAAAGATATCCAACTGGAAAAGCCATACCATGGACAACAGAACCCAACGTCCCCAATAGCATCATAGTCCAATCCAGCGCGTCTGCATAGCTCAGCAGCTTGCTGAATCCCAGAGTCTCGGCTATGACAAGCTCCGCCTTCTCGTCCTCCACGGTTGCTCCTTTCTTTTTCCCCATCTGCATCAGCTTTTCACGTTTTCGGGCACTTGAGTTAGTTAAAGTTTCACCATTTGCATGCCTGCGTGTTTCGTTATATATGTTTACAATCGTTGCAATAAAATTGAAAGAGGTCTGCTTCAGCTTGGCTGCATGCCGATCACTAGACTGCTTAAATTATACAAAATTTATGAAAACAATACGTGTATACAGATGCTCAGAAGGTATATCTCGGAATATTCCACGTCGAAAACCAAGTAAAAAAACGTCCTGGTTTCTCTTCTTCTTGGCTGCATCTTAGTCTTCGATTCCTACGACGTGCATAGAAAATGCAGAGGGAAACAAAGATACTGCATGGCAAGAAGTTAATGATTTGTATAAAAGTTAAACCCTGCTAACTCCTGAATCATTATTTAACGATTTTCGAACGTTCATCTGAAAACGAAATTGTTATCAATGAATTAACAGTTACCAATATTCTTAATCAGAGGCATCGAAAACAACCGGAACCGGAGGCTGACGATCGAACGGATCAAAGTCGGATTTGTTTGCCTTGTATCAGCTAGAATCTGGATAAGTAGGTTAAGTTAAGATGGTGACATTGTTTAATATTCATATGTATTTGATTGAGAATTAACTAGTAATTAAGTTAATCCGAAGCATATCCAACGGATATTTGTATTTGGCAGGCAAAGTTTGTTTTTGGAGGATTTTACTGTACTAGGTTTGGTGTTATGGACGTTTCCAAATTATATAGCGGACGAGAGTAACCAGTTCCTGGTTTTCAACGTCGATTTTTTAAAACATGTAGGTTGTAGCATGATATTTATGTGTGATGCAGTTAGGTTAAATGCTATTTTTTATTTTTGTCCAGAAAGTGATTTTCGCACTTCATTTTTCTCCTACAATTCATCATCTCGTCCTAGTATCAATATTCTATGACTGAAATTTTGTTGGTTTTCAATTTTTTATAGAAGTTCCTAAACTTTGTACACATTACTATTTCACTATTAATGTATTTCCACGTCAGCTGTTTTATTTTTTTCAAATTCAAATAAATAATTTGTATCTTGCGCTCGCCCCTTCCTCTCAATGTTCTTCATGTACTATGTAATGAATACAATATTTATTTTTTTACTTGTAGCTTATGTACCCATAAGTCGTCAATCATTCAGAATCTACCCATATTATTATACACATACTAATATGGGTACATTAATTGATTATATGTATCCATATTATGTATGTATGGAATCTATAGATATACATTCTTTTGAAATGCAACTATACATTGTTTCTAACGTTTTTGTCTCTTGGGAGGCTTTTACACGCCACAAAATGTGGGACTTCAAATCCCCTTAGATTGTGGAATTAATTTTAAGTTTCATATTATGTTAGATTTTTCAAAACAATTTTTGCTAGATTTAATTGCTTAAATGATATAAAAAACAATTCTAAAATAAAAAATACACGTGGCATGGTGTATTAAAGAGTAGGACGAGAATAAAAAAAATAGAACACATTAGGTTTTAGTCTGAAGTTTGAGTTGACTAGAGACCATTTCCAAAGTGTCCCATAAATTACAGAGAATCAAGGCCCGTTTACTTACATTTTGAGGACGAGTGATATGAAATAACAGAAAAATGATAATTAAATTGATAAATATTCATTCCTCGTGTGCGAGTAAACAAAGACTTTTTCAGAAATGATTGACGATAGTTTTTTTTTTTCTCAATTAACAAAACAAAAATCAAAATCGGAATGGAACAATCAGTTTTTTGTACTTTGTATTAAATAACTGGTTGTGCTATCCAAACACCAATTTTTAATTCTCACATCCTCTCAATTTCCAGCCATCAGATCGAATGAATTGAAGATCAGTGAACAAAAATTAATAAGAGTGAGAAGTAAAAAGGAGTGAACAGTACTACCCTAAATAAAAAGGAAGGTGGCATAACTGTCAAGGACTAACTCAATGCTTCTGAAACAATAATATACAACGCCAAATTGACAAATAATTGCAGTGAAAAAAATAAGCCAAAAGCAGAGAGTGCTACATCCCATGAAAAAAACCTCGGCCAAAAATTTCAGGATCTAGGAAATGGTCTGTACTGAACTGGTACTAAATTAAATCGTCGTCGACGACGACGAACACGACGCAGCCGCCTATTTCCCCGATTAAAAGCTTGTTCTACAATATACAAATGCCAAATTGCTAGAACACATGCTCCCCCAAAACTCCGCCACAACATCGAAGGTTGCAATGAGACGCCAGTACCGAAGCTGCAACTGAACTTGCACAGCACCACCTCCCGGCCATTTACAAGAACAGAGGCGTGACAAGAAATCCGATTCCTATTCGCATTAACTCTTCCTCTCAAAGGGGTTCGATTGTCCCACTTTTTAGTCTCTCCATCCGAGCCTGAAGCCCGGATAACGCCCTCTCATCCATAGGGAGAACCCCACCCTGGAGGGGAATCTCTGATGCACGAGGAATCTGACCGGAGAGGCTCTGGTTTACGTTGTCATTCACATACATTAATGGCCTAGTTTCTTGATCCGGGTTCCCAGCAGCCGCTGCCAATTGCATGCTCTTCATCCTCTCTCTAATCGCATCTAAGGTTCCGTTGGTCACTGCATTTTCCAAGATGAGTTCTAGTGTAAGGTCATTAAGGTCAACAAAGAAACAAGAATTGACAATGCAGAAGGAAACAACGTAAAAAAACAAAATACAATTACCTCCACCAATATATCTCTCATTCCTTTGGTCTACCAATGAGTTTTCGGTGAGACCTCTAGAAGTAATGGCATTATTAAGCCTGTTTTCTTCATCATATGATGGCGGTAGATTAAAGCTAGTTGGTTCGGATTTCACATTTAATGATTTTGAATCAACCAAGGAGTTTGTGTGTACAGGGGACAGGGGTGCAAATTCAGGAGAAGAAGCATTTAGAGTAGCTGGGGGAGGAGTCGGCATTGGCAAACTTGAAGGCGTCCTTCCAGCTGCGGCATTCTTTTCCATCTGTGACAAAGAAAATGATAATTTATTTCTATGGCAAGGAAACCTAATTTACTTTTTCAGGAATCATTAAGTGTGTGCCAGAGGGAACATTTTGCCGGTGATAACGATGATACTGACCTGCGCCAAACCATCTCTAATATATGTCCGAAAAGCCTCGCTAGCATTTTGGAGTTGAGAGAATATATCAACCTGAAATAAGTATTACAAACTTAAGAAACAGAAGATTCATGCACAGAAATCAATTGCATGCCATGCAGGGGGCAAAAACCTAAATCACGTCAATAACTCCTAAAGACCATTGACACACATTACTTACTCTTGGGTACAGTTGGGTTATACGGTATAGTTCATACAGACCAATGGTGCAGGTTTGCTTGTCGCCAATCTTCTTGAATATGGCAGCAAGTTCTTGCTGAAAGAGAAACAGAACCAAAGAATGAGCATAAAAAAATTTAACCATTTTAGAGACTCGTAAACAGAATGAAATTGTGAGGAACCACAAAAGAATTTACCGTTAAGTTTGATAAAGATAAACTAGGTTACAATATTTACCTTTAACTGTGCATCAGCAGAATGTGTGGCAGATGAAGGATTGTTTGCTGCTGAATCACCCCAGTGAGTTTGGCCCCCAGACCCAGTTGATGTCAGCATCCTTGCCGCAGCTAAAGTCTGCCAGGTTGTAGCAAAAAAAAGGAAATTAAGGATAAATCGACGTCCCTGTATAATTAGAAATAGGACTGCAGAATTCAGTTATTACCTCAAGATTAAGATCAATGTAGGCAAGAATGATTGGCTGCGGTTTTACGTCTATAGGAACCATGGAAAGGTGACCTTTAATTGCAGCTCCACGAAGCTTCACAAGCTCATGTAGAACAGTCTTCACCATACGCAGTGGTTTGTCATCAGCACCAGCTCTGTAATGAATTAATTTTTCACAAGTCAGGAGAGAAAATAACATTGCATGAAAATAACCAGGACAGGATGAGGCGGGGGTTGGATTTCAGGAATCTCTTTAAAGAATACCTTCTCCTAATCTCTTCCATCCCTAAGTCTTGTAGGTATAAATGGATGCTTTGAAGGATACGGTCCAGATCGACATCATATATTGTGCTTTGAAGAACCTGCGGCAGAGAAATGCTGATTTAAGAGAAACCTAAAGATTATCGAACACAAAGATTATGAAATGGCAACAAAGAAAGAAAGACTTGACGTAAGCATGTGCATGTGGGTTACTTTTTTCACAGACAACACAGCTCATGAAAAAAGAAGCTGAATAGAAGGCCACGAATTTGGCAATACCTTTGTAAGTTTTATTAAACATTTGACAACCAAATCGGAGAACTTCTGGTTTCTGGAAGCAAATGATTCATTGGATGCAGGTGATGGCCATCTTGAGGGATCTAAAGGGCGTAAGAGGTTGATGAGAACAACAAAGGACGAAGTCCGATCTGCATTATCCTGCAAGAATACAAATGACAGTTATAACTGATGTAATACCAACAATTAACATGGGGAAGCCAATGCAAAAACAGTTAGATATTAACCAGAATCTTTAGCATCAGAACATTCAAGGCTTTCAGGAGTTGGCTGCCATCATCCATATGGGGAACCCTTTCATCCAAAAGCCACAGTAGGAGCTCAGTAATTAGACTGTCAAGAGTACTTTCCTTGACAGCATAAGCAAGTCTTTTATTTTGAAATGTCTGCAAAGAAGTCCAAAAAATCAGCATGTTAGGAAAGAAGTTCGTAAAAGGTAATAATCTTTTACATAGTACATTTGGATCACATGAGCATGAATGAAAACTAAGGCAAGAATTTGATGGTATGTTTACCTGCATAAGAGTGTTCAAGACATATTTACATGACCTAGATGAAGCTCCCGTCAAACTGAAGTCAAAAGTCTTTGCTACCTATTTGAAGAATAAAAGGAAGGAGAAACTTCAATAAACACCAGAGTTCGACAAGTCCAAATGGAGAAGCATCTATAATGAACTGTTACTGTACTTGCCTTATTTGCCAAGCAAGAAACAAGTCTATCAGAATCCCGCACTAGTTCATCCATAGCACTGCCTTCTGGATCATTAGTCGCCTGTGCCAACTCATGACACACGACTTTCATTCCTTCAACTGACTGCAGTACCAGAAAACAGAAACAAAAGGAAAAAGTGAAAGGTGGTAACAAGGAAATATGCACAAGAAAGAAACAACTAAATTAAGATATGAAAACCTTGACCACAGTCTACGTCCCTTTGATTATAAGTAATAGATTGTTATCACATCCAAACTAAACGAGATAAGTTGCATACCTGCTCAGGAGAACCAAAAGAAATGATATCCAAAGCTTCATTCCAGTCTGTGGGGCCATTGGCACTACTGAGTACATTGGGTGGCACCAGTTGCCCCTCCATGTGCGGCTCAGGATGGCCATAGTTTCTCCTAGAAGAAAAATATCAACATATCCCACAAATTAGAGAAGTAATCACACTGGAAAACTAGATGTACTTGTACGAGATATAGTATACAGAAACTGAAAATTTTGGGTATACCTAGAAAGCGTTGGACCAGAAACAGATCGTGCAACCTCCCCGCTTTGCTCTGCTACATCCGGCCTATTGACAAATATAGAAAGATTTAAGTTTACATAACTTTTATCAAGCAATAGGCTGGGGTCAGGTCACGGGACAAATTTTTTCACAATTCAAAACACTTATAAGACGGTTATCTTCTGAAGGAAGAGAATTTTCTGATTCTCAACCTGAAATTTTCTTTTGACTGAGATCTTTCGGTACCTAAAGTTTATTTGGGTACGATTTCAGAGAATACAAGCAGCCATTAACGCTTCAGGAAAGTTGGAAAAACATTATTTATAGTGATTTTTCATTAAAACAATATGATATCCAAAATCAGCTTCAGACCTGCAATCTTTAGAAAAGCTGATATGAATACTGATTTGTCGTATAAAGAAGCTTTAGGTTCTTTATTTGGGTACTTTACCAAAAATTACAATGCTTTTTTGCTTTTCGGTAATCTTTGCCATCGGATTTGAAAGAGCAAACAGAAAATTTAGAACATATGACATTAACCCTCAGGTTGAGGTTCTCAGCTTAACCCTCAGGTTGAGGTTCTCATCTCACATTAATCTGCCAGTCTTCATTGCCTTTGGACTTTGGATGAGAAAGAGAGAGAGAGAGAGGAGGTGCTTAAAATTCCAAGAGACATTAAACTTTCTTGAAACAATAAAATAGATGCACAGTTAAGATGATGCAATCTCAACCATCCAAAGTCTTCAAGTCCAATGATATAAAAAGTGAGCAAAATGTGTACCTTGGACCAGACCCTGGACTAGTACATTACTTGTAATAACCCTAAAACCTAACAGTACAATTTATAGCAGTAGCAGTTCATGCAATTTAGTCAAAGTTTCCTATCCAAAACGAAGGATTCCTAGTCTGCAGTGTTCCATATTTCTAACTGAACAGATAAGTGATTTATACGTTCTCTTAAAGGAACTGTGTAACTTCTCTATCTTCTATTAGTGTGCAAAAGTCAAAGCAAAAGCATATACCCAATTTCCCTGACAGAACGCCTCAGAGAAGCCCTAGCTTCGCCAGGCTTTCCTTCCTTCCTTTTCTCCATTTCTCGAACCTATAAAAAAAATTCTAATTAAAGGAAGAAGAAATAAATCACAGTACCTAGACTTAATTGAGAACATAAAGTTCGGCAAAAAAAAAAAAATTGAGAGCATAAAAATATACTGACCTTCCACTTAAATCGATCATCTAGCATGCTTTTCTGAGCATCTGTTAACTTTCCAACATATCTCCATATGTCCTCACCTAAGGAAAGGATAAAAAAAATTGCTTGATGAGAGAACATATCACGTCGGTATATAACCTTGGGCACATATTAACTATTAGTTTAGAATTACGACCGACAACTTTCTTTAGCTCATTATGTGGCATCATGACATACCAAGAATCTTATAACCAGTAGCTAGCGTATTTAAAGCAGCTTTCCTAATTTCACCATCTCTTTCTGCTGTCAAGCTCGCAACAATTTGCAAGGACTTTAGTTGTCCACTAATCTGTCAGAAAGATGTAGATGTAAGTATCCTCTAACACAACTAAGAAAAATGTAGTGTATACATGATTGGATATAAAACAGACAAGCATGCAAAGGCTTACCTCAGCTACATGGTGATCAATCAAATATCCAACAAGATCAGCACACTCAATTCGAGTACGGTTGTTCTTAGAACGCAATCCCTCCAAAATATAAGGGAAACTTTTTGCAGCGGTATATGCCTGCACAATTTGTTTGGTCAACTCCCGCATTTTTTCTCGCACTTTCTCAATGTTATGCCCAAGCTGCAGCACAAGATTCAGCATTTCCGTCAGTGAAATTCCATTCAAGCCTTCTATTAAATACAAAAATATTCAAATCTTCCAAAGTCTGGCAATTAAAATAGAAACCTTCTCTATCAAGCATGGAAAAAATATGGCTGCTTCTGATTCAGTCAACATGTATGCCTCATCCCTAAATGTATCAAAAAGTTCTGGAAGAAATTCCAACACCTGTAAATCAGAACATATGTGGTTAGGATAACACACCTATAAAACAGTAGCACTTAAAAAGCAAGGAAAGAAGACTGAACGAAAATAAATAGACCATACCTTTAACAGGCATGTTGTGTTCGATTTACAAAATTGTAAAACAAACCACCTTAGCAGTATATCCAATACTTCAATAATTTCCTTTTTAATGGTTGGAAGTGCCTGGAATGCATACACAGAACATTGGTCAAACTAAGCAGGCGTATTTGATACAAATTGGGATATTAGGAATAGCAGAAAAATACCTTCTGTAGTATCTCAAGGCCATCAACTTGCTTCTTAAAATCAGTAGAAAGAAGCCGCCTATGCACATCCTCTCTAAAGTACTTCGTCATATCATTCTGCAGAAAATGCATGAGTAAAATTCTTTCATAAATGCAATGACAATGGAAAACACAAGAAGTTCAGTGAAATCTGCACTAGTACAAACCTCAAGATCTTGAATCTGTTCTATCCGAGGCTCTTCAAACTTAAACTTCTTAGCTACCAATCGCTCTCTATCCTCCTGCAGTTCAAATACCCATTCATCAGTAGACTCAAGATTAGTATACAAGTTCAAATTCCATGCTATCACCATATGTACCTTAATTGAATCTTTAACATTTATCAAGGCCTGTGACTGCACAGCTATATCTTGGACGGACATCATTGAATTTAATCCCTTTGTGGGAATGGTCCTCTTTGCAATTCAAAGGACAATCAATTAATATGATCATAAGAATAACGAGAAATAAAAGAATAAATGCTATCAACTACATCAGAGGGACGTACTGAAGTAGCTTTGGCTCCATGCTTCAAAACTCCATTGGAAGCAGGCTTTCCAGCCTTTGTAATGCTTTTGGAAGTTGGGGCCATCGATATTGCTTTGGCTGACTCAAAAGATTCTAAGAGGAAACCATTCAAATTAGTTCAATGAATTACAAGCAAAAACACCAGAGCCAAGAATTTGACAATCACACCTTGAAAAGATCCATTAGGCTTCAATCGTTCAACAAGAGCTAAAGTTGGCCCATGAATATCTCTCAAAATCTTCTCAACCTAAACAGTAATATAAACAAATAAATGACAAGATATCAATCAATTGAAATGTGAAAAGGAAAAAAACGTTGACCATAGTTGTCCAGCACGCTTACCGTTTCTTGCCCACTAACTCTCAAAATTTCAGAAACACATGTCTCTGCTGCTTTACGAACATCTGAGGATTTATCCTATAAAAGATTCCAGACATTCAAGTGATTTCAGCAGCGAGTAATATGTGTAAGCACTTAAGCTTATATAAATGTATTATCATATGTACATGTATGTATATGTATATATACACATTTGTGTGTCCATGTCACACAGAGAGTGTCTGTTTAACTTAAATTTTTTACATCATTGTAAGATGTTTTCAATGTGTGCTTTGATGGATGGACAGGGTTAAAATAAATAAGACAAGAATTTCTTATGATAAATAACTCATTCTCAATTACAATTTACCGTCAAAGCAGAGGAAGCTGGTTTCAAAAGATGAGCAGCATCAGAGAATTCACTTAACCCAGAAAGCTGTCTTGTCAACCACTCGAAAAGATCTTTCCGCCCTTCTGCACCAAGTTTGGCGTCTGATATAGCTGCTGTAATATAAGGAACCTACAACAACATACTGTTACACTACCTGACATGAGACTCAAATTTCAAAACATGAATAGAGATAAAAGAGTCACCATTTTATCAAGATGAACAGCAGAGAGCCATGAGTCTAAAGCAGTTAAAGTGCATTCTCTCATATGCTTCTTATTGTCTCCTAGACATTTCAAAACATCCGACAGAATGCCCTGCAAGTAACCAATTAATGCAAAAGTTCAACTGTATTAAAAACAACAAAACAGATGTGTCATGGAAGTAGTTGTCAACTTGGATATAAACAAACCTTGCTGAACTTTTCAACTGGTGCGCCCATTGCAGAAGCAACATGACCAACAACCGTTAAGGTTGCAGCGACCAAGTTCTTATTGCTATCATATAAGCGCCCCCTTAAGGCACCAAACAACTCCGCTGGCAGTCAAACAATAAACAAGTTCTCAAGAAACTGAAAGGCAACTATTTTGTACATAACAATACATAAAATATATATATGGTTTGTACCAGTTCCAGTTGGCTGGATGCGCTTATTAGCCTCTTCTAAAATCTTATCGACGGCTTCTATTGACTCCAAGCGAACCTGGAAGACCGAAAAAAACACACACTCAATATAGCTTCTAACAAATGACAACTTTCTTAAAACAACCATTATACACAGCATAAAGAAATAACATAATTCAAAAAACAAGACCTTCCAATCAGGACTCTCCAAGCTCTTCAGCAGAGTAGGTGTGACCTTTCCACTAATATCTTCACGTGGAAGGCCATCTAACCCGCCAACAGAGACAGATGAAGTAGATTCCGTTGCCCTAACACTTCTCTTCAGAACCACAGAAGCACCCTGGAAAATAATAAAAGACATGAGTTGCCAATAAACAAGAAAGACTGATGTACGCAACTTTGACTATCATAAGAAATACCTCAAATGGATTCTTTTCATACTCCGTGTCCAGTGCACTGAGTAGTGCAGGTTTAACATCAGTAAGAAACCCTTTAATATCTGAAACATAAAGATAATCTTAGAAGTGCCGAAATGAAGATGACGTATATGGAGAATTCTAACTAAAAAGACAAGTCACCTGGACCAACAAATTTATGTATAGCACCCAAAAGCTTAATAGTAGAGTTCCTAGTGGCAGCAACACTGGACTGAAGTCCAGTTTCTTTACAAAAATCAATCAAATCCTGTAAAACATAATATCCCCTTTATGTAAATAAATTACTATTGATGACTGGAACTGATGGAAGAAAAAAAATCAGCTAAATCGGAACGGAATCTAAAAACCTTAAGTTTCACATGTGAGACACCAAAGTCCTCAACGGCCGAAACCATCCACAGTACTCCCTCGCTGAGAACCTTAGGGTTCTTGTGCTCTTTCATAATTTTATAAAGCTACAATAAGCAGAAATACCAATCAATCATTGGAGAACAAGCAAAATATAGTGCATGGGTATACGATTAAGCATCCTAGCTTCAGGAAAAACAGAAGGCATCCAGAAAAATGATGGCTATTAGAAGAATCAAATCTGAGCTTACTCTTTCAAAAACTAATCCTGGACCTATGGCTTCAGAAAAAGCAGTGAGGCACTTCATGGCATGAGTCCGAGTCTTGATATCTGCAACCCGTTCACTAATACCTGTTAAAGTGCACAACACCGTTAGAAGGTAGATTTGACAACCGTATCACTCATCCACAAAAAAACCAAGGAGAGACAGAAAGCAAACAAGCGCCAATCCTGATGTCTAATCTAAATTAAAGAAAACTCACCCAGAAGACAAAGTACTACACATTTCTTAGGAAACTTCTTTGCAGTGGACGCCATATAGGTAATAACTTCAATAACCTGTTGCTGAACCTGCATTACTCAAAATACGTGTCTTAATAAATTTTACACCAAAACACTAATAAAAAATAAAAGCAAGCAAGAGATTATTAAATTTGCCTAACAAACTATTCAACCATATCCATAAACTACCTGAACATTTTTTTCACTCCAACCAGGGACAGCACAAAGTAAACGAACTAACATCTCAATTGACAGGTCAATGTCCTGTAAACCTTCGACTTGCTGTCTAAATGAGGATATGGCTGCAACAAAATCAAATCATGATTATAATAAATTCAAGCCGAATATTGCATGGAAAACATGGGGACGTCAACCGTGTCAATTGACCACCAAAGACAAAAGGCAAACACATTAATCAACAACAGGACACAATCAAAAGTATTTTACCATTGAAGAAAATACTAAATATACACACAATACAACGAAAAAAAGTTCATGGATTTCTGAATTTAAAGTATCATATCAATTTATGCTACTCAATAAGAAATGTGTCCTAGCATCAATGAAGAAAAATCTAAACAAAAAATAATTGAGCCATTGGTACTGGTCATGGTAGCTTTCCTACTAGCAATATAAACTCATCAGCATAACATAACTTCAAAAGGCTAAAAAGGGGAAAACACGTAGCTTTGGTACCTAATGTCAATTCCTACTACCAGAAGAAAATGCAAGAAGGTCAAAAAATTACTTAATCTAATACTAGGAATACATACTATACATTTTGACATGCATGTATCCAGAATGCATTGATGAGCAGATCTTAAACAATCAATGCTGGCCTAAAATAAATATTTTAGTGTAAATATAACCATATCTACACATGAAATTTTTTAGAAACAAGAGGCATAAGCTTTTAATGTCATAATCAATAACATTAATGAATAAGCTCATCACCAACCTTCAAGCCGCTCTTTCCATGCACTACTTTTTAATTGAGAGACAGTTTCTTCTTGTATAAGAGAGCCTAATCTGCTTTCAATCTCTTCAAGACTCATTTCTCCTGGCTGTAACATTTCACAGACCAAAGGTGCAGTAAAGAAAACATCTTTATTAATGTTCTAGGAAAAGAATCAAAGAGCATGTTAATCAAAAAGTATGTACCTCAACATCTTCAGGGGTTTCAACTAACTTAGAAGCTTTTGGCTGCACAGTTGCATCTCCTTTCTTACTGCCACCCAATTTAACAGATCCCCCTTTTTGTTTTGCAGGCTAATGAAAATATCAATGTGTCAACCATGAAACATAATGATGATAATTTATCCCACATAATTTCAAAAAAGGTAAACACAGATTAACAAGTTAGAGTGAAAATGAACTCACAGCTGCTTGAACAGGCCTCCTCCCACTAAGCATGCTTGCAGCTGACCTTCGAACAAATGCACTGTCCGTAGTCTGCATACAGTTTAGTCAACACAAAAACCTTTAGGATCAAAGTTAGTCTGGTATCCAGAATGGTAATGGTAATCTAACAATGCAAAAGATGTAACAGGATATATTTATTTAAATAAGAGCAAAAAGACAATAGACAATAGAAGGCATTCTGACAACCAAACTGTAGTGTGTAATGTGAACCCTAAATTGACAGACAAGAAGAAACCTACCTCCAAAGAGGGTGCAGTCACACCAGAGCTTTGGGCTGTAGTTGGCATATCATGAGGTGTAGAGCAGAGTGAGAAATTGGAAATTTAAAGAGAAGTAGTCATTAGAAGTGCCAAAAAAGGAAAATGTACCTGAGCTTGCAGTAGTGGATGCACCACCTTCAGAACCCATAATCATTTCAGAGAGCTTCTTTCTTCTGACATCATCAAGTTTCTCAAGTGACCTTTCCAAGGGCCTCATACCAACCATCTAAAGAAAATGGACATGGGAGATATGAAATTAATGTCAGTATTTGCTATCCAAGCATAAAACACAAAACATAAACCGGTTTAATGCATTGAACATATTACCTTAGCTATTGCTGTCAAAGCTGAAAAGGATGCATCCCTCACTTCTGGGGTTCCATCGTTGAGGCACTACAAGGTCCAGATTGTTTTGTTTCAGCCATTGCATACAATTACAAAATTGAAAGAAAAAAAAATAGCAATGTATAGTTTAAACCCTGCTAAATGAAATTGTTCTAAAAGCACCTATACTCATTTTTATATTTAGTAATGTATCCCAGAGGATTGATTTTGTGGACTGTTCTGGATTGGCTTAAACTGACCAAACAAATCATAAGACATGAAATTCCAACCCCCATGCAATAAATATAGAGTTTTTTCTTACTTTTTTTTTTTGTACATATATGGAAGCATTGAGCACATAATATTCATATTTCAAAACATTACGAAAATATTAAAACAAAAAACAAGAAAAAAAACCAGCAGACAACAAAGGCAAGTGCACACTGACCTCCATAAATATAGGAACGTAGTCCTTGTGTAACTTTAAAACAACAGCCTTGTTGCTTGTTTCAATACAAAATGTCACCCAGTTCAAAGTCAATGAACGCACAAGGGGTACTTTATTTTTTACTGCTGTCTTAATATCTGCAATGAAAAGCATTCATCAAACATTAACCTCAAAAACTGCCTAACGAGATAATAACGTCTTGCCCTCACATAAACAGTAAATTAAGACAACAATCAATACCAAGAAGTGATAGATGATGTCAGAGCATACAAATAAAATACACAATGTGAAAATGATGCATAAATTACAGACTAAAACATAAAACCCGCCTTCAGCAATGTCAATGAGATTTAAGCAGCCAGCAGTATGCATTGCTTGAAGAGTTTGAGAGAGTGCCTCGGTCATAGTTGGCTTTTTTTCTTTCAATTTTTCCTATACCAAACAAAAAAGAAAGGTAAGTATTGAATCATAAATATCTTCTAATCATCACAGATGATATAGTATAAAATAAACTTCATGAGCTAAATCCTCAGGCTGTGTTTGGAGGAGAGATTTGCAAGTACCAAGGGATTTGCAGTGCTTGTAGATATAATGCTTTAAGAGGGATTTGCAAAGGACTACTTGAAAGAAGTCATTTGTAAATCCCTTGTTTAAGTCTTTGTAATGTGTTTATCCAAAACCCCTTGGTACTTTTGAATCTTCATCCAAACATAGCTAAACCCTCATGCAGTGCAGTTTAAATCCCTCTATCTAATGTTTAGTAGTTCATCTCAGACAAATTTACCCAAAACCCCTTCATACTTGCAAATCATTCGTCCAAACATAGCCTCAGTGAAATAAATTAATCAAGACAAAATATTGTTGGACCAAAACCATCATAATACATGACCATGAGAAGTAAAGGGAAAAGGTAATGAAGCATGCCAACAAGCAGAATAAAAGCTTTCCACTTCGAAACATCAAAGCAGGCATGGCAATATCAAGAGTGCAAGATCTAAAAAACCACTTGAAATGCAAAGCTTCAACTTAAAAACTGAAAAATAATCAAATAAAACGAATATAGACAATAGGCATGGCAGTAGAAGTAACTGAGCTCTGGGATACCTCATAAGAGCCATAGTCAGATTTTCTTTAAACACATTTCAACATTAAACTAACAATGAACCTTCAAAACGGTATAGGAATAAACTTACAAGTAAACCGGGCAATAGAAATCGTGAACTTCCAGAAAAATGAGTCCTTAGACCCTTAGCAAGATTACCAATAGCTTGAATAGCTTCAACTGCAACAGCTATGTTCACATCTGTTACAAGCTGCAGGAGAAATATAGTTCATTGAGAGAAATGAATTGGGCAGAGATAAATCACTTACGTACTAAATCATCTGTACTGTTCTTGTAAAAATAAAACATCCGTACCCATAGGCAATGTAAAAAGAACAATGTTGAAGTGAGCAGAAAAATACTTGTTTCAACTAAAATACACAAAAATACCTTCTTTAATGTCCGACAGATTTCTGTAAAATCGCCGGGGGCAATTCTTTTAGTTGAAGCAAGCTTGGTTAGCTCTGCAACAGCCTCCTTTCGCTCTGACCACTTTGTAGCTTTCTAGAACACAGTGACAATATTGACAGCAATAAGAAGCTAGAAGAAAGCATGCATAACTTAGATCACCTTTTCTGATGAATGTAACATTAAATTCACATCCACTATGAAAACAAATAATTCACGTTCATTATGAAAAAAAAAAAAACTGCATTTTAAAATAGAGAGATAACACTGACCACTCCGTCCCAAAATCCAGACTTCTCCAGAGGAGTCAATATATCAACCGGATCAACAAGCTCATATTCATCTATTTCCTGAGGAGCTGACAATCAAGATACATTCAGATAAGATTGATAAAATATATAAGCACAACATATAAAATAGTGGCACTGGAATATCTAAAGCCTAACATATAAAATTATTCTCTCACTGCAAGAAGATCTACATAATCTACCAAAATATTCTTTGCGAAATGGTAAAGCATCTAGTAGTCGCAAGAGTCAATCACATACCATCTGCTGCAGATTCCTCCAAAGGACCAGGACCAACAACTTCAGAAACAGCTTCCTTTTCTGGCTCCTTGTCTTGCTCCGATCTAATAAATAAAATTAAGATAATCCAACATAAGTTATAGCTACATAGATGTGTCCTGCCTACAGTTAAAAACACATTTAACAGCAGACTTTCACCTGATTTTGCGAGATGGCCTGGCTGTCCCTGTAACATTTACAAGCTCAGCTTCCAACTCTTTTTTCTTCAAGGAAAAAGGGGGCAATAGAGTTATTCGTTTTGCCAAGAAAAAATTAACAAAAAGGTACACACAACATATAAAAATTTATCATACCATTGTATCCCTCATCTTCTCAAACAATATTGATTTAACAGGGTCCTTTCCTATCCAACGGCAAAGCTCAAGAGTAAGCCCTTTGGAACATGCACGAACATTCTGATCTTGATGGTCAAATAATTCGGGGAGCATCTTCAAAATCCTCTTTGGAGGCACAACTTTTGCGCCAAACTCACTATAACAGCGAGTAAAAAGATACACCAGTTAGAAGAACAAGTAAAAGACTAGACAAATAGTTTTCAGAAAAGAAATCTTGTGAAAAAACCTCAAGGCCTGAAACATGACATCAATTGCAGGCACAACAGCTTTGGAAACTTTGTTTTTTATTGCCTTCTCCATAGCATCCTACAATAAACCGCAACCATTGTAAATGTCCAAAAACTTGCTTCATCAACCACAGCAAAGAAAAATATGATTATTCTAAGATTTCACTATCATGCCAAACACAGTACACATAAATCAACAAAACAATTATAACCTACGGCACTAATCCTGACTTAGTTTACTTAGCATGGACCCAACAAGACACACTCCCTCTCTCCCTTCATTTCTCTCACCTACAGTCCGTGCATGCCAACATACGGACCAGGAGTAAGCAAAACTTCCAACCACAAAACTGGAATAGCAATGCCCTCATTATGTTACATGCAGAAAGCCCTCTGCTTCTAAATTTTAATAATTTACATTTAGCTCATATGTCTACATTCGACAAGTCCTTCATGCCAAGACCAAAACTAAGAAACAGCTACCGGGACTAATCAAATTAACGGAAACAGCCACCAACTCTTCACAACTTATTGCTGCTACTACTAATACTACATTATATGAGAGTTCAGTTGAAAACTATTGCAACTATAAAAAAAAATCGAGTCCACACTGAAACGTATTACCATGCAAACAACCAAACCAAAAAGCTTAACTTACCAAGAAAGCGTCCACGGCCTCCAATTCAACCCAAAGCATAAATGCAGCTTGAGCCTTTTCCACCGTCTTCGGCCTACCAGTGAGGCATTTCGCCACAATGGCATCACAAACTTCCTTGGCAAATCTGCAAGCACGCGAACTTTAAAATTAGCAATTCGAACAAAGACTTCTAACAAAACAAGTTCAAAAAACAATTAAGAAAAAAATAAACCTTCCGGCATCAGCATCCGCAGCTCGTAAAAATGCAATCAATGCATCGAGGGCCTTCTCTTGCACAGGCGAATTGGAATCCGCCAATGTCTTCCGAAAAAGCGGACCTAACCAAAACAACACACACACACAAACAAAATTACAACCACTCCAAAATAATGCAGAGCAAGATTGTTCACAACCAGTAATTAAAAATTAAATTAAAACAAAACTAAAAACACACAAACCCCACTACCCCCGAGTGTAATATCTTACCAAATTCACGGAGGCGAGAGTCTTTGGGATCGGCGACGGAGTCGCAGAGAGCGGCCAAGTCAATGTTGGCCTCGTTCCTCACCTTCCAGTTCTTGTGGAAGAGCCGATCATCCCACGGCAGTTTCTTCGCCTCCTTCAACAACTTCTCCTCCTCCGACATTTCTCAAATCAAAAAACCGAAAAATCTCCGTGCCCAAACAATCTGATCCGCCCAAATGCAAATGCAGAGCGCGGAGGGCCAGATCGGGATCCAGAATTTTTGAAAAAGCAATTCGAAGAACAAAACCTAAAAAGCGATTGTAACCATAGAGTGTAGGGCAAGAGAGAGAGAGGGAGCGCCCAATCGAGGAGAGAGAGAAAATGACGCACTGTTGCTGTTTGGCTTTATTTGGACGGAAAGGGATCTCTCCGTTTCCTTCCACCAGGTCCACTATCCGCATCGAGATTAGTTTGATTAAATTTCAATGGTCTGGATTCAGATCGAAATTAGTCTTTTGATCAAATTTCAATTGTTTGGATCCAGGAGATAGAGAAAATGATGCACTATTGCTGTTTGGCTTTATTTAGACGGAAGGGGATCTCTCCCATTCCTTCCAATAAGTCCACCAAGTCCACTATCCGGACCGTTACGAGTTCTTATTTATAGTCGTTTGATCAAATTTTAATTGTTTTAATGAATGAACTTGCTAGACTTTATGAAAGTGATCCGCTGAGAATCCTTTCCTATTTAGACGGCAGAAGCGTTACGAGGCTGCCGTTCCAATTTTACTCCATTTTTCCTTTTCAAATTTTGTCACCGTTTGACGATCGATGGCGTTTGGGCCGTCCGATTAAAGTTGCCCGTTGAAGTGTCGCCATTTTGACCTTTTATTTCAAATTAAAGGCCGGCATTGCGGGAGATTCAGGCTACGTAGTTGTGAGCGCGACGCAGTGGATCGCTGTCTGGTCCTGTGTGATGTTGTTTTCGCTTATTCGAGCCTCTTAACGACACGAGACCGTTCACAAGTCCCCCACATCAAACAAACAGTCGGCGAAATCGAACCTTCTCTATTTGGGTTGGGCATGTGGTTTTGGATTTAAGGCCCATTAAGCTTCAATGGGAAAAGGCCCATGGGTCTATGAATAAAATGGACATGGATACTATTCATTGTTGTGTAGTGGGCTGTAACGTGAGTTTTTAATCCAACGTGGGACATAGATACCATTAATGACCGACCACACTGATTTTTGTTAACCTCCCAATTTTGAGTGTTAACATGTATTCTCAAAGCCTGTAATTAGTTAAACACCATGTCAATAAGCCAAACGTACTTTTTACTAGTTCACTGAATCACCGTAAGTTTTATGAAACGAATGTAACAATTTTTTCGTAATAATAGATAAGTAGAGAAGTTGTAAAAAGAAAGTCAAAAGTTGAAAACCAATTTATCGCTGACCCCTAGTACTGTAGTACATATATATATATTTCTACAAAAATAATAAATAAATGAATGAACTTATGAAAAATGAGATCAAAAGTCCAAAATAACATTATTTTAGGCCATCTCCAACCGAAAGGTCTAGAGCGCCGAAAATAGCTCGAAAATCATCTCCAACTGAGGGCTAGGCCATAGGGCTATGGAATCTGAGAAGACCCCACGAAATCAGAAAGGGTTGGAAGGCTGGCTAGAAAAAATGGAAATTATGTCGGTTATAACCGACATGAATGCTTTGATTTTTTTTTTTTTACAGTTTTATTATTATTTTTTATTTACAAAATTTTTCCTATAACTTCTATTTTTCATTTTTTTTTAAATTCTATTTTTTTTCCTATAACTTTTATTTTACAAAATTTGTTTCATATTTTTTTTTTTAATTCCATTTTTCCTATAACTTCTATTTCACAAAATTTGTTTCATTTTATTTTAAATTCTATTTTTTTCCTATAACTTCTATTTTCACAAAATTTGTTTCATTTTATTTTAAATTCTTTTTTTTTCCTATAACTTCTATTTCACAAAATTTGTTTCATATTTTTTTTAATTCTATTTTTTTCCTATAACTTCCTAAGCCATTATACAACATTAAATTAAATTAAGTACCATGAAACAACATTAACCAACATTAACCAACATAAAAATTATACAACATTAAAAAAAACATTTAACAACAAGAAACTTAAACAACATTTAAGTTGTAGTTTTTAAATAATAAATTATGTGTGGCGCTATGGCCCTTTGGCCCTCGGTTGGAAACGATTTTTTGTGACAAGGCTAAAACGAGCCCTCTGGCCCTTTGGCCCTCGGTTGGAGACGGAGGCAAATATGACAATGTACTGTTCACTAAAATATTAATATCTTGGAGGGCTATAGGGCTAAAACGAACTCTCTGGCCAGCCCTCGGTTGGAGATGGCCTTAAAAGAAAAACTCACCAGATTTAGAGTGAGTTGAGAAATTAATGATTTTAGAAAAATCATAAGAAAAATTGCTTAAAATTGTATTTCATATGACAAATTTTAAAATATGTATAAGTTCATATACATTTCAAAATTGTCACCTAATACCAAATTATTCTAGGTGAAAGGATGAAAAAAATTAAAGTTCAACTATAAAATTATTTAACAATATGATAAGTATTCAAATTACTTACAAACACATATAAAAACTCTCATTTTTTCGATGTAGGATTGATATTCTCAAGACGCTTCCACTTGCTGCGATTTTTCAAACCTAACATATATAGTTCAATATAATAAATAAAGTTAGAATTTCACCGTAAACTAATTGGTTATAACTTATATGAGAAACATCACAGCTTAATTATAAAGCTCGTACAAAGGCCTTCTCCTTACATTAATATAGTGAACAAAGCGGGGCACTTGAACTTCACCCGCAAGACAACCTGCATTGATATTACGAAGAAAGTTGAGATTGTGGTCTATCCTTTACTCAGTGCGATTGATACTCTTAACAGAGGGGATTGCGGATCTCGGGATACAAGTCGAGTGCTTTAATTGTCCAAGTATATCAAAACCCCTCCGTTTCCTCGCACTCTCTCCTCCACCCTGCCCAAAATACCCACCCACCACACTGACTCACTGAGCTCCGTCGTCTCCGGCCGCCGAAAACCGCCGGTGAGCTTTGCTTTCGTCTTTTGTTTTTCTTCCCATGCGATTCAACTCGTTTCAATTTTCCCCTGTTCAATTTTTTTTTTTTTTATCGTTTTCATTTTCTTCCTCTATTTGTTTGTGATACAATATTCGAGAAGCGTTTGAGGAACGATATATTGTAGATTGTTCATAGTTTTGTTAAGCGATATCGTTTAGTTTGGCAATGTCGCTAGGGTTAGTGTTTATCATGGATTCAGTTGTTTCTGTTATTGATTACTGATTATGCAGCTAGGGTTTTTTTTCTTTTGGGTTGCACGATGTATTTGTTTAATTTCTTTTGTGTTGTATATAATGTGTACTGGGTTTTGTAATTTTTTATTGTACAATCTTTGAAATTTCATTTTGGTTTCTTGTTAGATTTGGATATAAGTAGGCAGTGACACTTTTCGAGTTCGCAGCGGACAGCACCCCTTCATATAGCATCGCCAAGATGGCGAACTTAGCAATGACCGGTATACTGGAGAAGGTATGTTACTTTTAAGAATGTGTTTACATGATATGCACTAATTTGTTTGTGGGAGCATGTTTGTTGGTGAAAGGAAGATGAATTCTCACCTGTTATTTCAGCTATGATGTATGTGTTTATATATGTTTTGATTTGTTTGAGTTTGTTTTACAGATGACTGGCAAGGACAAGGATTTCAGATATATGGCTACTTCTGATTTGCTGAACGAATTAAACAAGGATAATTTTAAAGCTGATTCTGATCTTGAGATAAAGTTGACAAGTATTATTATACAGCAACTTGATGATGTTGCTGGTGATGTATCAGGGTTGGCCGTGAAATGGTATGACCTATTACACAAACAATTGTTTTTGCTCTTATCTGTTGGTTACACCATGCTTCCTTTAATTCGGTTCACCATTCATTGTTGTGCACGTAGTTGTTATATAAATGTTGTTGGTGAATTGTAATAAACAATCATACAAAATTATAATGCTTTCTTAGTTCTTTGCTAGTAAAGTAAACTTGTTTAAATTTTAGATATATTGGCACAGTTTGTAGGTTGATTAATAGAATGTTCTGGAAGTCTGAAGAAGTTTCAGGCACGGATGCTTTCAAGTATCATGTCCTCAATTGTCTGACTCACATCTCCAAATTGAAGTGTCCTAGTAATCATAAAAAACCAGTCATGATCTTTCTTTGACGTCTTATCTTGTTTTGGTTTATAATGTCTATAAGTGGAATATCTGGAATTAAATTTTATGATACGGAAATGCTGCAGTAGAAGGTTTATGCAACATTTAATTTGATTCTTTGTTTGTTATTTTTATGTGATACTGCAGTCTCGTTCCCTTAGTTAAGAAGGTCAGCGAGCCACGAGTTGTGGAGATGACAAATAAGCTTTGTGAGAAATTGCTAAAGGACAAGGAGCATCGTGATATTGCAAGCATAGCTTTGAAGACTATTATTGCTGAAATTTCTACTCAGTCTCTTGCGCAGTCTATTCTTCTATCTATTTTGCCACAGTTGGTTAAAGGAATTACTGATCCAGTGAGTTAATAGATCTCATACTTATTACTTTATCATAGATATTTTTCCCTTTTGGGTACTTACTCTTTCTATTATTTAATAAGTTCTGCACTACTAACTTGGAGATGAAGTAACTAACGAGATTGATGATTTGCACATGCATTCTACAAATTCACATCCATGGTGACCTTAGATAAATTTGAAATTTGTGAAATTTGTAAGTAGCCACACTTTGGAAAGTGTGAAGGCTGTCTAAACAATGATAAGGTTTTATAACTTTGCAGTTTTACTATCACAAAGAATTGATGTGTGCTTATCTCGGTATTTTATTTTCTTTTTAGCAACTGTGTTAGTAGAAGGGGAATTGGTTCTGCAGGCTATGTCTATGAAGAAATGGAATTACAGAGTGAAAATTGGGGTAATACCTGAAAGGGAAAGGAAATGAGTGATTAATATCCTCTAGTTAATTGATCTGTGATCTCGTTTGAATAAAGGCTCATAAACTAGGGATTAATTCAATAAAAAAGGGATTATTCAGGTTATGCTATCTTTCATTTCATCTGTTGTCATCTGTTTTGCCATTTTTGCTTTACTATTCCCAGATGCCAACTTTGGTTTTTATTTCTGATTTGTTGTGCTGTAATCCCAGGGAATGAACCATGAGATAAAATGTGAATGTCTTGATAACTTATGTGACGTTCTTCATAAGTTTGGCAATTTAATGGCAACCGACCATGAGCTGCTATTAAGTGCTCTATTGTCTCAGTTGGGCTACAATCAGGCCAGCGTGAGGAAGAAAACTGTGTCATGCATTGGTAAGATTCACTGGTTCTGTTGTACTCCCTTATACTTATAATACTAGTTCAAGAGAGTCGTTTCCTTGATTACCTCAACTTTATTTTGCTTTGCCTGAAACAAGTACAAGTTCTTAGGAAGATCTGAAGGCCCTTTGGAAAATCTATTGACTGTTGCGACCAGTCACAACTAGTCTGTTTATACTATTTTGGGTTCTTATTATTTATTTCTGAAATCTAAAAGTTGTCCAAGCTTAACTAATCATCCTTTCCAAGTAAACATGTACAAAATACCATGTATTGAGAAACCTGTTTGATTTGGTGCTACCATGCTACAATAGTTCATTCTTGTGGAAGTTGGTATTAACAAGTTAGATGCAGCTTTGTATTTATGTTCCATAAATAAAATAGTTGATTAAACCGTACAAATTGTTTTGCCTTCAGCATCTCTTGCTTCGAGCTTGTCAGATGATCTGTTAGCAAAGGCAACCGCTGAAGTTGTCCAGAAATTGAGAAATAAAGGCACAAAATCAGAAATGACTCGTACAAATATTCAGATGATTGGTGCTTTAAGGTGAGCTTTGTGGGTTTTAATGAAATGCCTTTGGTTCCATTTCCCTGTTTATAGTTGAGGTAATAGAGGCTGATGTTATTCACTTTCAAGTGGGGAGCAATGTATGGCCAAAAATTGGGGTACACGACTGTTCCCATGGATATACAAGTATCTGCTTTTAGTCTTAGAGTTAACTTACTTTTGGTAACTAGTTTATATCACTGTGTGCAGTCGTGCTGTTGGATATCGTTTTGGACCCCATCTTGCTGACACTGTCCCAGTGTTAATTAATTACTGCACAAGTGCATCAGAGAATGACGAGGAGCTTCGTGAATACAGCTTGCAGGTACTGTATATTGGTTCTTTATTGTTTTGGTATTTTTCATTTTATTTCCCGGATTATATAAAAGGTGTGTGCATAATAAACTGATTTTATTTATACTATATTTATAAATTTGGTTTATACTCATATATGCTTTCGACTGCAGGCATTGGAGAGTTTTCTGCTTAGGTGCCCCAGGGACATTTCCCCCTATTGTGATGAAATTCTTCATCTTAACTTGGAATATCTAAGTTATGACCCAAACTTCACTGATAACATGGAGGAAGATACTGATGATGAAACTCATGAGGAGGAGGAAGATGAGTATGTGTGTTTGAGGTTATATTTGATTCATAGTCACAGAGCAAGAGCTATACAATAAAATTTCTACTTATTCTGGCTTCTTTATTATGTTGTAGTGGGAGTGCGACAGAATATACAGATGATGAAGATGTCAGCTGGAAAGTTCGAAGAGCAGCAGCTAAATGCTTATCAGCAATAATTGTATCTCGTCCTGAGATGCTTTCAAAGCTGTATGGGGAGGTATCTTTGAAATAGCTCAATTATGTGAATTTTTCTTTCACACAAAAGTAGTTGCTTGCATGATTTTGGTTTTCTCTATGATATTATTAATATGTGGGTGTCTGCTTTTCTGCAGGCTTGTCCAAAATTAATTGACAGATTTAAAGAGAGGGAGGAAAATGTCAAGGTATGCCAGAATGAACATCTGTTAGTTTTCCCTTGAGATTCATGGGGCTGGTTGTCTGATATTATTTCTCTGCAGATGGACGTTTTCAATACATTCATTGAACTGTTGCAGCAAACTGGAAATGTTACTAAAGGACAAAATGATATAAATGAACAGAGGTAACTTAGTTGTATACTTGTGTGTTATCCTATTGTCAAATCACATGCAGTTTGTTTTCGTTCTTACCTCTTCTCTAGTGTTTTCTTGGACGAGTATGATTTTAGAAATTTTAGATTCTTAACTGGGGAATTGATTATTAAAAAGGCTGTGTATAGTTCTCATTACTGCTTTATTTTGCTCCTTCCACAACTTTAGGGAGATCTGTCAGCAACTCCTTGGGCTCTCTATTTCATTTTTCCCAGTGCTTGAGTTGCATGGTTTCTCTGGTTATCAAGAATATATGATGTAATAATGGCTAAATTATTGGCATATTTTGCAGTCCAAGATGGCTACTGAAGCAAGAAGTGCCAAAGATCATCAGATCTATAAATAGGCAGCTACGTGAGAAATCTATCAAGACAAAGGTAGGAATTTCTGATGCCCCTTTCGGATGGATTCATTATGGTCATATTATGAAGTGAACTATATAACATTTATCTACTTACAGGTTGGCGCGTTTTCCGTTTTGAAAGAACTTGTGGTGGTCTTGCCAGATTGCCTGGCGGATCACATTGGCTCACTCATTCCTGGAATTGAAAAAGCATTAAATGTAAGTATCCTATTCTCTGAAACTGGAAGTTTACTCCTTAAAGTTTAATACAAGTTTCTCTAATGCTGATATTTTTTCTCTTTAATTTTGTTTTAGGATAAGTCCTCTACCTCCAATTTGAAGATTGAAGCTCTTATATTTACAAGATTGGTGTTGGCATCACACAATCCTTCTGTTTTCCATCCTTACATCAAGGTAAGTACAGTAATTCTTACATTTATGCTATGCTATGAATATGCTGATATGATACATTATGATAGTGAGAAATAGACCACAAGGTGCACTTTGTGTAGGTATGGTGACAGTATCATTTATAAACTGATATTATTGCAGGCTCTTTCTAGTCCTGTTTTATCTGCTGTGGGGGAGCGTTATTACAAAGTCACAGCTGAGGCATTAAGAGTGTGTGGGGAACTTGTCCGTGTTGTTCGCCCAAATATTGAGGTGAATTAGTTGGCACCCTTAGGAGGCTTGATGCATTGTCAAACCACTCTGCTTATCGTATTTGGATTTTTTCATGTAGGGAATTGGTTTTGACTTCAAACCTTATGTTCATCCAATATATAATGCCATAATGTCACGCTTGACAAACCAAGATCAAGATCAAGTCAGTATAATTTCTCGTAGATTGTACTTTACGAATAATTCATCTTAAATGTTTTTGTGTATATTGTTGCTCATGTCTATTCTTATTCAGGAGGTCAAGGAATGTGCTATATCTTGCATGGGTCTAGTTGTGTCAACATTTGGTGATAACCTTGATGCTGGATTACCTGTATGTCTTCCTGTTCTTGTTGATCGAATGGGAAATGAGATTACTCGACTTACAGCAGTGAAGGTAATTTGTTTGCTCACTTTTGTGATTATGTGCATGTTCATTTTCAGGCTTTCTTCTCTCGAGACATACATACGGGGTCCTATATTTCAATGTTTGTGTTTAGTTATTAAGGTCTTAAGTGCTTTTCTTCCAGGCATTTGCTGTCATAGCTGCTTCTCCACTGAAAATAGATCTATCTTGTGTGTTGGAGCAAGTGATTGCAGAATTGACCGCATTCTTAAGAAAGGTGTGGTAATTTGTTTAATTTGATGTTGAATTGACAATCTTTTTACAAATAATTTGTATGACATTTGCTTTAGAACCCCCCAAAGGTGTATGGAATTTTTTCTGACATTTTGTGCTATTGTGGAAATCAGGCTAATCGGCCATTAAGACAGGCAACATTAGGGACCTTGAACTCCCTAATTGTTGCTTACGGCGACAAAATTGGTGCAGCAGCTTATGAAGTTATTATTGTAGAACTTGCTACACTGATAAGGTTCTGTTGCTACTTCACCATTTTGTTTCTTTTTGTTCTTTTTATAATATCGTGTGATCATTAGCTGGGTGATTTAGTTTCTGAACCCTAGTTTCGTTACCCCTTTACAGTGATTCGGACTTGCATATGACGGCCCTTGCCCTGGAACTCTGCTGCACCTTGATGGCGGACAGGTCAAGCCCAGTTGTTGGTTTGGCTGTTAGAAGCAAAGTTCTTCCGCAAGCACTAACGTTAATTAGAAGCTCATTGCTGCAGGGGCAAGCCCTTTTGGTAAAAAAATTTCTATCTGGTGTTATGATATAGAAACTTTTCACATGTTTGAAAACATTCTTCGCTGAATTATGCAGGCATTGCAAAACTTTTTTGCTTCCTTGGTGTATTCTGCAAATACAAGTTTTGATGCCTTACTAGACTCTCTTCTTTTGAGTGCTAAGCCCTCTCCTCAGTTGGGTGGGGTTGCAAAGCAAGCTTTGTATTCAATAGCTCAATGTGTGGCCGTCCTTTGCCTTGCTGCTGGTGACCAGCAATGTTCATCTACTGTGAAAATGCTCACTGAAATTCTCAAAGATGACAGCACTACAAATTCAGTAAGTCCTATTCGGGAAAAAAAGAGGAAATATATTCAGTTAAGGTTATATTCACAGATGACAGTGATTTGGTGGTTGTAAGCAAAATGTCATTGTAAAGTTGAGGTAAACTAATAGATTTTAGACAATATCTTTGGTGATTGATTGTAGAGATCCTTGTAAAGATGGCGGTGGTTTGGGGTAGAATGATGGGATTTAGTTGATTTATTATTATTTATTACTATAATTATTTTTGAGCCCAGTATAATTGCTTTCTTTTTCTTATGATATAGGCTAAGCAGCACCTTGCTTTGCTGTGTCTCGGGGAGATCGGGAGGCGGAAAGATCTAGGCTCCCACAACCATATAGAGAATATTGTCATTGAGTCCTTTCAATCTCCTTTCGAAGAGATCAAATCTGCCGCCTCCTATGCTCTTGGCAATATTGCTGTTGGTAACCTACTCAAGTATTTGCCTTTTATTTTGGACCAGATTGACAATCAGCAGAAAAAACAGTATCTCTTGCTTCATTCTCTGAAGGAGGTGCATTCTTCTGAACTTTAAAGCCTGATTTTGTTACCTGTATTGTCTGTTTTGTCGTATTTAAGTTTGTATTCATCCATTTTGCAGGTCATAGTAAGGCAGTCTGTAGATAAAGCAGAGTTTCCGGATTCCAGTGTTGAGAAGATACTTAATTTACTTTTTAATCACTGTGAAAGCGAGGAAGAGGGTGTTCGCAACGTAGTAGCTGAGTGTCTCGGTAAAATTGCACTTATCGAACCCGCAAAACTCGTTCCTGCACTTAAGGTATTTGATCAAATGACCCTGTGCCCTCTGCATAATCTTTATGATTAAAATATTTGATGAGTTGCAGTTTCATATCTATGGTTTCTAATCCTAAGTTTCTATAGGAACGAACAACCAGTCCAGCTGCTTTCACAAGAGCTACTGTTGTCATTGCAGTTAAATATTCGATAGTTGAGAGGCCGGAGAGGATAGATGAGATCTTATACCCTGAAATCTCATCATTCCTGATGCTTATTAAGGATCATGACCGGGTAAGTCTTAGATTTCTGATGCTTGATATGCTAAATAAAGTGCTTGGGTTTTAAACCATCTTTTAGTTTTTTCGTTTCCCTTGATTGTTGCTGTTTTCAGTATTGTGTTGGCTGTTATGTTCTTGGTTGGTTTGGACTTTTAGACTTTGTGGTGACTGATTTGGTATGGCCTAATGCAGCATGTGAGGCGTGCGGCTGTGTTGGTTTTAAGTACATTTGCCCACAATAAGCCAAATCTGATCAAGGGGCTCCTGCCAGAGTTGTTGCCGCTTCTTTATGATCAAACTGTCATCAAGGTTGGTTGAGTGTTCTGAACTTTGACCCTGTGTTATGTGGTTGATAGACTGCCTTTGCAGAATATAGGACATCCATGGTATTACTACATTTCTAGCATTATTATCTCTGTCTTGCGTAGAAGTCCGAATTCCTTTTCTTCTGCTGTCATTTGGTTTGCATCAGTCAATCTTGGATGCTCAGCACCATCTATCATTCATTCATTTGTTTTACCTTGTGTTAGCCATGGGTTGGTCTCTTATTTCGCTTGAAAATCCTGGATGCAGAAAGAGTTGATCAGGACAGTTGATCTCGGTCCTTTTAAGCACATTGTAGATGATGGGCTTGAGTTAAGGAAGGCTGCATTTGAATGCGTGGACACATTGCTGGATAGCTGTCTTGATCAAGTGAACCCTTCGTCTTTTATTGTACCACATCTTAGATCTGGTCTGGATGGTGAGTTTCGTTTTTGTTCATGCATTTTTGAAGATGAATTGTTAAATTTATTACCTTTTAAACTGAATTGGATTCGCTTTTCCAGATCATTATGATGTTAAGATGCCTTGCCATCTTATCCTCTCAAAGCTTGCGGACAAGTGCCCATCTGCGGTACTGGCAGGTCGGTTAATTCACCGATTTTTCTTCCCTGAGATTCAGAAGTTGTGCAGCTTATTTGCAATCTAAATATTTCTATCCTTCAGTGCTGGACTCGTTGGTGGATCCTCTCCAAAAAACTATCAACTTTAAGCCAAAGCAAGATGCTGTCAAGCAAGAAGTAGACCGCAATGAAGACATGATTCGCAGCGCTCTGAGAGCTATTGCGTCCTTGCACCGTATAAGGTTTCGCCCTTGCTTTATATTCTAGTCCATAACAAAATTCATGTTTGTTCTCCTTCCCTTGCTCTTTGCGTATGCGTTCGTTTTGAACTCATGACGTTGAATGAACCTTGTAATGCTTTTGTTATATGTTGTTATCCTGCAGTGGCGGAGATTGCAGCCTTAAGTTCAAGAACCTTATGAACGAAATTATAAAATCTCCAGCGCTCGGTGACAAGTACGTTTCTATCCGAAATGAATGACCTGCCTGTCTTGGCGTTGTCTGCAACAAATAAAAAGAAAAGAGATTGTATCGCTATCATATCGTTATCGGACATCTGCGGGGTTAAGCTTTTCTGCGGCAGAATACAAGAAATAGAGAGAGGTTGTATGCACATGTTCTCTTATTGTAGCAATACCGGTTATGGTTCTTGTATAGGTTTAAAGCAACTGCGTGGTTTTGGCCTTCTGCAACCGTATTTTTGTAACGCGATATCAGTATCAGTACCGTCTTTTTGTATTCCCTTGGTTAGCATCAAGATTGCCGAATTTTGTCTTTCCAGTAGGAAACAAGTTTACTACAGAAAACACACGTATTGGTCGGATTTGCCGAAGGAGCAACAATGGAGATATCAAGCTCTTGTTTAAAGACGAAAACCAAACTTTGGTCTGGACATCAAGCATTTCTAATCTCTTACAGATGCATAGTTGGATCTTTAGCAAACCTGTAAAAGCTATAGTTTCTAAGTATTCAAACTCACCGTGTGATGCCGGCGCTTCTTGCATTACGTCATTCGTATTGCTCTTAAGATTGGTCCATCAAACGAGACATTCTCCCTCCACAAAATTCAGATGATGATACAAGCTAGAGTCTCCGACACAGAGGGAGATTTCTTGTAAAAACGCAACAATTTATCCGTTCTCTAGATTAGAGCTAACAGAAGCACCAAAATAGCCGATCAGTGATCACCAAAACGGCATGATTGCACAATTCTCACAAGAAACATATGCAACAATCGAGAGTACGCGATCTTCCTAGTAGAGAAAAATACAGGAGGCACAATTTACAGACACGAAAGCAAAGAACAAGACTTTATATCGAAATAAATGGAAGGTAAAAGCTTGTATGCCTTCTCATTACTCTATGTATGTAATCTAAAAGTCTTACCATACACGATCTTCCCCCACATCTTGGGTTTCTCTTCATTTCTCCTCAAATTCAACATCAATAATCTCCGGCTCTGACTTTGACGAAGAAGAAGGGCCTCCTCTACCGTCTCTTGAAAAGAAGTCTGATTTTGGCTGCCACACGGTGTTTCCACAGCTTCCACAACGGATTACTTGGTTCTTGTAACCAACAAATTGCCTCTTACAAGCCGGACAAGCGCCCTGTCCAAATTTCGCACAACAAACACACTTAGCCATCCGAATAGCAATCCAATTGATTGTGTTCCAATCAACGCACTCAATTTAGTCGAAGACTAGCAGATCGCTAATATTAACACAAACATATGCAACTAGTAATACCTTAATAACAAGGCTGTTGGCAACTGCTCCGATGAGAAGAGGAGCAGCAAACGGCAGAACCCAAATAGCGAAAATCAATATCCGAAAAAGCCATCCGGATAATGCAAACCACAGGAAGAAAATTGTCTTCAAAATCATTCAAAATAATGAAACAAAAATGCGAATTAGTCGAAAACGAAATGATTAACAAGACAAGACAAAATCTTTGCATAATTTCGGAATGTGAGCTCATACGCTTACCGCAAAGCTTCTTCCCAATGGAGCCTCCATGAATTCAGAAAGCTGCTTCCTGTACTGCACGGTTGCCAAACACCGAACCAAACCAGAAAATTCAGCAAACATAACAACATGTCGCGTACATGTATACTGAAAGCAGAAGAGTAAGAGCAAGAGAATAACAAACCCTAGGCCAATTTCTGCTGAAATCCACGCTGAAGGCGCGCCAGCGCGTTCCAATCTCGAGTTCTCTGTCGATTTCTCTGGCGCGATCGACGGCGGAGCGAGCGATTGTGTCAAAGCGGCGGGAGAGGGCGTACTGACGGTCGAGGCGCTCGGCGGTCTTCTTCGCCTCGAAAAGGAACCGCTCGAATCCGTCGTTGGCGCTCCGCCACGCGTCCTTCGCGAAACTTCCTATGTCGCTGCGCCGGAACGCCTGGATGTTCGGCACCTGGCAGTGACGGGGGCCTCTGCCGCCGTTAGGCCTTCTCCCCCTCCACGGAAGCGGTACCGCTGCTTGCGGGCACCGAAGCGTTGTCGCCATTAGAGATATGAGAGAGAGAGTTTCTCAGCTGTACTGATAAGCGGTTTAGCTGAGCAAGCACTTCACCTCCACACTTAACGACATGTCGTTTATTTGTAACAAGCTAACAAAACATACGGTGTCTCGTTTAGTTTCTAACTATTTATGTTAACGTGTTGTTCGCCCCCTAAATTCGTTACGAGTTCTCGTGGGCATGCTGGGAATTTACTCGAACATGAAATTGGCTAGTGCGAGCGTGCCACTACTAGATACCGTTAGTGGACGAGATTTGAATGATTGAGATTGCACTTGAGTTCGACTTCTAAATAAGAGATTGTGTCATTGAGTGAGAGTTGCTCGAATCAAGGTTTTTTCTGTGCCTTAAAGATAAGGACTTTACTTATGTGGAGAAATGTAACAACATGTAAATGACAAGGTTGCTGGAAGTGTAAATGACAGAGGAAAGTAAATGATTGGTATTGTAGATTGCTTGTAAACTAAATGACTGGAAATGAGTTGTACATAAATGTATTTATTTAAAGTACAAAGCATTCTAAGTACTGAGGGATGCTAAATACAAGGTTCGAGCTTGTTTCCGAGGGATCAGGCAAGTTGCTCTAGTCTTGTGGCAATTTCTGGTGGTTTGGGGAATGGCTTTGAAGGTTGTAAATAAAACTACAAGGGGGATCGATACTACTGAGTGAGCAACATAGCTAATAAACAAGGAAAGTAAAGGGCTTGGCTAAAGCTAAATGTCTACAAGGAGATTGAGGAGTTGATTTGAGTAGAGTTGATTGATTGTTTGTTTGAGTGTCTTCCCATCCACTTGCAATGAAAAAGCATGCATTTGTCTTGATTAAACAAAACTCTTGGCACACCTCCAACACCGCAAACAAATGGGAAAAACATTATTTTAATGTCAAACTATCTCACTTGATGCAGCCAAATATCTTCAAAGTTAGCCCTCTTGCACATTAATCCTCCAAATGCCATATTTTACCCGAATAGCCCAAATAAGTAAAATGGTGCATATTTTAGGTGCAAACACTTGCTCCAGCACACTGCTCGGTGCCTCAGTCTGCTTTCCCCTTGGCGTACCTGTGAGAGCTTGAAACTTTGGCGGGGAGAGCTAGGCTACGAACAAGAATTACTGTCTGCGTATGCAGATTTTGATCATTTCAGTCAGAAATGTCTACAGCACCTGTTCCATGTAACAGTTTTATCAACTTTACGTTCAGGGTTTCTTACATGCATGGACGTAAAGTTTTATGAAACCCTGACGAACTATATTATTTTGATCATTTCACAAAACCATGAAATAAAACATGCATGAACGTAATAGTTTTATGAACTTTACGTTCAGGGTTTCTTAAAGCTAGGTTTCGATGCATGTATCTTTATTCCCTTTTATTTCCAAACCTTGAGAAAGCTGTCTCTGCTATCTGTTACAGGTTTACCTGCCAAGTAAGTGCTTATATTTGAGATCGGTGGCGTCAAATAACGTTGATGTGTCGCCCTACTCTCGATATTTTGCACGTTTCCACAGAATTCCAGCTCTTGAAAGCGAATCTTCAGATTAGGTTCCATGGTAATCTGAAGAGTGTATCTTTTGATACTGTTCTTATAGGATGCCCTTGCTCAATGTCTCATGTTACTCTCTCAAGGACTTGTTTGCCAGTGTGTAACTTATAAAGGGAAGAAATGTTATACGTTTTTGGGCAGACAGATGCCTAATTGGCATGGTATAGAAAAACTAGGATATAAGGCCATCTCTAACCGAAGGGTCCAAAAGGCCAGAGGGCCGAAAATTAACCGAAAACCATCTCCAACTGAGGGCTAGGCCAGAGGGCTTGTGGGCCCCACGGAATCTGAAAGGGCCAAAGGGACCAGAAATTGTAGCAATCCTATAACCGACATGAATGCTTAAACAAAAATTTGAATCCAACGGCTAGCTGACTAGCCGTTGTATTCAATTTTTTTTTAATGAATTTAAACCTTTTTTTTTTCTATAAATACCTAAGTCATTCCTACACCATTTCTCACATAATTTTCACCATTCCATACCATCTCACTTCATTCTATTTTTTTCCTATAACTTCTATTTTACAAAATTTGTTTCATATTTTTTTGAAATTCTTTTTTTTTTTTCCTATAACTTCCTAAGCCATTATACAACATTAAATTAAATTAAGTAACATGAAACAACATTAAACAATATGTTTGGCCCTATGGCCCTTTGACCCTCGTTTGGAGACGGTTTTTTGTGACAGGGCTAAAACGAGCCCTATGACCCTTTGGCCCTCGGTTGGAGATGGAGGCAAATATGACCATGCACTGTTCATTAAAATATTAATTTCTTGTATGACCAGAGGGCTAAAACAAGCCCTCTGGTCCGACCTCGGTTGGAGATGCCCTAAATTACTCGAGGAAAGGCGGCAAAAGCTTTAGGGAGAAGAAGTTGCTACTTAACTTAGATTGAATTTATCTGCAATTAGTTTGGCAGTAGGGTTGTATGGTGCAAAACTTGATGGCACTAGCTGGGTGCCCATGTCCAACTATTATTTCATATTGCAAATGTTGCATTGCATTCTATGTCACGTTGATCATTTGATAGCTTTATTTTTTCCGGTTTATTATCCTAATGGTTACGGTCTCTTTCTTCAATCTACTGCGTCTCGGTTTTAAACACTCTCTCTTTTATATATCCGCTCTGATCCATTATCTTAACGGGTCACCCAATTAGTTAACATGTTGATTGAAAACATGTTATATTTATATCATTCCATGTCAAGTTAACGAGTCGTGCAAGAAATTATTAAGTCTAGTTTAAATCATTGATACAAATTGAAAAATTCATATACAATTTGGATCAAGTTCAAGTAAGTCTACATAAGATATTTCATTAGAGCGTTTCACCCTTCGAAGCGGGGTGAATGGGCTGCCGGAGCCCAAACTAATCTGCGCCGGCCCACAACTGGACAAAAGAAAATATAAAAAATAAGTGAAAAATTTAGCGAAGATCGAGCCCCCTCCAGCGGTTGAAGTAAGGGTATTTTCGTCCAACGAATCCCCGTCTTGGCGCTTCATCAACTTCATCTCCCGCCACAGTGATCGAAGGCTCGAAACCCTCGAGGCAAAAAGCCCCAAAAGCCCTCCAGTAGACAAAGACAGAGAGCTTTACAGACGACGGCCATGGCGGACGCCCACTTCGAGGTAGGCGACGAGGTGGAGGTCACATCCCCAATCCACAACATGCGCGGCACCACATTCCCGGCGAAAATCGTCGCCAAGTCGAGAACCAAATCGAAATTCAAAGTCGAATACAACAGAGCGAAGGCTCGGATCGATCGCAAGATCGGCGCCGGCCACAAGGGTGGCGATGCAGCCTTGAGGGAAGAGGTCGACGCTGTGCTCCTCCGTCCGCCGCCGCCGCGGGAGAGCGACTACCGGTTCAAATTAGGCGACGTGGTTGACGCCTTCTTTTGCGGCGGGTGGTGGGAGGGCGTCGTGGTCACTGACGTTTTGGTGGACAACAACACGTTCGGGGTTTACTTCCGGTTCGCCAAGGAGAAGTTTGAGTTCGAGCCGGAGGAGCTACGCCTTCACCGGGAGTGGGTCAAGGGGTCCTGGATCCCACCTCTTCAACAAGGCGTAAGTAACATCTTCTTGGTGTTTGATTGTTGCCGGTTAGGGTTTTGAGAATCTTTGTTTTTATGTTCTTTTTCCAATGATCTAGGATGATTTTAGCGACATGTTCCTAATCCTAGTACAATTTGTAGTGACATCTTCCTAGTACATGCTTTTTCCCAATGTGCTGCAGGATGTCTCAGATGCCAAAGAACCAAAGATTCCGACGAAAGAGGAATTGATCGAAGGAACAGCGGTTGAGGTTTGCACTGACGAAGATGGATTTCAAGGTGCTTGGTTTGCTGCAAATATTGTCAAGGTAATGGAAAAGGACAAGTTTCTCGTTCGATACAAGGCAATAAAAACAGATGATAACAGAGAGTTGTTGACGGAAGAGGTCGACGCAAAGCACGTAAGGCCTCGTCCTCCAAAAGTTGTTGTGGCTGGAAGTTTCAGTTTGACGGAAGAGGTTGATGCTTTCTATAATGATGGCTGGTGGGAAGGTGTGGTACGCAAGGTCCTTCACGGCCGAAGGTACAAAGTTTACTTCAAAGGTACAGACGACGAACTGCTGCTTCAGCACTCTGATTTGAGGCCACGCCAGGATTGGATAGATAGAACATGGGTTATGGCTTCTCAGGTATAACTTCGAAATACTCTCCTTCGTTGATGCAATTTTAAAGCATGTTTCTTCGTCTGAAGATCTTCCGTTTAGGACCTTACCATATGTTAGTCAAAATATTTAGATTGTTTCGATATGAACTGCAAATTTGTTTAAATCTATTCCGCGGTTGAAACTAAATCAAAGCTAGATTATTTCATTACAGTTAGTCCTTTGACTGCCGGTGTATCAGGAACTAGGTTGTTGTGGCAACTATGAACTAAATCGTGCTATATCTTCTTCCTTTCCACGTTTCACCGAGCTTTTTGGCAGTCGTAGAAGGGGTGAACTAATTTTACATCATATTTCTATGAATTAGGCTTGCTAACAACGAATTTTTTCAGGCATTGAAGCATTGATCTCTGGTCATCGCCGAAAGCATTACATCAAGGAGGTGGTGTATATTTTTGTGGAGTTCTTGGCACGTCTGGTAGTAGACTCCGCAGTCGTTGGACGTGATTTTAATGACATGGTTCCCTCGTCTTGAAGGCTTAGCCCATGTTAAGAGAGAAGTGGTTAGGAAATGATCCAATCTTAACCTTGGAAACCATTTTTTCTTTTGTACTAGCGTTATGTTTTTTTTACAGTAAATTATCCAAGTCATTTTTCGTTTCTAGTTTGTACAGAATGAGACTGTTGAGTTTTTGCGCACGGTTTTGCTTGCGCGTTAAGGGAATGTAAACCCTTTGCAAGCATTCTACCTCATGCCTGGTTTGGTATTGAGATGATTTGGTTTTGCTTGCGTGTTAAAGGGAATGTAAACCCTTTGCAAGCGATTCTACCTCAGGCCTGGTTTGGTATTGAGGTAATTCTGAAAAAAAAATATGAGTATAAAAAAAAGCTTAACATTCAGCTTCAGTTTTTTTTTCACAATTTTGGGTGAAAAAAAAAACCAAAAACACAAAGCTGCAAAACCCAATTTTGAAAAATCGGTTTTTTTTCACATATGTTTTACATAAAAGTTTACCAAACATTATAATATTGCTTTTTTTTTTTTTCAAAAGCACTTTTAAAAAAAAAATTTACCAAACACTCTACTGCTTTATTTCACAACTGCTTATTCTCACAGCACAGCACAACCAGCTTTTTTTTAAAGCACAACAATACCAAACCAGCCCTGAGTCCGCATCATTCGAAATCAAATGCATCATGAAACACAATATGATTCTGCAAATCACAAAACCCAAAGTGATACAAAAATAAAGAGCCATGGCAGCATCTCGCTAACTTGGATTAATTAAGTTTACATACCCTGAAATTGGTGTGTTCATGAAACAAGTCCGGCAGTAAACAGACCAAAACCTAAACAAAAATCCTTCCAAAATCAAGCTCTCTCTCTCTACTTCTTCTCTTCCTTCTCGGCCTCTGCTGCCTTCTTGAGCCTGGCACCGACATGGCGTTTGTTCATCCTCTCCACACGGAGTTTGTCATAAGCCTTGAATGATTTCAGCTCATCGGTAATCTTCACAAGCTCAACCGTTGGCTTCTCACGTGCAATTGGAAGGTAGGGAGCTTGCAGCTGGGTGGCGTTGGCAAGCTCCTCTGCGGAAGAATCACCAGCCTGTATCCACACAAAAAAACGTACTTGTGCAGATAAGATATCATGCCCACAGATAATCAAGTTCTTTAAACAACTCTACATCAACCACTTAACATCACCTTGGTATGCTTAGCGCGTCTTGGGAAGACCACTAATTTGGCCTTGTATGTCTTCAGACGCTGAACATTAGCTTGAAGACCCTCCAGAGAACGATTCTTCCTACGATGATCAACAGAAATTCCAATGGTAGGTGCAAGTTTCTTTGGAATTCCAGCAGACTGGTAAGCAAACAACGTAAACTTGTTAAAATCATCACATAAAAGCACATGGGTGGAAGCCAGAAGCAAAATAAAGCTGATCAACAATTCCATGTTTATATTTTTATGGAATCTGGCGAACTGCTCAAAACGGAAAAACAATTGTATTTTATTTATCATTATAACGCTTCCTCCTGTAATCAACTTCAATAAACTCATAAAATACAAGCTGGATGAGTTCCAACTCTAATTCCGAAGCAAAAATATAAATGAAGGAAATGAAGCACTATGTCAAAGATTTACGTAGAACACGCATACCATAATCAGAATCTATGAGTAAATAACACTAATTCCAAAAAGTTTAACCACTGACGAAAAACGACCCAACTTGCCTTCAATTCTTCAAGAGTAAAGCCTCTACCAGCTCTCACTTTCATGTTATACTTCAGAGTCTGTCCGTGAACAATGGGACGGAGGGGACCAGTGGTTGGACGTGGGAAGATTTTCACAGCCTTCTTCTGGCGAGCTGATGATATTTCAAAACAGTCGAGTCAGTCGAACTACAAATTATCGTTTGTGAAATAATACGAGCGAGAATGTTTAGTACGGCACACATAAAAGAGTGCATGTAAAGCTAAGAAACAAGAAAAAAGGTGATAAAAACGACTACTTTAACTCACCAGTTCTCCTCCTGGTCTTCCTAGCAGGTTGGTTAAACCAGGTCTTGACATAGTTCTGCCAATGCTTCCTGAAGTGAGAGCTCGGGATAACGTTGTTGTGCTTCACCATGGCTTACCTACGAGGTAATCGAATCGCATAATTCAGAATTCCAAATGCACAAATAACACAACAAAACCGAATTCCAAATGCACAAATAACAAAACAAATACCGAATATCCAACGAAAAACACAAAGACAATCATCTCCCTGGATCCATCACAAGTAATAAAAAAACCTCAAAAATAAGAATCATACAGTTCATCTTTCTCAAAAAAATAAAAATAAAAATAAATCATAAAGTTCAGAAAACGCAATACATTGCTAGCAGAAACAGAATCCAGCACACGATAATTATTCCAATCCGATAAAAAAAAAAACTCAGCGACCAAAAGGATACAAAACCAAGATGAAGAAAAATCCACACCATATCAGAAGCAATAAAACCCTAGAAATCTAAGCATAAGCAAATTTAAACGCCTAAATCTTCGGTTTTGGAGACCCAAAAAAAGTGAGACGAAGAAAACAATGAAATGAGAAACATTAATCGAAGATTTCTACGGACAAACAGAGAGGGAAAGGGAAAGTGAGGAAAACCTGAAATCTGAGTTCGCGATGAAATGCTTTCTTACTCCCTCTACTCGCGCGGTCTTAACAACGACTGTGCGAGCTAGGGTTTATGATAGATAGCAGAAAACCCGAGTCTCTTTCGTATTGGGCCGGAAGCTTTGGGCCTCGTCTTCCCCCACCCTTTGTTTCTTCAACTGGGCCCCTGTAGGCCCAGCACATCATACGGCTTTTTATTCTTGGCTTATTTTTAGCTACGCCCATTGAAACTTTATTTTAATCTTATTTTACCTCAGTAACTCAAAAGTCACAACCTTAGTTCTTAAAACTCAAAATTTGTTTCAATTTGATTTGGAGACTCTTTTCTTCTTACAACTTATAGGTCGCATCCTGAAACATATATGGGACCTAACACCCAATAAGACTCTACCACATGTGCAACGTGATTATAAATTTCCATTATGTGTTAACATTCAACAATCAGAAAATTTTAATTTTAAAAGAAGTTGAAGAGATGAGAAACATAAAAAATAAATTGATTAGCCTGGAGCACGCAAACCAAACTCAAATAAGAAATTAACAGGTTTAAGGTAATGTGGAGCGACTTTTGAGTTTTATAAAGACAATTTTCGAGTTTCAGGGACAAAATGGGATGAAAATCGAGTTCTAGATGGCAAAATGGGACTAAAATTGAGTTCTAGGGGGTCAAGCGGAGTGAATTTTGAGTTTCAAAGACTAAAGTGGCGACTTTTACAAGAAGCAAAGTGAAATTAATAACACCAAACACCGAATTTGTGTCAATGACTAATATCCGACATGATGGCAAAAAACGCGTAGTTGAATATTCCAACCAAGTGTGAAAGTCTAGTAAAGACCAAGTCGTGGGTGAGTTGCTTGTAACTAGTGCTAAGTCGAGGTTGAAGGTCACTGAGAGAGACATGAACCATTTCGTTTTCTTCTAAAAAAGACTTCAGTGGACTGGGTGGATACGATGCACATATATATAAGTTAACTCGAGTGAGGGGATCTTCGATTTAGCAGAAGATAATTGGAGTGCTGAATGCTAACCGAGAGAGAGAGAGAGAGAGAGAGAGAGAGAGAGAGAGAGATGAGTCTATTGTCAAACAGGATTTCCAAGGAGGAGCTCCAGCCGGGAGATCACATCTATACTTATAGAAAACTGCATACATACTCCCCCCATGGTAATTTTGCATTATTTTTCTCTTTTTGCACGCTCTCATTTATTTATGTGCCTTGAATTTGCTTGATTTATTCAATCCAAATAACAAAAATTTACAGATATATGCATAAATCCCACTTTAAGCATATATGTGTGTATATATTTATGGCATGGTTGCATGCATGCAGGTATATACGTGGGGGAAGGTAGGGTTATTCATTTTGTTAAAACAAAGGGAAAAGGGAAAATAAGTAGTAAGAGAAAGCCTCGATGCAGCGACTGCAAGAACGACCCAAACACGGCACGCGGAGTGATGAAAACCTGCGTCGATTGCTTCCTGAAAGGTCACGGCCTTTTTCGATTCGAATACAACGTGTGAAACACCCCAACTCGGAAGTTTGAGGTAAATTTTTCTTCTTCCCAAAATTTTGCTTACTTTTCACTTTTACCCCTTATCCTAACGAAATCCTAGCCGTTCATCTAAATTGTCTTTCTCTCCTAAACTGCCAAGTGGCGGCACCCTAACTCTCTCCCTTTCCTTTTCCCGAAAACCCGTTAGACCTAATTTGACCGTTGACCCCCGGTCAACGTTGACTTTAGGGTTGACTTTTTGGGTTTTCGTCCGGGATCCTTCTTAGGGTAATTCAACGTTCTGAATCCGTTTCCAATATCCGTTTTCCCAAATTCAATTGCTATTATATAGTTTTATTAATTGTACCATTTAATGTGCTTAGGGGCAATTATTGTGACGTTTCCGTCTTCGCTAGTGGCGCAGCTTTTGGCGACTAAGTACTGTGAGTTGACCCCTTCTAAAATTACATGATTTGATAATTTAGTTGCATAAATGATTAGCATGCCTACGAATTTATGATTTGATTTATGTGAAGCTTGATGATTTAAGATATTGATTATCGTCTCGCGTTTTGGTGAAGAATTAATTTTTAGCCTATTTTGAGCTATATTTTAATATATCGTATTTTCTATAAAAACCATGAACTGGTAGACTATCTGATAGATGACGATAGGATGCTAGAACATGTTTTTGAACCCCTCTTTATAGTGTAGACGATGATCGGTAACCTACGCTATGAAGTGGTATTTACGAGAGACGTAACTATTTGTGCGTACCTAGTGGACACTATGCCGCCTGGGGCGAGGATCTGGTGTTGGCATGTAGGCCGGGAGAAATAATCCCTAGCGAAAGGCTGAGGGACACGGAGACAGGCATTGGGCCGGGAGAGAGTTATCTCTGGCTACGGGCACAGAGACTGAGGTGCAGGCACTGGGCCGGGAGTTATATTTATTCAGTGATCTTTCTAGCAGCACACCGCGTTTACGAGACGATTTATGATATGTTTACTGTTTTGATTTCCGCGATGCGTTTCCGCGATGTTGGCTTTTAAGATATCTGGCATGCTAGGATTTTGATTTAAATCCATCACTTATTATGCTAGTAGTTTTCATTATATAAACTTTGGGGGTTAGTACGTTGATAACTGTTATATTATTATATATATATAAACTTGGTCCACTCACCTTTGTTTTGCGCCCCCATTCAGGACTTAGAATCAAGGCACCTAATCTCGGCGTCAAGATACTTCCGCAGCAGCATCTTCGGATCCTCTCGAATGTAGGACTCACTCTTTTATTCATAGAATTTTATCTAAATTCTTTTTAGTGATTAGGTTTAGTTGTATGCTCTGAGCACGTTCCTAATTTCTTAATTCCTTGTATTTTAAATTTCTAACTCTTATTTACTTCTTATTCTTAGCTTTTGTATCAATTAATGGCTTTCGTCACCCTCGGATGTCGGCCAGCACGTGTCTATCCTGATATTCGGGGAATATCAGGGTCGGGGCGTGTCAGATTGGTATCAGAGCGTGGTTTGTTCAGAGCATACTTAGGATTCTTTTCTATTCTCTTAAAGTGTCGGTTTTGACATCATTTGGATGTCACGACTTCCGGATTTTGTGCTAGTCGGTACAGTTGTGCAAATCTCTCTCGGATTGAATTGTCGCCTTCTGGTTGAAATACAAGAATTTGTGTCGAGATTGTGCCTCAACAGTGATGAAGTGGATTGTTGGACGACTTTAAACATCGGATCGATACTCAGCGACGTGTTTTAGAAATCTCAATTTGAAGAATTCTGTTTAAGACCAGCCGTAGATTCGAAATGGCAATGCTACTCTGCAACATGCGTTCCCTAGGAATTGCGGGCGGAGTCAGCTCTACATCGAAATCTTGAGGAACTCCTCAGTAGCAGACGTTATTCTTATTAATTTCCAAAAATGAGTTGCAATTTTTGTTGTTGTTGTAGTTGGATTTGGATAATGAATATCCAGTCTTGTTTGGATAAGCAAATTCCTTGAACTTCACTTGGGTTTGGTACTTTGTGGTAAACCCTAGCTCCTAGCCTTCGTACTTTTCAGTGGAAGTGAATTTAGTCTCTTGCTTGCAGCTTAACTGTTCAGCCTTGTAATTGTCAGTGTAATGGCTTGAGACTCTACTATGTTCATCATTGTACGAAGATCGAGCTTTACTCTGAACTTCTCTGGACTCATTGAGCCTTAGTTTGCTCAAGAGCATCATTTTAAGGTAGCCAATTGTGTCACTGCATGCATACGCAGGCTGTTTTGTATCTTTCTTCTTCGTCATTCTGCTGATTCAGAGGTTCTATGTTTAATTTTTGAACTTTGAAACAACTCTCACAAAGTATTGTGAATCTCGAATTGTCTTTGGCCTCGTCAAATCTTATTATCAGTTCTTAACTATCCTTGAATTTAGACTTATTTCCTTTTGGGTTAAGAAACCAGTTGACCATATTGTGATGATTTACCCAATAATCAGAAACAGTGATTTCTATTTCTGCATCTTTATCTTTCCTTCGCTTGTTTGTTTCTCAATGTGAACTGGATCACGCCGGGACATTATACGGAGGGTGAAAAAAAAAAAAAAAAAAAAAAAACGTTTGTTCTCGGCATGGTTTCTAGTTCAAATCTCGATATCTTGTACTCTGGATTTTAATGGATTTGTTTTGACCCTCAAATTCTTGAGTATTCTTTCAACCTTTCCGACATGGTTCCTCGCTCAATTAGTGAGAAATTCACAATCGATCGTTTCGGTGAAAGTGGGCACCCAGTTCGTGTTGATTCGGACAGGAATGTTGGGAGCATAATCTTTTCACAAGCTTACCAGACTTACCAGAAAGAGTTCATCGTGGGTGTGAAGTTTGAGTTGTCCTTTGATATGAGACTGGTGAAGATTGTGGTGCAGAAGGTCAGCATATTGCATCACCATCTTACTAGAATTCATGGGCATCACATCGGTTATTTTCCAACGATATGTGTTCGTCTCGACGCATATTTTCACTGCTTCACTTCCGAACCTTATTGTTGTGAGTACGTGGTTGTTAAAACATTTCTAGCAGATCTGTTTGGTGCATTCTGGAATGTCACTACAGGACGGTCGAAACGAGAATTGGATAATCTTTACACTTCTCTCGAAAGGTGTGTACTCTCTTTTGTTTTCAGGTTGACCATTTGCGAGTCGTTCTTCTCTCCACCAACTTTGACCTTGTTTGACTTGAAATCTGCAACTAAGCAAAAATGGAGAGGTGCATTGAGCACTACGACAGTTCCCAAGAGATACTGCGTGTTGAGGAAGATGACTTCTCGTTTTCTGCTTGCTTGGTTCGAGTTTTTGGGTCTACTACTAACATGGTAGCCAATTCTCTTGAATCCCAAGGTACAATTTTCAAATGGGTTGTTTATTGGCAAAATTTTGGAGTAGTTGGTCACAATTGGAAGAACTGAGGAGAATATGATGCTTGGTGCTGGATAGAGTTTTACGACGGCAGTTTCTGTTTTATTTGGTTTGGGGTATGGCACTTTTGCGACATGGTATGAAAGTTGCTATATGCAACATTGGTTGATAGAGGAGTTGCGCGAGCTTGTATTTGGAGGATCGAATTTTCGACGTGTGAAATTATTCATCCTCAGGAAATTACTACTTGCTTATCGAGACAATAAATGTGAGGTCGATATTACGGGCTGTAGACCGATATATCGATAGCTTATTTGTCGGGTTCGTTAAGCAAGTGGTCGGGAAGATTCGTCTACAGTAGCTGGTGCAGATTCAGAATTGTTCTTCTTGGGACTCGACCTAAAGACACATTTATTCTCAAAGTATGTGACATTTCGAATTCTTGGGCGAGACCCACTCTCATTTTTCAGTTTTGGTTTTCAGTATAAGTATTTTAACTTCATTTACTCTAGTTATTTGTTTTTGTAGTTACAAATGTTTTTGGAAGAGTATTTCTGTTTTCATTTTTTAAGTTGATTCGAGTTTTTGGAATATATGTTAGTACATATCTATTTTGGCGTTATCTGGCCTTAAATTATTTTGTGTTTTCAACTTTATATTTTATTAAAGTATGTGTTCTATTTTTACACTGATGGGGAAAGAGGTATGAGCCTGGAGGCACGAAAGATGGAATCATTGCAGCCGATCGCGACGGCGTGGCATTTTCCCTTTTGTGTAACCGCTCTTACCTAATCTCATTGTTACATATATGCATATTATTCTTCTTCCTATGTTCGAGTATTTTCAGCGTAGTATGTTATTTTAAATTTCGAGGACGAAATTTTTTTTATAAGGGTGGTAGATTGAAACACCCCAACTCGGAAGTTTGAGGTAAATTTTTCTTCTTCCCAAAATTTTGCTTACTTTTCACTTTTACCCCTTATCCTAACGAAATCCTAGCCGTTCATCTAAATTGTCTTTCTCTCCTAAACTGCCAAGTGGCGGCACCCTAACTCTCTCCCTTTCCTTTTCCCGAAAACCCGTTAGACCTAATTTGACCGTTGACCCCCGGTCAACGTTGACTTTAGGGTTGACTTTTTGGGTTTTCGTCCGGGATCCTTCTTAGGGTAATTCAACGTTCTGAATCCGTTTCCAATATCCGTTTTCCCAAATTCAATTGCTATTATATAGTTTTATTAATTGTACCATTTAATGTGCTTAGGGGCAATTATTGTGACGTTTCCGTCTTCGCTAGTGGCGCAGCTTTTGGCGACTAAGTACTGTGAGTTGACCCCTTCTAAAATTACATGATTTGATAATTTAGTTGCATAAATGATTAGCATGCCTACGAATTTATGATTTGATTTATGTGAAGCTTGATGATTTAAGATATTGATTATCGTCTCGCGTTTTGGTGAAGAATTAATTTTTAGCCTATTTTGAGCTATATTTTAATATATCGTATTTTCTATAAAAACCATGAACTGGTAGACTATCTGATAGATGACGATAGGATGCTAGAACATGTTTTTGAACCCCTCTTTATAGTGTAGACGATGATCGGTAACCTACGCTATGAAGTGGTATTTACGAGAGACGTAACTATTTGTGCGTACCTAGTGGACACTATGCCGCCTGGGGCGAGGATCTGGTGTTGGCATGTAGGCCGGGAGAAATAATCCCTAGCGAAAGGCTGAGGGACACGGAGACAGGCATTGGGCCGGGAGAGAGTTATCTCTGGCTACGGGCACAGAGACTGAGGTGCAGGCACTGGGCCGGGAGTTATATTTATTCAGTGATCTTTCTAGCAGCACACCGCGTTTACGAGACGATTTATGATATGTTTACTGTTTTGATTTCCGCGATGCGTTTCCGCGATGTTGGCTTTTAAGATATCTGGCATGCTAGGATTTTGATTTAAATCCATCACTTATTATGCTAGTAGTTTTCATTATATAAACTTTGGGGGTTAGTACGTTGATAACTGTTATATTATTATATATATATAAACTTGGTCCACTCACCTTTGTTTTGCGCCCCCATTCAGGACTTAGAATCAAGGCACCTAATCTCGGCGTCAAGATACTTCCGCAGCAGCATCTTCGGATCCTCTCGAATGTAGGACTCACTCTTTTATTCATAGAATTTTATCTAAATTCTTTTTAGTGATTAGGTTTAGTTGTATGCTCTGAGCACGTTCCTAATTTCTTAATTCCTTGTATTTTAAATTTCTAACTCTTATTTACTTCTTATTCTTAGCTTTTGTATCAATTAATGGCTTTCGTCACCCTCGGATGTCGGCCAGCACGTGTCTATCCTGATATTCGGGGAATATCAGGGTCGGGGCGTGTCAGATTGGTATCAGAGCGTGGTTTGTTCAGAGCATACTTAGGATTCTTTTCTATTCTCTTAAAGTGTCGGTTTTGACATCATTTGGATGTCACGACTTCCGGATTTTGTGCTAGTCGGTACAGTTGTGCAAATCTCTCTCGGATTGAATTGTCGCCTTCTGGTTGAAATACAAGAATTTGTGTCGAGATTGTGCCTCAACAGTGATGAAGTGGATTGTTGGACGACTTTAAACATCGGATCGATACTCAGCGACGTGTTTTAGAAATCTCAATTTGAAGAATTCTGTTTAAGACCAGCCGTAGATTCGAAATGGCAATGCTACTCTGCAACATGCGTTCCCTAGGAATTGCGGGCGGAGTCAGCTCTACATCGAAATCTTGAGGAACTCCTCAGTAGCAGACGTTATTCTTATTAATTTCCAAAAATGAGTTGCAATTTTTGTTGTTGTTGTAGTTGGATTTGGATAATGAATATCCAGTCTTGTTTGGATAAGCAAATTCCTTGAACTTCACTTGGGTTTGGTACTTTGTGGTAAACCCTAGCTCCTAGCCTTCGTACTTTTCAGTGGAAGTGAATTTAGTCTCTTGCTTGCAGCTTAACTGTTCAGCCTTGTAATTGTCAGTGTAATGGCTTGAGACTCTACTATGTTCATCATTGTACGAAGATCGAGCTTTACTCTGAACTTCTCTGGACTCATTGAGCCTTAGTTTGCTCAAGAGCATCATTTTAAGGTAGCCAATTGTGTCACTGCATGCATACGCAGGCTGTTTTGTATCTTTCTTCTTCGTCATTCTGCTGATTCAGAGGTTCTATGTTTAATTTTTGAACTTTGAAACAACTCTCACAAAGTATTGTGAATCTCGAATTGTCTTTGGCCTCGTCAAATCTTATTATCAGTTCTTAACTATCCTTGAATTTAGACTTATTTCCTTTTGGGTTAAGAAACCAGTTGACCATATTGTGATGATTTACCCAATAATCAGAAACAGTGATTTCTATTTCTGCATCTTTATCTTTCCTTCGCTTGTTTGTTTCTCAATGTGAACTGGATCACGCCGGGACATTATACGGAGGGTGAAAAAAAAAAAAAAAAAAAAAAAACGTTTGTTCTCGGCATGGTTTCTAGTTCAAATCTCGATATCTTGTACTCTGGATTTTAATGGATTTGTTTTGACCCTCAAATTCTTGAGTATTCTTTCAACCTTTCCGACATGGTTCCTCGCTCAATTAGTGAGAAATTCACAATCGATCGTTTCGGTGAAAGTGGGCACCCAGTTCGTGTTGATTCGGACAGGAATGTTGGGAGCATAATCTTTTCACAAGCTTACCAGACTTACCAGAAAGAGTTCATCGTGGGTGTGAAGTTTGAGTTGTCCTTTGATATGAGACTGGTGAAGATTGTGGTGCAGAAGGTCAGCATATTGCATCACCATCTTACTAGAATTCATGGGCATCACATCGGTTATTTTCCAACGATATGTGTTCGTCTCGACGCATATTTTCACTGCTTCACTTCCGAACCTTATTGTTGTGAGTACGTGGTTGTTAAAACATTTCTAGCAGATCTGTTTGGTGCATTCTGGAATGTCACTACAGGACGGTCGAAACGAGAATTGGATAATCTTTACACTTCTCTCGAAAGGTGTGTACTCTCTTTTGTTTTCAGGTTGACCATTTGCGAGTCGTTCTTCTCTCCACCAACTTTGACCTTGTTTGACTTGAAATCTGCAACTAAGCAAAAATGGAGAGGTGCATTGAGCACTACGACAGTTCCCAAGAGATACTGCGTGTTGAGGAAGATGACTTCTCGTTTTCTGCTTGCTTGGTTCGAGTTTTTGGGTCTACTACTAACATGGTAGCCAATTCTCTTGAATCCCAAGGTACAATTTTCAAATGGGTTGTTTATTGGCAAAATTTTGGAGTAGTTGGTCACAATTGGAAGAACTGAGGAGAATATGATGCTTGGTGCTGGATAGAGTTTTACGACGGCAGTTTCTGTTTTATTTGGTTTGGGGTATGGCACTTTTGCGACATGGTATGAAAGTTGCTATATGCAACATTGGTTGATAGAGGAGTTGCGCGAGCTTGTATTTGGAGGATCGAATTTTCGACGTGTGAAATTATTCATCCTCAGGAAATTACTACTTGCTTATCGAGACAATAAATGTGAGGTCGATATTACGGGCTGTAGACCGATATATCGATAGCTTATTTGTCGGGTTCGTTAAGCAAGTGGTCGGGAAGATTCGTCTACAGTAGCTGGTGCAGATTCAGAATTGTTCTTCTTGGGACTCGACCTAAAGACACATTTATTCTCAAAGTATGTGACATTTCGAATTCTTGGGCGAGACCCACTCTCATTTTTCAGTTTTGGTTTTCAGTATAAGTATTTTAACTTCATTTACTCTAGTTATTTGTTTTTGTAGTTACAAATGTTTTTGGAAGAGTATTTCTGTTTTCATTTTTTAAGTTGATTCGAGTTTTTGGAATATATGTTAGTACATATCTATTTTGGCGTTATCTGGCCTTAAATTATTTTGTGTTTTCAACTTTATATTTTATTAAAGTATGTGTTCTATTTTTACACTGATGGGGAAAGAGGTATGAGCCTGGAGGCACGAAAGATGGAATCATTGCAGCCGATCGCGACGGCGTGGCATTTTCCCTTTTGTGTAACCGCTCTTACCTAATCTCATTGTTACATATATGCATATTATTCTTCTTCCTATGTTCGAGTATTTTCAGCGTAGTATGTTATTTTAAATTTCGAGGACGAAATTTTTTTTATAAGGGTGGTAGATTGAAACACCCCAACTCGGAAGTTTGAGGTAAATTTTTCTTCTTCCCAAAATTTTGCTTACTTTTCACTTTTACCCCTTATCCTAACGAAATCCTAGCCGTTCATCTAAATTGTCTTTCTCTCCTAAACTGCCAAGTGGCGGCACCCTAACTCTCTCCCTTTCCTTTTCCCGAAAACCCGTTAGACCTAATTTGACCGTTGACCCCCGGTCAACGTTGACTTTAGGGTTGACTTTTTGGGTTTTCGTCCGGGATCCTTCTTAGGGTAATTCAACGTTCTGAATCCGTTTCCAATATCCGTTTTCCCAAATTCAATTGCTATTATATAGTTTTATTAATTGTACCATTTAATGTGCTTAGGGGCAATTATTGTGACGTTTCCGTCTTCGCTAGTGGCGCAGCTTTTGGCGACTAAGTACTGTGAGTGGACCCCTTCTAAAATTACATGATTTGATAATTTAGTTGCATAAATGATTAGCATGCCTACGAATTTATGATTTGATTTATGTGAAGCTTGATGATTTAAGATATTGATTATCGTCTCGCGTTTTGGTGAGGAATTAATTTTTAGCCTATTTTGAGCTATATTTTAATATATCGTATTTTCTATAAAAACCATGAACTGGTAGACTATCTGATAGATGACGATAGGATGCTAGAACATGTTTTTGAACCCCTCTTTATAGTGTAGACGATGATCGGTAACCTACGCTATGAAGTGGTATTTACGAGAGACGTAACTATTTGTGCGTACCTAGTGGACACTATGCCGCCTGGGGCGAGGATCTGGTGTTGGCATGTAGGCCGGGAGAAATAATCCCTAGCGAAAGGCTGAGGGACACGGAGACAGGCATTGGGCCGGGAGGGAGTTATCTCTGGCTACGGGCACAGAGACTGAGGTGCAGGCACTGGGCCGGGAGTTATATTTATTCAGTGATCTTTCTAGCAGCACACCGCGTTTACGAGACGATTTATGATATGTTTACTGTTTTGATTTCCGCGATGCGTTTCCGCGATGTTGGCTTTTAAGATATCTGGCATGCTAGGATTTTGATTTAAATCCATCACTTATTATGCTAGTAGTTTTCATTATATAAACTTTGGGGGTTAGTACGTTGATAACTGTTATATTATTATATATATATAAACTTGGTCCACTCACCTTTGTTTTGCGCCCCCATTCAGGACTTAGAATCAAGGCACCTAATCTCGGTGTCAAGATACTTCCGCAGCAGCATCTTCGGATCCTCTCGAATGTAGGACTCACTCTTTTATTCATAGAATTTTATCTAAATTCTTTTTAGTGATTAGGTTTAGTTGTATGCTCTGAGCACGTTCCTAATTTCTTAATTCCTTGTATTTTAAATTTCTAACTCTTATTTACTTCTTATTCTTAGCTTTTGTATCAATTAATGGCTTTCGTCACCCTCGGGTGTCGGCCAGCACGTGTCTATCCTGATATTCGGGGAATATCAGGGTCGGGGCGTGTCAACGTGTCTCACAATCGATTCAATATCAAAAACAAGGGGACTTGCAGCACCGAGAGTTGTTATCTGGGAGGCGAAACGGTTCGTCGTGCCTCAGAGATTTTCGACAAGGATCCGACTCATGGGACGGGTTTCGGTGAATACAATTTGCTTAAAAACAATTGCGAGGACTTTGCCAGCTATTGCAAAAGAGGCACGGGCGTGAGCGAGCAGGCTGTGAGGGTTTGGTCTGGGGGGAATAGTTTTGCAGATTCAACAAATAGTAGTAGTACTAGTAGTGCTGCTTCCCCATCCAGAATTGATGATGCTACTACTTCCAAGACTGCTTTTCTTATTTCCAAGGCTACTTCTTTCTTTTCTTCTGATTCTTGATTCTGTTAGACGAAATTGGATCCTCTCCTGAGCAGGAGATCAGGATCCTACCGTTGGATCAAAATCCAACAACCCGTGTTAGTGGGTCAGGAGGATCCTGATCTCCTGCTCATAAGATGATCCAATTCCCTGTTAGACCGTGTCATGTTTCCTCTTTAGATACAAACTCTTCAGTTTGTATACTCAGTCAACAACTCTTATCCAATGGGAATTATGTTAGGTTTGTTTGACTTTTGAATTTTGAATTGTACACTTGTAGATAGGGTTTTTGAAACCCTGATGTAATATGGAAATCTTTATAAATAGACTGCACCCTACAACGTCGAGGGCAAGCAATTATAGTGAAAAACCTGCCGTCTGTTCTTTAACTTCTCACCGTTCATATTTTTACAGATTCTTCATCATGATCAAGAATGTTGCATATATACTAACACACTCTATGATATTTAGATGTGAGAAAATAAACTTGGAATTTGGTAAAAATTAGAATTTATAAATTGACATGCATCATTTGAATTCATAAACATAGAGACTTAGAATTTTTCGTGTGAATAAAAACTTGAAATTTGGGACCTCAAATTTCTAAGTTTAAATTTTATATAAGAGCTAGATAGATTAAATTTATAGATTTAGTCTTTTTAGCATTACCCTTGACGTAAGTAGTTGTTATTTTCATGAGTGAGATTTAAAAATAAAAAAATACAACCATGAGTGGCTATCACCACCACCACATGTCATTGCCATACAATCTTCATACTCGATGCCGTTTCTCTGCCACAACACAACATGATCACTGCCACATACCCATGTCGCTACTATCATCACCATCGCCGCCACCACTACTACTAACACATTTCCTAATTACAATGCCTCATTTATATATTAATGACAATATACACATTATATTTCATATTTAAATTTCATTGTCCTTTTCGTCACAAGAAAATTTACAAATTTTGAAAAAAAATTATGTCATTTCAAATTCTCTAGCAACCTTAAATTTTCTCATCTAAACATTAATTTTTTTTTGAAACCCATATTAAAGGAGTGATGGAGTTGGCTAAGCCTCACATGTCCAAAATAAATCTTTTTTATTCCAAATCACAATATATGTCTTTTATTTTTGGACAAACAAAATTAGATGTTGTTGGAACAAGCCCTTTAACAAGAGGATCCCTATTTTAAAAAAAAAAAAATAAGGACACCTTCTTGACCGTTGGATTGACTTTAATGAAATTGTGTGGTTGAGATTAAATTACATGCCACACAATTTCATTAAAATCAAATCTAACCGTAAAAAAAATGTCTCTACTTTTTTTTTAAAATAGGGATCCATCTTATTAAAAGATTCTGTTGGAATATGTTTAGGACTCGATCCAAGACACCTGGTTGGGTCAGGCTCGTATCTAACCGGTCCAATAAAAGCAAGCAAAAACCCTGATATCTTTGGCGCAGTCCATTTGGTGTCGCAACTCACCTTCACTTTCATCCGCAGGCAGCTTCGCAATCACTCCACTCTCTCTCTTCTGTCCGAGATGCCTCAAACACTCCGAGACGTACAATTTCCACGCTTCTTTCACTCACTCGAATCGTACCAAGAACGCGAAAGATTTCAAATTTACAGCACCCTATGACGAAAACACTTCAATTCCGAACTACCTAATTGCTCAAACCACCGGAGAGGAACTTTCCGGCGAATCATACAACAATTTGATAAGTGGGTTCTGCAGAGCATAATTCAGAATTCCAAATGCACAAATAACACAACAAATACCGAATTCCAAATTCCAAATTCCAAATGCACAAATAACACAACAAATACCGAATTCCAAATGCACAAATAACAAAACAAAGACCGAATATCCAACGAAAAACACAAAGACAATCATCTCCCTGGATCCATCACAAGCAATAAAAAAACCTCAAAAATACGAATCATACAGTTCATCTTTCTCAAAAAAAAAAAAATAATCATAAAGTTCAGAAAACGTAATACATTGCTAGCAGAAACAGAATCCAGCACACGATAATTATAAATTTCCATTATGTGTTAACATTCAACAATAAAAAAAATCTTAAGTTTAAAAGAAGTTGAAGAGATGAGAAACATAAAAAAGAAATTGATTAGCCTGGAGCACCCAAACCGAACTCATATCATTTTCATATTATACTCGTTATCTTAACAAGTCGTGTTGTATCAAATTTGTTATCTTAACTGGTTCTTAATAGGTGACCTGATAACCACCTGATTTGTTAACGGTTGTGTCCTTTTGTGTTAGGTTAATGAGTTATGTAAGAAGTTGTCATGCCTAATGTCTAGGTCTGACAAATAATATTTTATTGAGTTCTTAAAGGGTGACCCAATCACGACCTAACTCGTTAACGAGTTGACTCAAAGTCTGTTATTTTCGTGTTATGCTATGTCGAGTGTTAATGAGTCATGCAATGTTATGTCGTGTGTTAATGGGTTGTGCAAAAAATTGCTAAGTCTAAAATTTAGGCTTTATAGTTATTGAAGAAAGTTGGGGTTTGGGGTTCCACCATAAAATTAAAGGAAAACTAACGAAAAGTCCAAAAAAACTTCTATTTTAATGAAAAGCTCTTTTTAAATGTATAGTGAATAGTGACAGTTAAAGGTAAAAATGTGGTTTTTCGTTAAAAGTGAATAGTATTGGGAGTATTTTGTTAAAACTCCCTAAAATTAATTGGCAATATAGGAATGAGCCCAACTTACTTATAAGCCCCAACAAGGTCTCTCTTCTCATCAATGTGTGATTCATTTTTAACAGTTAGGATCAGTTACAGTCCACAAAAGAAAGTAATATGTTGGTCAAAGGTTGATTTTTTTTTAGGGTAATGAAATTATTCGTGAGGCTAGTAAATGGAGTTCGGAAGCTGCTGCTTGTGAAGTATGGAAGGAGATCAAATTCGAATTTGAAGCAATGGATACTCTGTAATCCAGTAATTCCTTACTGTTAGTTCTCTTAATTGAAATTAAATTCGGCCCAATCTTTTTTTTGGTCTTGAGTGTATTAAAACTATATAAAAACAGGCTAGCTACCCTTATAGATCGGGTGATTAAATTGTACATAATCACACCAAACACCAAATTTACCAAACAACGCGTAGTTGAATATTTCAACCAAGTGTGAAAGTCTAGCGAAGACCAAGACTTGGGTGAGTTGCTTGTAATAACAAGGGTTAAGTCGAGGTTGAAGTGGCAAGTTGTGAGAAACTTCACTGAGAGAGAAATGAAACCATTTCCTTTTCTTCTAAAAAGACTGCGGTGGGTGGCTACGATGCGCATATATATATGTTAACTTGAGAGAGGGGATCTTCAATTTAACAGAAGATAATTGGAGTGCTGAATGCTAGCCTAGAGAGAGAGAGAGAGAGAGAGAGAGAGAGAGATGAGTCTATTGTCAAACAGGATTTCCAGGGAGGAGCTCCAGCCGGGAGATCACATATATGCTTATAGAAAAGCGCATGCATACTCCCACCATGGTGATTATTTAATTACAAAAAAAATAAAAATTTTGCATTCTTTTTCTCGTTTTACACGCTCTCGTTTATTTATGTGCCTTGAATTTGCTTAATTTATTCAATCCAAATAACAAAAATTTACAGATATATGCATAAATCCACTTTAAGCATATATGTGTATATATATTTATGGCATGGTTGCATGGTTGCATGGATGCAGGTATATACGTGGGGGAAGGTAGGGTTATTCATTTTGTTGCAACAAAGGAAAAAACAAGAAGTACGAGAGAGCCTCGATGCAGCGACTGCAAGAACGACCCAAACACGGCACGCGGAGTGCTGAAAACCTGCGTCGATTGCTTCCTGAAAGGTCACGGCCTTCTTCGATTCGAATACAACGTGTCTCACGATCGCTTCAAATTCAAACACAAGGGGACTTGCAGCATGGAGAGTTGTGATCCGAGAGGCGAAACGGTTCGTCGTGCCTCAGAGATTTTCGACAAGGATCCGACTCATGGGACGGGTTTCGGTGAATACGATTTGCTTAAAAACAACTGCGAGGACTTTGCCAGCTATTGCAAAAGAGGCACGAGCGTGAGCGAGCAGGTTGTGAGGGCTATGTCTGTGGGGAACAGTTTTGCAGATTCATCAAATAGTAGTAGTACTACTAGTGCTGCTTCACCATCCAGAATTGATGATGCTGATAATAATTCCAAGACTGCTTTTCTTATTTCCAAGGCTGCTTCTTTCTTTTCTTCTGTGTCATAATCGTGTTAGACCGTGTCATGTTTCCTCTTTAGATACAAACTCTTCAGTTTGTATACTCAATCAACAACTCTTATCCAATAGGAATTATTAGAAATTGAGCCCGCGCGATGCCGCAGGTTTTAAAATTGTGTTAAATGCGTGAAATATATAAAAATATATTCTCATCCATATCACTATATATTTACATGCTAATGTTCAATAAAGAAAAAACCAGTCTACAAAACTACGCATAACAACCTTAGTTGATCTATCTTCCCAAGATATCAACAACCAATTACGAAATAAAGCATATATCTCGTTATTTAAACAAAACTAAATTATTGGTCTTACCCTCACAGCTAGAACCCTAATCTCATAAGTGTGACATATAATGCAGGCAAAGCCCATGCCATGTCCCAGTTCTGACACTCCTCAATAAAAGCACTGCATGGTTCACCATTAGACATTAGTCAAAAACCAAGGTTAAATCTAGTGCAACAACAGAGATATATAGTATAGGATCATACAAAAGAAAGTTATATAGTAAGACACTTTAACCAATTCATTCAACTGGAAATGGAGAAGGCAAATAGAGCATAAAAATTAACAGGCTTAGCAACTAAGCAGAAGAATGTTTGTTCAAGTTGATGCAATGAGAGTTCTACTTATACATCAGCACTAAGCAAAATAAACTAGGTTAGTTTGTGGATATGCAACCCGAAATTAACACTAATAAAAATAGCACTTGAATCAAATGCTTAAACAAAAGCAGATGTTAAACATGAGAAAAATTACATGGAAAAGAAATCAATGTTAAATATCCTAGGTGCTCCATTTATAATTATTCTCTATTTCTATATATTTAAACTACCAATTATCTACACAAATATTTCATTTCCTTGCAACTACCACTACTATATACAAAACATACTTGATAGAGCACCTAATTGCGTTTTAACTACATCATTATTAAAAAAACCATTGGGTGGGACATGCAGAGTGTTGCAATGGAAGCAAGAAGACAGAATATAGGAGTGTGGATTAAGTGTGCCATATGTTATATCAATGCCAACATTTCATTTTTACTTAAAATAGTCCCTAAGATTAAATAATAAATACAGAACTCACCAAACCACTTAGCCCAACAAAAAAAATGCTGAGAATAAATGTGACAGCCCGTCCCTAATTTTAAGAGTTTTTAAAGTTTTAATAAAGGATTTTACAAAAATACCCTTGGAGGCACGCGCATTATTCGAGGTTAATCGTTGTGTCGTGCCATCTAAGATTTGTTTTCTTGGCATATCCTCGTAGTACTCGTCGCTACGGACGTGTGGACGCTGACGGTTCGTTATTTGGAGTTATATCGAAAAAGTTATTAACGTTTGAAATTTGGGATTTTAAGGAATTATAATTTTAGTAAAAACTAGAATTTCTTTTATGAAAATGGACGGTCCAGATTTAATGAAAAATTAAATGGATGGTTTGGATGAGAGAAAGAAGTTTTGTGTGTGTGTGTGCGTGAGTGGAAGAAGAAACAGAGGTCAGGGACTGGGCAGAAATGCCCAATCGGGAAAAGGGAGAAGAAGGGATCAGGAGGGACTGGGAGAGAGAGCTGACGAATCAGGAGAAGAGAGATGGAGAGGATGGCCAATCGGAGCAGAGGAAAGGAGGAAAGGAGGGAGAGAGAGACGCGGGGGATAGGCCGGATCCCCCTTTGCCCGTTTTCGACCCGCGCGGCGACCCGATCCCTCAAGGCAAATTTCCGACGGTTTTCCGTCCAAATATCTGGTCTTCTTCAACCTCCCATCAACCCCAAACACCTGCAAGATATCCTAGCATCCTAATTGACCCAAAAATCAATGGAATTCGTGGTGATTTCGCGAAGAACACCCACACGGGTGCCGCGACCTTCTTATTCAAAATTCGCCCAATTCCGAATCAATTTCTTTCAATTGCCACCACCCATACACTTCTCTTGAGGCCTAGAACAAAGCCCAAGCAATGGTTGGGACGGCGGAGTTGATTTGAGGACGGATTGAGCACACCCAAAACCTAGGGTTTCCGACGGGTTTTGTTGAAATTGGAGGCCTTGCCGACCGAATTGGCCTTGGCCACAGGTATGAAAGTTTCTCTAATCTTTGAGATCTTCAATTCTGTATTTTTTGAGAATTTTTGGAAATAGTTGGTTTTTCCGGCGAGCCGGAGCGGCCAACCGCCACCCGCGGCGGCCCGTGCGGCGGCGCGTGGCCAATGGCCCGCCAATGTCATTCTTAGCATGTGTTTAAGGTTATAGGTTCAGTTTTGATAATTGATGGATGTAAATTGAGTAATTGAACCTAAGTTCGTTTCGATTCGTGGTTAGGTGAAAATATGAATTGACAATCCGACCGTTGGATCGTCACCAAACTTTGATGCGTTGTAATACGTAATATTTGAGGATTATAGGAACTTACGGATTGGGAATCCGATTTACGGATCTTCCGGAATTGGAGTTGTAAGTTCATAAAATAGAATGTTAACCGTCACTTGGTTTTGGAAATTGACGGATATCCGACCGTTGGATGGTAATGAAATTTTAGGATGTTGTCCTAGAGGTATATTATGGACCTCTGGAAGTTATGGATTGGAAATCTGAGTTGCAGATCTTCCGGATCGAACTACGTAGTGACGTGTTTTATATAAGTTATTTATTCTATCGATATGATTTCTGAGGTTGGATTTGATTATTGTTCTAGGCACCGATCGTCTTGACGCCTTGATGTGTTGTGCTAGGGAGTTGTAGGGCGAACTCCAGGTGAGTGGGCAGTACTTTCTATTTATACATATATACTATGAATTTTCCCAGAAATTGAGTTTTAATGAAAGTATGTTTCCAAAATGCCATGCATGCATAACATGAATGATATGAATTATATGAATTGATAATTGATGCATATATATGTGAATTGGTGTTGTGGACGCACAGGTAAGTATCAGGTGAGTTTTATGTTATTCATGTGCATTGTTGATGTTGATAGCTCATAACCTGCAATCATGGTGTTAGTGCTTATATTATTCACCTCACACCGCACGCTCACCTTGGATCCAAGTAGGTGCATGTCGTACAGACCATGAGAGGGTTCCGACTGATAGGTGACCTTAGATTGTGTACACAAATGATTGTTGAGAGAAGCACTAGAGCGTATTATTACACCATTCATGTCGTACAGACTACTTCAGGTAGTTCCGACTTATCTGCAGTGTGGTGCCGTACAGGTCACCGATGTGACTCCGGATGGATTTGATATTGAGCTATAGAATTAACCGTACAGGACCAACTGCAGGGTCTCCGGTTAATTCATTATTTCACCTGTTACATTGATGCATCATTCAAACTGTTTTTGAAAGTTTTGACATGGCATACTTTCTGGTTTTAAGAAAGATTGATGATTTGAGATTTATGAAAAACTATATACTATTATGCTATTTTCTGGGAAAGTATACAAGTTTTACAGCGAGGGGTTAGAAATGTTTTAAAGGAAAGGTTTTCGAAAAACTTTGTTTTACTGACCCACTCAATTTTGTTTTGCGCCCCTTCAGGTTCAAGATAGCAGAGCTTCGGGTGGCCACGAGGAATCCAACGGTGTTCTGACAGAATTCACAAAAGTAGGACTCACCCTCGGGTGTTTCATCTTAGTAATTGTATTCTTTAAAGCTTCTGAACTGTGTAAATGGTTACGTCACTCTCACGTGACGGCCAGCATGCCCTCCTTCGGGACGGGGTGTGTCAATAAACATGTGTCAATATGTAGCCAAAGGAGACATAAACTATAAATCAACAATGGCTAAAAACAAAATCTCAGAGACCAAACATGCACGAACAGAATGTTGGAAGACATAAAAACACGGCTAATTTCAAGCATAAACTATCTCTGAAAAATTAATACCTCAAGTTTATTTTCCAAATCTACACCATAAATATTACTTAAAATTGAACCAGCCTTGACAACAAACTAAGGAAGCTCCTTGAAGTGCTGTAAAACACCCCAATAAGAAGAAGAAAATAAGATGCCAAGAATTCATGAGGAAAGACGGTCTAGTGCCTAAGAACCAACGAAGTGAAACTTTGCTTGCTATATATGGATAGGCATGCTATAAGAAAGATTTATTCCCCATGTAGTTGGCTGTTCTCTGTACTCTTAAGATAACCCAAGTAGACTAATTATAATGATGCAAAATATATATAAATCTGACTGTTTTTAAACTGGGATTGGAAAGAATCAATACCTTGGCATATAACTGTCTTCAACAATTCCTGCAAGATCATCTTTCTAGCTATGCAACAAATCCAAATTGAGCACCATTGCATAATCTTGGGCTTACATTGTGGAAAGCAGAAGCACCGCCAGCGTTTAGAACAATCAACGTTACTTGCCAACATCATTAGAGAGTGAACAATTAGGACCATTTTTTCTGTCCAGCCATTTTAGTTGGCCTAACTCTATGTAATTGCTTCTAATAACAGAATATTCCCATTTATTTCTGTGTAACCTTCAGAAGTCTCACTCATCTGCCTCCCAATCCCCTCCAATCTTCCAACAGATGTATAAATGAAACAATGAAAATATATGGGAACTCAAAACTCAAGTGACCTTTCTTCTTGCATGAGAACTCAAATTCAAAACTCAAAATTAAGTCTCATAAAAAAGTATAAAGCCATCTTATTTTTTTACCACATAAACAACAAATCACAAATGTAACTATACACGTAGATAAAAGATTATTCAAATTTAGATAAAATTCGCAAATGAGTCATACAGAATTAGAATTATATTAACATTTTTCATCCCTGGTTTACATTCCTGTTTACAACTATATTACACTTCTAAACTTTCTTGGTCGTCACTTCAGAACTTCCGTCTTTTATTTTTCATGATATACATGCTTCTCTGTTACAATTTGGAAAAATAAAAGTTGTTAATGTAAATGAATAACAGTTTTAGTGAAGAGAGTGATTTTCCTAATTGCTAAAATAATTGATTAAATTTCTGTGGTACTCAAATGCATTTAATAAGATTCATTAAAATAAAAATTGCAAGCTACCTTTTATCGTCAGTCAGCAACCTTCTACAAACTTTATTTTGGTGCCAGCACGAACAGTCGCAACCTTCGTAAATAACAATTGACAAAAACCTGTCCAGATTCAAGATAAATCTTCAATGACAGTCATATGATAAAATCTGCCATTCTTATAGTAGCATTCTTGCAATAAATAAAAAAGAAAAAGACAACCATTGAGTTGGATTCCTTCCAAATTCAATTCATCCACCATACATAAAACAACTACAGGGAGGAAATCGAAAAATCCTAAATCATAAAATTTCCAGTGCATGCACCACGAAGCTCCATATACGGTTATATGACACTCCCAAAATAAACTTATGCAGAAACTATACACCATAAACTTTCTCAAAGATACAATGTCCGGCTTGTATACTACTCAGAAGACATAATCCATCGAAAATTAATCTGCAAGAAGGATAACGAAAATTTACCTTAACAACGCCATTAAAAAAATGGGAATCCTGGAGATATTTTTGTTCACCCTGAATGGAAAATCAACAGAATTTCAAATTTCAAACAGTGAGCATTTTTTCAAACCCAAAATTGAATCATCACAAAACGAATTCAGTGCAACCATTATGCTCAAGGGAAATTATTGTAACAAAATTCAAACGGATAGCAATCATGTCCGTGGATACCAATGACTTTTCTTATAACAACTTGACAGGTCCAATCCCAAATTCTGTCACTTTCCTAAAGATGTTCCAATTTCTCAAAATCTTAAATCCAACTACATTTCTCAATGACCAAATGGCCACATATGAGAACCAAAACAAAGCCTTGAAGGGGGAGAAGAAGAAAGAAAAAAAAAAACAAAGGAAAGGAAAGGTACTGTTCGGCTCTTGCAGTAACGATTTACCCTTTGTTTTGGCAAAAGTGTGCATTTTGTTGGAGGTTTAGGCATTGGCAGCTGTAGAAAGCAATAGAATATGTCATTGGCAGTCAGACGTTATGCTTAAGAATACAATAGCAACTCCTAAATCGATTACAGAAAAAAACCGGCAGCATCAACAGCCTTTTTGCATACACTAACATTTTAATCAACCAATTTACATGATAAGAACCGTAAATTGGCATCAAGACAAAAGGGGATCAACAAAAATCTCGACAATTACCTGAAAATACCATTCTACTTCGTTTCAATTGTGAAGCACTCTGCATGTATGTACTATCAAATGCTTGTATACATGATCAAACCTGTCAAAACAACATCGTTTGACAACCATCGTAAAAAATACACCCAAAATTAAAATTAGTAATAAGAAGCTAAAATAAAAGCAAGACAAATAAAAATTGAAAATTGACAGGACTTACAAATGCCCATCTTTTCTTACTTCCAGAAAACTACTCAAGAAACAATGAGATAAAGAGTTCCAAAAATAAGAAATATAAGCATTTTTCCAACTCACTGTGTCTCCTACCGAAAAAATGAAATATTAATGTTGCATAATAGAAGAGAAAACAAAAGTAAGGAGTTGACTAAAGCCAGGTTTGGGATTGAGGTGCTTAAAAAAAAAGCACCTATGAAAAAAAGCTGTGAGAGTTTTAGGTGTTTGGTAAACTGAAAAAAATGGCTTATTTTGGAAGCTGCTGTGAGAATAAGCTGAAATCAAAGGAAAAAGCTGAAGCTGCTATTTGCAGCTTTGGAAAACTGGCTTTTTTTTTCAAAGCACACGGAGCTACAGTGCTCCTTTAATGAAAAGACCCACTATTAGACTGCTTTTTTTTCCAAAATCACTTTTACAAAAAAGTTTACCAAACACTTTATTTCACAGCCGCTTATTCTCACAACAGCTTTTTTTCAAAGCACAGCAATACCAAACCAGAGTCTCACATGTCCAAAATAAATCTTTTTTATTCCAAATCACAATAGATGTCTTTTATTTTGGGTGCATTTTTGCTCACTCACACTAACTATAGGGTATGCTTACCACATCTTTCAATGCTTGCCATATATAATCCACACTAACTCTAGTTAAGCCTTATTTTTTTTATTTTTGCTTTAATTAATAGGTGAGAGAATCCTACTTTTACTTATTTACTTTCATATATATCATTTCTTTTTAAATATTTTATTAAAACTTTAAACTCCCCTTTTTTAATACAAACAGACTCAACGAATTCCAATTTAAAAAACATAAACATAAACTTAAAACCCCAATGTCGATTACGCCTTCATAGGTTAATAGTAAGCTTCCATGACCTAGATCTTTACTGTTGTATGATCATGTAAGGAGTTTTTATCATAAATAGGATCTGTAACTAGTTGGAGATTATGGTAATCAAAATATGTGTAATCAAACTTTTATGGTAATTAAAATATGCGAGCTTGATCTTCCATCAGCATATGATTCTAACTTTATATGGATATACGAATCATATCAAATCACTTCGTCAATATCCAACAAAAACTAATTTTAATGACAAAACTAATAGGACAAATGATGTCATTCAAAATACAATTGTTTTAGATGAAACTCGTCAAAATAAAATTGTACAAAAAGCTAGTCCAAATAATACAATTGTTTGAGATGAAACTCATCAAAATAAAATTGTACAAAGCTAGTAGGATGAATATTCTTCACTTCAAGGGATGTCGTTCCAAAAAAATCAAACATTCAACATTCAACCATCAACATCTTAGATCAAGTTGTAATAGAATTTAGAGAATTTTGTTGGAATGACATCCTTTGAAGTGGAGAATATTCATCCTACTAGCTTTGTACAATTTTATTTTGATGAGTTTCATCTCAAACAATTGTATTATTTGGACTAGCTTTTTGTACAATTTTATTTTGACGAGTTTCATCTAAAATAATTGTATTTTGAATGACATCATTTGTCCTATTAGTTTTGTCATTAAAATTAGTTTTTATTGGATATTGACGAAGTGATTTGATATGATTCATATATCCATATAAAGTTAGAATCATATGCAGATGGAAGATCAAGTCACATATTTTAATTACCATAAAAGGTTGATTACACATATTTTGATTACCATAATCTCCAACTAGTTACAGATACTATTTATGATAAAAACTCATTACATGATCATACAATAGTAAAGATCTAAGTCATGGAAGTTTACAGAAAACCTATGAAGGCGTAATCGACATTGGGGTTTTAAGGAATTAGTTTAGTCTGTTTGTATTAAAAAATGGGAGTTTAAAGTTTTAGTAAAATATTTAAAAAGAAAGGATATATGTGGAAGTAAATAAGTAAAACTAGGATTCTCTCACCTATTAATTAAAGCAAAAAAAAAAAAAAAGGCTTAACTAGAGTTAGTGTGGATTACACATGGCAAACATTGAAATGAGTGGTGAGCATACCCTATAGTTAGTGTGAGTGAACAAAAAATGCACCCTTTTATTTTTGGACAAACAAAATTAGATGGTGTTGGAATATGTTTAGGACTCGATCCAAGACACCTGGTTGGGTCAGCCTCCTATCTAACCGGTTCTACAAAAGCAAACAAAAACACCGAAATCTTTGGCGCCTATGAGAGCATGGCGATGCTGGTGCAGTCCATTTGGTGTCGCAACTCACCTTCACTTTCATCCGCAGGCAGCTTCGCAATCACTCCACTCTCTCTCTTCTGTCCGAGATGCCTCAAACACCCCGAGACGTACAATTTCCACGCTTCTTTCACTCACTCGAATCGTACGAAGAACGCGAAAGATTTCAAATTTACAGCACCCAATGACGAAAACACTTCAGTTCAGAACTACCTAATTGCTCAAACCACCGGAGAGGAACTTTCCGGCGAATCATACAACAATTTGATAAGTGGGTTCTGCAGAGCAGGGCATATCGACCAGGCAATGACTGTTCTTGCAGAAATGGAAGCTCTCGGCGTCCGACCCAATTCGATGTCTTACGCTCATTTGATTGAGGGACTGGGGAGCAAGGGCAGGACTTTGGAGGCCGATGTGTTGTTTCAGGAAATGATATGTTCTGGGTTGAGGCCAAGAATCAGGGTTTACAATGTTATGCTCAGAGGGTGTTTGAAGAAAGGCCTCTTAGAACTTGCAACTAGAGTTTTGGCAGTAATGGGCGATTTGGTTGCGGAGAAAAATGAAGAGACGTATGAGATTCTTCTTGATTACTATGTCAGTGCCGGGAGGTTGGAAGATACTTGGTCAACGATTAATGAGATGAAGCGGAAGCGGTTTCGGTTGAGCTCGTTTGTGTATAGCAAGGTTATTGGACTTTACAGGGACAATGGGATGTGGAAGAAGGCAATGGACATTGTGGGAGAGATAAGGGAGATGGGGATGGCATTGGATAAACAGATTTTCAACAGCATTATTGATACGTTTGGGAAATATGGTGAATTGGACGAAGCTTTGGAAGTATTTGATAAGATGAAACAAGAAGGTGTGAAGCCTGATATAACAACGTTTAATTCATTGATACGGTGGCATTGTAAGGCAGGGAATATAAGCAAGGCACTTGAGTTGTTTACAGAGATGCAGGAACAGGGGTTGTATCCTGATCCAAAGATCTTTGTCACCGTTATCAGCCGATTGGGGGAGCAGGGGAAGTGGGATGTGATCCAGAAGACTTTTGAGAATATGAAACGCCGAGGGCATAAGAAAAGTGGGATAATTTATGCTGTTTTGGTTGATGTTTATGGGCAGTATGGAAAATTTCAGGATGCTGAAGAGTGTATATCTGCCCTAAAAGCTGAAGGTCTTATTCCTTCAGCTAGCATGTTTTGTGTCTTAGCAAATGTCTACGCTCAGCAGGTTTTCCGATTCTCTTACATTGTTTTCATTGAATTTCATTATATCTTGAAATATATCCATATCTTGTTCATATTACAATGTCTTTATTCTTTTTAATGCAGGGATTATGTCATCAGACAGTTAAGGTACTCCAGCTTATGGAAGCTGAGGGAATTGAACCAAACGTCATAATGCTGAATGTGCTGATCAATGCATTCGGTGTTGCTGGTAGATATTTAGAGGCGTTATCCATTTATCACCATATAAAAGAAAGTGTAAGTCTTGTTTTTGCCTAAATTTTTCTAGTTGGGATGTCAAATATCTTGAATTTTTTCAACCAATTCAGTTTTCGTGATACTTTTCAGCTAAGTTTCTAATGGTGCTGCTTTTGTTTTCTTTGAAGGGTTTTAGCCCTGATGTGGTTACTTATACTACACTTATGAAGGCATTTATTCGGGCAAGGAAGTTTGATAAGGTGCTATATATTCTTCAATAACTTTTAAATTCTCTAGTCTCCACTCCAACTCTCATCTATAGAGAGAGTAGGAAGCTTGTTTTCTTTTCTAAATCTCTCAAATTGCAAGAGGTTTCTTGATCAGGTCCTGGAGATATACAAGGAAATGGAACGTGCCGGATGCACTCCGGATAGAAAGGCTAGACAGGTGTTACAAGTTGCTTTAATGGTCCTTCAACAGAGGTATTGTGAGTAATAGTGAATGGATTGGTTTGTGATGCAATGTGCTAGGGCAGTCTGGTATGGACACGGCCTATGATCCTTTCAGCAGTCCAACTAGGGTGAGCCTTTTTATCTTCTCTTTCGTTTCTTTTCTTGTTCACTTTACGTTTCAGACTCCTAGACTCCTACTCGTATGGGTGTATACCAGATTGACCTTGATTTTTCGTTTATCGAATGCTTCCTCAGGCCTTACGGGATGATGCTAGCGTAAACACTTGAAGCCAGATGGGGTGTTGATTTTGCCACATTATACTGCACAACTGATAATCGCAACGGGCTGCAAGAGCACATATGTTGTACAGATGATGAAACATGCTTCAGGTTTAGCCGTTGGAAACGTGGACAACGCCGGGGACGTGCAACACGAAAGCACTCGCTTCGGACTTGAGAGGACGAGTCGCTTTGATGAGCTACCAACTTGGTTCCTGTGCAGCCATTGGCTTGGAAGAATTGGGCTTTCGAAGTGCTGCAACTCAAACAGTATTCCGTTCCGTACATGGAATGAATTGGAAAAGTTGGCGTTTCAAAGTGCCAGTTTTCGGTCCTCCCGCGATTTGAGCAATGAGATATATAACTTTACCGACATTATATTGTCCCCCTGAGTCCTGACTATTATTATCTCCACCACAGCCATGTAATCATTGTTTGTTTCAAGTTTTGAATACCTCTTGGCACGCACTTACAGCTCTTGTATATAATTTTAATATTTATTAAAGTATTTATTATCTGTGAGCAATATGGAAAGTTGCTTTGGAGATTGGAGATACATTGAAATGAACACTTTGCGTTTCTTGTTTATTTGTTTTTTTAGGGACAATGAGTGGTAAACCACGGTTATCCACTCATTCTGAGGACCGAGTAGACCCCAGAGCCTAAAATTATTTTTTTTAGAAATTAGTATGAAATAGGATGCTAATCATATATAAACGTGTTCTTACCGATAAGAACACGTTCATTAATAGAGCTGAAACTTTACATGCGTTCTAACCGGTAAAGCAATTTTGTCATCATGAAGGAAATTGAGTTTTGCCCAATTCCACATGGCACTAACTGATTGGCATCTTAACCATTGATTCACAAGGCATATCCCTCTATTCACGGAAAAGATACCGTAGAAAATTAGAAATACACAGCCCATAGGCATAGGGTAGGTAACCATTAAGTTGCATATAATATGTAACACAGTCAACTCCAGCTCTGCTACCAACCGGTATTAGCACACAGAAAACTACTACTTTTAGCACTACAGCACATATATAGGCAGCCTCCGCTGCAGCACGCCTATACATTATTTATCTATAATATATATAATTCATATGTTGCCTCGGAGTTAGGAAAGGTGAGGCTTCTCCAAGTCCTCGATGCTGGTAGGGCGAAACCACGCCTCTTGCTCCAGCACCGAGGATCCCTCCTCACCATCGCCCGTGGAGGAGCCGTCCTCCCTGCCTGCGGAAGATGTGTGTTCAGCTTCAGGCCCGAACACCCCGGTGTGGGGATGTGGAGCCCAGTACTTGTCCGGTTGGGGTGGGATCACATCATCTGGAACAAAGCTGGGTCGAGTTTGTTCCTCTGGGTTCTTGTCATAGGTCGAGGTGTGAGCAGCCCTCCTGAATATCAATACATACAAAGGACACGATCAATTATACATACATACAAGAGGGTATTTAAATTTAGTTAGGCCAAACTTAATTGAGATGGTAGTTGAGTCCGCCTGGCGGCTAATATTTCTACGAAAAAAGAAAACTAAAAGTAAAAGCACTTATTTGTCTTAAGACATTATTTCTTCCCAATAGTAAACAAAAGGCAACTTAAGAAAGGATGAAGGAAGCAATTAGGAATATGCAGCTTAAGCATGAGGACAACTTTACCACAAATAGTGCAGCTTAAGCTAGCCATGTTTAAAAGATGGGGACAGACAACACATTCCCATCAAGCATGGGAACAAACTTTACCGCAAATGCCATATCTAGCTAGTTATTTTCAACTTTTGTACTCTTTACCTGCTTACCAAACAAGTTGGGCATCGGTTTTATCTTAATTAGATTCCCCAATGGCCAAAGCATAAAAGGATTTGTTTTAAGGGTAGGTAGGTATCGATGCCAACCATGTGACTTTACACCAGATGGGCAGATGGTGTCACCCAACATGTTATCTAATATGACTATTGTCCTGAAGCAGGCAAGTGTGTATATGGTCATTCATCCGAATTAAGTAATACGACTAATTATAAATAAAATATCTGACCAAAGAAAATAAAGAATCTTCAGTCAAAGTAAGCGGATTACTAGTGTTAATGTTAATAGGCGACAAGTATGGTACCGTGGACGGTGGAGTCTCACAGTTCCGTTATTGTTATACCAAAAACACTCAGTCCAAAACATGTATGTATCTATGAACATGAGTAGAAAACAAAAGATAATCAAACCCAGAAACAAAAACAAAAACAGATTACCGTCATACAATTGGATACATCTCAAGAAGAACGAAAGAAAAACGAACTGAAAACCATGCTATTAGGCAGACCATTCCAAGATTATAAATCTGAAATTGCAAATGCAAGGCACCTAAAAATTTATCTAGTTCTTATCTGAAGTTGATATTTCACTAAAAGAATCTTGCCACGAAAATGACACTAGATTTTAGGCACATGCACATCGACATCTATCGCTGTTGAAAGGTTTACTGCCATATCTATGTCTGAAAACACAAAACCACCCTAAGATATAAATCCGCAAAAGATCTAAGGATTCCGAAATATGATCATCACCATGGTTTACTCCAGAAACAAAACCATAAACGTAATTATGTTGCCTAATTACCAAAAGTAACATCCTTTCTCTCTATTTTTTCTTCCTCGATTCTCTTATTTATTTATTTATTATATTCATGATATGGTGGACAATTGTCCAATGAGGATCCTAGTCAGTGGCAGCATGTCCTTATCCGAACCCCGCACCCAGCGAGTACTACGGCTAACAGGCCCTTGGTTGTTGGTACGAAAATGCCTATATATATTATTTAATATTGTTTCTAAATTTTATCTTTCCTTCCCTTAAAAAGATAAGTCATAAAGAGCAAAATATCGATTAAGAGGGTGTATTCAATTGGGAATTTGAGAGATTTTAATGGATTTATAAATCCATGGATTTTTACGGAGTTTAACTGATTTGTAGAGATTCTATGTAAAATTTTGATTCAATTCCCTCGAAATCTCATGGGAAGAGGTGAGATTTGTGGATGCTTAAAATACACTACAAAATCTCTCCAATTCCCTCTAATTCCTCAACTTTTCCAAATTCTCTAAATTCTAATTCTAATTGAATACACCTGGAATTTTATAAACTTCTTTAAAATTCTAATTAAATACACTTGGATTTCTAAGGATTTTAATAAACTATCTTAAAATTCTGATTGAATACACATTGAATTTTAGAGAATCATTTAAAATTCTGATTGAATACCCCTAAATTCATTAAAAGAATTAAAATCCCTCAAAATCTCAATTGAATACTATGGTGCTCCATAATATTCTATTTTTTCGGAATTTTTAACGGTTAGATCTTGGTCATTGTATCTTTGACGAATCTAACGGTGTACACTACAAAATCCCGAAATGGAATTACAAAATTTGATAAGCTCTGCATCAAAATGTCAACGATATTATGCATCAGGTGTGGCAGCGAAAAATCTCACACCACGATCACACAAAAGGAAGGGATATATTCCAAAAGTCACTCTTAACTAATCATGTATTTCTGTTCAATAAATTTCAACTTTTTTTTTTCCAGAAATTAAAGCAAAATTTCCAACCGAGAAACCACCGAAGCAACTCAGATGATCAGATCGCAGCTCCTCTAACATGAAATTATTAACTACTTAAATTGATCATCACATAATTAATAGATCAGAAATTGAACGCAAATACGCGAAAAAGCTCGAATCAAATGCAAAATCGATACCTGAGAGTGAGAGCAGAGAGCTGAGCTGAATCGCGCGCTCGGATCTCGTTGATAAGTCGCTTCCCCAAGCTCGCGATACCTCGACTGCTCGAATTGGCGGCCATACAGTAAAAGACTAGTGTAGAGAGAGAGAGTGTGTGTGTGTGCGTGCGTGTAGAGAGAGAGAGAGAGAGAGAGAGAGAGAGAGGGGGGGGGAATGAGCGATAGTTGGCCTTTTGGTGTTAAAATGATTTGGATGGGTCAGTGTTATAAAGCGGAAGGTGGTGTCTGATATTTTACATCCACCTACCACAGCAGCTGACTCGTTTCTATGCGGTTTGTACCGCCACCTACACGGCCCCGTACTCTTCGCTGGTACTACCAAGCGACGTCGTTTCTAGTTGGGTTTGTTTTACGCGTCCGCGACGCGGACTTCTTGGAATGTTCTCGTTTTAATGCCGTAGCGACATTATTGGCGGCGTTTGTTATGCGGTGGCCTTTGGTGGTTAGCTCGTATTTTGATAAGATATTCTCGAGTTAAACTGTTTAGAAAGGGGTGGGCATCGCTTGGGCTGGGCCCAAAATTTGAGGGATCGGACCGAATTTGTTTGAAAATAAAATGGAGCGGGCCGGGTCGGATAATAGAAAAATAAAAATAAAGAAAATGAAAACTTTGTAGAATTTCAACAACAATTGCATTCACTATTTCAATTTCTTGCATGCATTCATAAATTAAAGCCACAAAAAATGAAGGAGTTCCCTATAAGTAGACAGAAAAAAGGGCTAGAGGATTTCAGCTATCCTGGGTCGAGGTCTAATGATGATGGTGGCGGCGGACAAGGCAGGGATGGTGGGAGCGAGTCTTGAGGAGAGATCGAGGTCTAATGATGATTGTGACAGAAGGAGCGAGTCAGGAGGAGAGATGGAGGTCTGATGATTATGGTGGCCGACAGAGCTGGGACTATGGGAGCGAGCCAGGAGGAGAGATCGAGGTCAGAAAAAGATGAGAAGAGTCAAGAGGAGAGATCAAGGTCTTTGAGAGAGAGGAGAGGGCTCAAGAGGAGAGACCAAGAGAATGAAATTCGAGGGTTGACTACTCGAGCTCGTGGTCTAATAGATGAGAGAGATATATATATATATATATATATATATATATGTGTGTGTGTGTGTGTGTGTGTGTGGACCCGCCCCCACCCTCTCCACGTTTTGGATTTATAAATTTTTGACCCACCCCGCCCCGCGAGTCTTGGCCCTGTTTGCTCACCTCTAATTTAGACACACAATACCGACACTTTTATTAACACGTCATGATAAGCTTCATCTCTATTAGATATCAAGGCCGTTTATGTGTCTAAATAATTTTATCAATATTGATTTTGCAAATTTAGTACACTTATCGTTACCTTGGGCTTTGGAATTGGATGGGCCGAGTGCGTGGTAGGCCAGGCTTGGTTAGCATTCAACCCTTATAACGTGGTGCCGGCCCAACTTTAACCCCTTTGTTGAGCCAACCCTTTGAAGAATGCTCCTGCTGCTCAAAACTAATGAATAAATAAAAATTAATTCCAGAGAGAATTGGTGCTTGTAATTTGTGGCTGGCCATTGAATCAAATCGTGGCCAATCAAGGTTTATCTGGCCCTGCAATTCTGGGCACAACAATTTCATCCAGACACAAGACAGACCGTAGAGTGTGTGCCTGACTCACACTAGCTTCTTTGTCTAGTCGCACCTGCTTCCTCCTCCTCCTCCTCCTCCTCCTCCTCTTGCTCCGCCGCATTCAACAGGCACCACTCGACAAGAACTCCACAGTTCACAACTCCAAAGCAATTGGCACCGATCCAATGCCAGGTAGGTACCTATTCTAAGAAGAACTACCCTGCAACGGAGATGTCTACTAATATGAAAAAGTTAAAACGCCAGTGCGTGTTATAACTTGAGATAGTGTTATAGCGGCATTCCAATTTAAGTAAGTTTCATGAGCTACGCCATTACACAAGCCTTATGATTCTGTATTTTTTCTTGCTGTGTAAAGAAAACTAGCTTCCAAGGATTGTCGCTTGGAGAAGCCAAAAGGGGAGTGTTTGATTCTTTGTGGTAGCTGCTGAGAATAACAGGAGTGGTTTAGGCAACAACAACGTAGGGAAAGGAAGAGGGCTAAGGGTTACAGCAAGAACTGCAGGGGCTTCCAAGTCGATTGAGGCTGAGGTGGACAAGCCATTAGGCCTCACTTTGGGTCAAAAGCCCGGAGGTCCTGTTACCATCACAGTGAGTTAACATCGATAGCTTCCATTTTCTAACTTCATTGCATCATTTAGGACTGGTTGAGATTGCTTTTTGAAGAGCTAGTTATAAGTGTTCTATGACTATCAAAAGTGATTCCGTTTACTTTTGGTATAAAAACTTAAAAGTGTTTTTGAGTCATATAAGCACTTTCTAGAGAAACACAAAACCTGCTAATAAAAGTGCTTTTGAACATAAGTTCTTCCCACAGAAAAGTCCCAAACGATCCCATGTTATTGTATGAAGTTGGGAGATTGAAATTAGTCGCACTCCAAAAGAGTTATTTGCACTTCGCCCTACAGGTAAAAATAAAGAAGGAATGAGTATTTTGGAATGCTAATACCTATTCCCGTACGAATATGATCACTTACAATTGGCAGCTGATATTATATATATATGTACATGTATATGTATATGTATATATTGATACTGTGTTTAGGCTGTGGATGGAGGTGGGAATGCAGCAAAGGCAGGGCTCGAGGCAGGGGACCAAGTCCTCTACACTAGCAGCTTCTTTGGTGATGAATTATGGCCAGCAGATAAAACTAGGGTTTACAAAAACTGCCATCAATGCCAAGCCAGACTCTGTTTACTTCGTTGTTAACAGGTTGCTTATCTATTTCTTAATTTCCTCTTAGCAGATAAATTGGTTTTGATTTAATTAATAGCACTGTTTTAGATTGGAAAAATGAAGTTAGCTGTGATCATTTTTAATGCAGAGGTGGTGCTACTGTAGACGTTAAACGCCTGCCAAAGTGACCGGCTCCGCCTCGATTTGGACGGAAACTAACTGAGACTCAAAAGGCAAGAGTCAATTTTGTTGTCGGTATAACTTAAATTCAACTTTTAAGACACCAACTGATGTGACAGTGTTTTATTTGTTCCGTAATCTTTTACTTTCCGCACCCTATAAATAATACTACTTGATTGGTTGGACCATGAACAATTTTCAGGCTAGAGCTACTCACATATGCCTCGACTGTGGATTCATATACACATTTCAGAAGCCTTTTGATGAGCAGGTATTTAATTAGCTTCATTTTCCCCAATTACGAATTAGGTTAGACAAGTTGTGTACTACGTGATTTTGACGTGCATGGTAAGCAATGCATAATACTATTTCATTTGCAGCCGGATGCGTACGCCTGCCCTCAATGTCTAGCACCAAAGAAGCGGTTTGCATGATACGATATTAACACCGGGAAAGCCATTGGTGGCAGTTTGCCTCCGATCGGCGTTATCATTGGCCTGGTGGCTGGTCTCGCCGGCGTTGGAGCTTTGCTTGTATATGGTCTTCAATGAACACACATTTAAAACAACATGGAGTTTTTGAGATTTAAAAGATATATTCAAGAAGGGTAGTATTTTCTTTCTTGGAGAGTAATGTTAGTATCCGATTGAATGAAATTGCGGATCTATGCGTGATATCAATATGACCTTATTTGGAGATTCAAGAACAATTTCTTATAAATTTATACTAAATATATCTCAAGAAAAAAAAAATGCTGCTTAATGTTTGGTTTGACTTGAAATTATAAAACTAGCACTTTACAAGAACAATACGTTTTGCCGTTTTGGTTGGGCTGCTTATTTTTGTTTGGCTTGGAGAAAAGGGTGAAAGTGATGACGAGACCCAAAAAAAAAAACGTGTAAAGACAAATACAAAATTATATAAGCTAAACCGGTTCGGTATTAAGTGGAAAAATAGAAAATCGAACATGTCATGACTGCAATAATGTTAGTGCTATCCACATATTCATTTTTACTTTTCACACATCTTTCTTAACATTCAGCTGTGAATCACATGAATTGAAGAAGATTAACGACAAAAATTAATAAGAGTGTGTGAAAGATAAAAATGAACGTGTGAAAAACAATCCTATATTTATTCCCAGTTTGGTTTACCAATGTATTTTTTCGCTTTGGGCCTTTTCTTGGGCTGACATTTCACATTGGGCCTCTTGTATTTAAACGACCTTGTGAATTGTAATAGACTAAAATTACATTTTTAGCCTTTTGTTTACCTCTTTTAGGCGCTTTTTACTTGTCCGGTTCGGTGCTGACCCCCTGAGCTTCCCTATATAGGACATCATAATTCACGCACCGCAAACTTTACGTCATCTCTTCTTCTTAACACTTAAGGCAAGTCACTAAAAGCTACTTTTGGCTGAACCCAGAAGCCACAGATGGAGAGAAAAGTGCTTCTGGTTTGCTCCGCTGTGGGACTCCTGGGGCTGCTATCTGCGGCTACAGGTTTCGCCGCCGAGGGCACGAGAATCAAGGTAAAAGCTAAAAAGCTCATCTGGGTTTTGCTTAGATCTTCTTTTCTTCACATGGGCTCGTCTAAATTTGCTTGCTTTCTGCTTAGTTATACTCCGCCCCTCTGTTTGGTTGCTGGGAAAAGTTGGGAAGTTAAGAAAAGTAGAAGAGGGATTTCATATTATTACTAACTATTCTGTTTTGTTCATCCTTGAAGGGTGCAAAGTCCAAAGCTTGAAGCTTTAATTTCTTATTTGCTTTGACGAAACGGAGTTTTGTTGTTTCCACAGTTCCACTTTGCGTGTTCGAAGTTCCACTCCGAAATCTGAGGCACCTTTTATATTGTTATTTGGTACCTCAGACGGGCCAGACACGGCCCTTCTATTTGGATTAGCTTAATTGATAAAATGGCTTTTTGTTTAGCTGACTTCTACATTTCTCCCTTTCGGGAAGACTTTCGATTGTTTATAGCTCAACGTCCAAATTTCAATGCTTTAACTTTCGGGCGTCCAAAATGACCGTGCGGAAGCTCACTAGTGCAGTTTGTCAATGAAGATTTGCAGTAAATTAAAACGTGGTTTGGAAGTGTGTTAAATGTTTACCAATGCGGCTAAAAATCTTGAATTCTGTGCCTTCATTTTTTGTCCTTCTTTTGTTGCACATAATGATAATAGCTCGTTTGAACTTTAATGTCAAAAGAGTTGCGTTTGTGCAAGAATCCGAGATGGAGGTTAACGGAGAGGCTGACAGATTTACGCCTTCCTATCCATTTGGAAGTTATTGTCGATGGACCTCAATCTGTTTAGAATATGCTCACAGGTCGTCAGCTTTCAGTATGGAGTGATTGTTTAGAATATTTAAGCAAGTGCCTCTTCATGCTAAGTTTTGTTTTTTTTTTCTTCTCCGGCTTTTTCCAGTTTTGTTGGCATTGTTTATGCTGAATGTTGTGTTACTTTTGTTTCTAACCCGCAGGGTTCTCAGGTTCAGTTTGTCTCGAATACTCAATGCGAATACCCTCGGAGTCCGGCTCTTGGACTTGGTGTAACTGCTGCAGTGGCTCTTATGTTAGCTCACATAATTATAAATGTTTCAACCGGGTGCATTTGTTGCAAAAGGAGCCCCCATCCTACCAACTCTAACTGGACGGTGGCTCTGTTCTGCTTTGTTTTTTCCTGGTAATTCTCAACTACAACTTCTTGTATCATTCACGAGGAAAATGACTAAGGCGGGTAATCCAAAAGCATGATTGGTTTGAACTATTTGGCTCTCTGATAGGCGTAAATGCTAAGCACGATTCGTTATTTCATCGTTTTGTTATCTTGCCAGTTTCTTACTTTTCTTGTTGCTGCTGTTTTCTTTTTTCTGGTTTAAAAGCACATGCACATTATTTTTCCCACAAGAAAAAGGAAACATGTCTGTTTGAACGATTTGAGTTGGCTTTAGCAATTTGTCTATCCGTTTCAACTGGATTAACAATTCATGTGTTTTACTCCAATCTCCACACGGGTGCAGGTTCACATTTGTTATAGCGTTTCTTCTGCTGCTCACTGGTGCCGCACTCAATGACCGACATGGTGTAGAAAGCATGTACTTTGGCAGCTACTACTGTTACGTTGTGAAACCGGGAGTGTTTGCCGGAGGTGCCCTTTTGTCTTTTGCATGTGTGGCACTCGGAATTGTCTACTATGTAATCTTAAATTCAGCAAAGAACGGTGATACATCATGGGGCGGTTCTGCGCCAACTCAAGGGACAATAGCTATGGGGCAACAACTCCAGATCCCACCGCACAGTACTACGACCCAAGAACCAGTATTTGTCCATGAAGATACGTATATGAGACGGCAATTCACATGATACGGGGGATACATCACTAGAGTTTATGGTATGAGCCTATGATCAGTCTCTGAAGATGTAATGGTTGGAATTCTAGGAAATGGGTTGTTTTCTGTATAATCCCTGTATTCGTTTCGTCAGTAGATTTCTTATGGTTGTATTTGATTCTGTGCATACCGTACTGTCCAAGAAACCCAATGCGTATGAATTGAATGCTAGATTGATGGATTATTTAAAATTTACGAATTTTACTTGGACTTTTTATCTAAACAACCTTGTAAATTGTAATCGAGGAAAATTATAGTTACAATCTTTTGTTTTCTTCTGTTTTGCCGCCTTTTTATTTGTCCGGTTCGTTGCTGACGCCCCTGAGCTTCCCTATCTAGGACATCATAATTCACGCACAACAAACTTTACTTCTTCCCTTCTTCTTGACTCTTCAGGCAAATCACCAAAATCTACGCCCAATAGCCAGAAACAGAAGAGTGAATTGGAAGCTGCTTTTGGCGTAACGCAGAAGCCAGAGATGGAGAGAAAAGTGCTTCCGGTTTGCTGGGCTGTGGGACTCCTGGGGATGCAATCTGCAGCTACACGTTACGGCAACGAGCGCATGAGAATCGAGGTAAAAGCTAACTATTCGGTTTTGTTCATCCTTGAAGGGTGCAAATTCCAAAGCTTGAAGCTTTAATTTCTTATTTGATTTCAATGCCTTAACTTTCGGGTTTCCAAAATGACCGTGCGGAAACTAGTGTAGTTTGTCAAAGAAGATTTGCGTATTTTTTCAGTAACTAAAACGTAGTTTGTAAGTGTGTTAAATGTTCATAAATGCGATTAAAAATCTAGAATTTGAACTCAGAACAATCATTTTTAGGTTCTATCCTTTCATTTATTTTGTCTTTCTTTTGTTGCACATAATGATAATAGCTCATTTTGAACTTTAATGTCAAAAGAGTTGGGTTTGTGTAAGAATCTGCGATGGAGGATAATGGAGAGACTGAAAGATTTACGCCTTCTTCTCCATTTGAAAGTTTTTGCCGACGGACCTCAATCTGTTTGGAATATGCTCACAAGTCATTAGCTTTCAGTATGGAGTGATTGTTTAGAACTTTTAAGCAAGTGCCTGTTCATGCTTCTCCGGCTTTTTCCAGTTTTGTTGGCATTCATTCAGTTTGAATTGTGGAATCGATGCTGAAATGTTCTGTTACTTTTATTAGCTTTCTCAGGTTAAGTTTGTCACGCCTACTCAACCACTTCGGCTTTTGGACTTGGTGTAACTGCTGCAGCGGCTCTAACTTGACGGTAGCACTGTTACACATCGCATTTGTTATAGCGCTTCTTCTGCTGCTCGCTGGTGCCGCAGTCAATGGCGGAATCAGCTACTACCGCTGTTACCTTGTGAAACCCGGAGTGTTTGCTGGAGGTGCCCTTTTGTCATTTGCAAGTGTGATACTAGGAATTGTCTACTATCTCAACTTATATTCAGCAAACAACTAATCAAGGGGCAATAGCTATGGGGCAACCTCGGATCCCACCGCGGGATACTACTTATCGATGCACAAAATCAGATCCATCTTGGAACAACGTAAATCGGATCACATCAACACTACTAAGTCTTGATTCATAAGCTCTGGTTTTTCCATTGATTTTGGCAGAAATGGACCAAATGAGATATTTTGGTTCATGTACTTTCTTCCTTTACAAAATTAAAAAAAAAATGTCAACGGAGGTTGGTTGAGTATGTAAGGATCGTTCTCTTCGTTAGACCAAGACCTAAGTTCGAGTCTCACTGCTGGCAGTCCCTCTTGGTGAGCGATCTGTAAAAACAAAAAATGGGCCTAAGATATAGTATTATTTTAGTGAATGAGACGTAATTGAATAATTATTTATAATTATGATATAGGGTTTTTTCATAAAACCAAAATAAAAAGTGCTAGATGGGGTTCCAACTGAAACGGTCTCCCGCATCTGACCAAACGCAGGGCCATTTCCGTCATACAAGTTTTCAACGGCTCTCTACCGCTTCAAGTTGTTCCATAATCTGAGATCTTATTTAGATGTGGGAATTTCTTACATAACTTGTAAGTTGGTTGTGTTACATTTTTTTTAATTTTTTTTTGGTCAAACAATATTTTTTGTTAGACTAGACGGTAGTGTAGCGTAATTTGGCAAAACTTATGAAAGTTATTTGCGAGGATCTCAACAAGCTGCTACAAAGTTCCTGCACAATTTCGTTCATCACAAAATTGCTTTACAAGATGACAAAAGCTGTGAACAACCAAATCAGCAAATTAAGAAATCTTTATATATAAAGCCAAGGGCTCAATGAACAGTGTTTTTTAGTGTCACAAGCTTCGCCAATAAAAATTGGACAAAATGCCCCTCAAACAAAAAATTTCAGAAGCAAACAAAAAGGAAAGCATCAAATGTGACAGGAGTATTTTCATCATTTTAACAGTTTTTTTTTTAATAATTAATTTTTTTGTACAATTTTTTTTTATAATAATTAGTACCTCACAATAGGTTAGCAATAATGTGATCCAATCAGTTGTTCATTAAATATTATTTTCTCTATTTTTAAACATGTTTAAAACATCTTAAGATGCGTATAATGCTGGTTATAAAAAATGTTTTTCGCATGCAGATAATAATGTGATCAAATTAGTCGTCAAATGATTGTTTTTTTTAATAAGCGATATTATTTACACTAAGGGGGGTGAGCTTAGTCTTACAATAGGTTAGCAATTAGGGGTGGGTTCAAATAACCGAAAACCGAAAAAAACCGAAAACCAAACCGAACCGAGGCCGAAAAAAACCGAACCGAAACTGCCAAACCGAACCGAACCGAATCTGGCTGGTTCGGTTTCGGTTTTTAAGGTTTGGAAACCGAACCAAACCGAACCGAACAGATATATATATTTAATTTTTTTTTCAATATTATAAATAATTTAGTGATACAATCATAACAAGACATAACCTATTACCAAGTTGGTTTGCTTGAAACTTTTCAAGCCCCTGCGCATGGGTTCGAATCCTCATGCTTCCAGGGTTTCAGAAAAGTTTTTTAGTTTTTTTGAGCAATCAACAAACCATATAAATACTCAAAACCTGCTGGAGAGGAGATTCGAACCCCTTCCGTCCAGGTTGGGGATAGCCTCCTTCAAACCAACTTGACTGTAGGCCTTGTATTGCTATAATTGTACCAGTATAATATTTATAGGTATTCTAATCTTAATGTTTTATAAAATTTATAAAGTTCACAAACCCTAGCCGTCATTCATTTTCATTCTCAAATCTCTCTTCTCTCTTTCTCTCATCCGCTGCGCTTCCTCAGTCTCTCTCTCCCTCCTTCTTCTCTTCCTCCCTTCAACTCTCCTTCCTCTCTTCCTCTCTTCCTCTCTCCAACCTGCCAAGTCGCACCAGTAAGTATTCAATTTTTTTTTTCTTTTTCTTGTTTAATTCTTTGAGTGCTGAAAAATGAAAATGGTAGTTTTTTTTTATGTTTTGATTAACAGTTTTTATTTCTTTGGTTTGTTGACTATGCTATTTGAATTTATTTGTTGGCTATGCTTTGTGAATTTTTGAAGAAAAATTGGCTGATGTGTTATTGGATTTGTCTTTGTGGAACCGTATGTAGTAAAGATCTTTGGTGAAAAATGAAAATGGTAGTTTTTTTTTTTATGTTTTGATTAATAGTTTTTATTTCTTTGGTTTGTTGACTATGCTATTTGAATTTATTTGTTGGCTAATGCTTTGTGAATTTTTGAAGAAAAATTGGCTGATGTGTTCTTGGATTTGTCTTTGTGGAACCGTATGTAGTAAAGATCTTTGGTTTTTGGATCTTTATTTTTATTAAACCTTTGAATCTCGTTTGTTTGGTTGTGTTCAGACACGTGCTCGTGGCCGGATGTTACAATCGGCGAGGCGTTGGTTGGTTGGTGGCGAGGGTGCTAGTAGGGATGCTCGGCGGCGGGTGCTGCAGTAGAAGCCTAGGTTTTCTTTGGTTGTATTTTATGGCTTGGGCCTTTACTGTTTACTGTTTATTGGAACTATTGGGCCTTTACTCTCCTGGAGAGATGGAAACATGTCATATTTTCTATTTCTATTGGTTGTTTTGCATTTTTTGGAGGGACAAAAAAAAAAAAAAAAAAAAAAAAACCGAAAAAAAACCGAAACCGAACCGGAAAAACCGAACCGAAAAAAAAAACCGAACCGAAAAAAACCGAAAAAAAATTGGGCCGAACCGAACCGAACCGAAAATTCGGTTTGGTTTCGGTTTTGGCAAAAAACCGAACCGATAAGAACCGAACCCAGCCCTATTAGCAATAATACGATTCAATAAGTTGTTTATTAAATATTTTCTCTATTCTTAATATAAAGTAAATAAAGACCGATTTTATTATGTGAATTACTTTAATTGGTTTTGAGGGGTTTCTTCTACCATGATCTAAGATTATTCATTTACTTCAAATATTTAAATTTCATTTTGATCAATTTACACGTATAAATACATTTAAAATGCCCTTCAACCAAACAGAGGCTAATGCTAGCTTAATCGAGTAAAATTATTGTTTTAACATTTATTGTTTTCCTCTGTTTTGCCGCCATTTTACTTGTCCGGTTCGTTGCGGACGTCCCTGAGCTTCCTATACAGGACGTCATAATTCACGCACAACAAACTGTACTTCTTCTCTTCTTCTTAACTCTTCAGGCAAATCACCAAAATCTACGCCCAATAGCCAGAAACAGAAAAGAGTGAGTGGGAAGCTGCTTTTGGCTGAACGCAGAAGCCAGACATGGAGAGAAAAGTGCTTCTGGTTTGCTGCGCTGTGGGACTCCTGGGGCTGCTATCTGCGGCTGCGGGTTTCGGCGCCGAGAGCACAAGAATCAAGGTAAAAGCTAAGCTCATATGGGTTTTGCTTAGATCTTCTTTCTTCACATGGGTTGCACTGTGTCTGTTCGAAGTTCCTGTCCGAAATCTGAGGCACTTGTCATATTGTTGTTTGGTACCTCAGACGGGCCAGACCCAGCCCTTCTATTTGGATTAGCTTAATCAATAAAATGGCTCTTGTTTTAGCTGACTTCTCCATCCTTTCGGCAGGGTCGGTCCACAGATTTTTGAGGTCCGGGGTGACGTAAAAAAAAGTGCCCTAACTTCATGTAAGAAAATTATTTATTTTGACACATAAGATATCGAAAAAATTATACTTAGAAAAACACTTAAAACTCAATAATTTAGAAACACAGAAAGATTAATTTATTTTGTATTGAGAGAGGAAAACAAAAAAACTTCGGGCTTACAAGTAGATAGATGATGAGTTTTGTTTTCCATCTGAACTTTGAATGTGTTTTTGAATAAATCGTGAGATGTTTTTTTTCTTATTTACTAACCTTGTCAATATGGAACTAAAAAATAATGATGTTTTCGAGTCTTTAATTGATATGTATTATTAATGAATTGGCACTAAATTAAACATTTTGATGACACGTCATATAATTTGCAAATTTGGTCTACGTATTATTCGTTTTTTAATAAATCGTGAGATGTTTTTTTTCTTATTTACTAACCTTGTCAATATGAGACTAAAAAATAATGATGTTTTCGAGTCTTTAATTGATATGTATTATTAATGAATGGGCTCTAAATTAAATATTTTGATGGCACGTCATATAATTTGCAAATTTGGTCTACGTATTATTCTTTGTTGAAGATTAGACTTGAATTAAAACGAATATTTAAAAATAACAACCTACATAGCTACTAGATAGTAACTAAAAATAAATTAACAACCAAACAAAAATTTGTAAAAATTGAAAAAAATAAACATGCACATAGCATTTCGAACTTAGGTCATCTTGTTAATTTTAAACAACAAAATCATTGTTTCTAATTAAACTTCTTGATCCTTTAACCAAATTTTATAAATTTATACTCTTAAAAAAAGAAATTTGTAAAAAATGGAAAGTAAATAAGCACACATGGTGTTTTGAACCCAAGACCTCCTCATTATTTTCAAATGACAAACCACCACTTCTAGTTAAATTCCTGTGTTTTTGAACCAAATTTTATAAATTTATACTCTTATAAAAACATATATAAATATATCACCCTAATAATTTTGGTGCCCCTAATTTTTTTGGGCCCTGGACGGTCGCCCTGCGTGCACTGGGCCTGGGCCGGCCCTGCCTTTCGGGAAGACTTGAAACTAATATCATTTTCAGTCTAACTTTTGTAAGATCCCATGCCGCCTAGGAGTGTAGATCATGTAAGCCTTATATGTATATTTTCATCTCTACCTAGCAACAAGGCCTTTTGGGAGCTTACTGACTTCGGGTTTTATCGGAACTCTCGTGCGAGAGCAATCCCATGATGGGTGACCCACTGGGAAGTTATCGTCTGAGTTCCTAGAAACATGAGGGCGTGGTCGGGGCCCAAAGTGGACAATATCGTGCTACGACGAAGTCGAGCTCAAGATGTGGTGGGGGCCGGGCCGGGATGTGACAACTTTGATGTCTATAATTCAACTTCCAAATTTCAATTCTTTATTTGATTTCAATTCTTTAACTTTCGGGCTTCCAAAATGACCTTTCAGAAACTCACTAGTGTAGTTTGTCGATTGACCAAGATTTGCCTATTTTTTCAGTAAACTTAAACGCAGTTTGTAAGCTTGTTAAATGTTTGCAAATGCAATTAAAAATCTTGAATCTTAACTCAGAACTGTCATTTTTAGGTTCTATCCTTTCATTTTTTTTTTTTTTTGTCTTTCTTTTGTTGCACATAATGATAATAAGCTCATTTGGAACTTTAACGTCTAAAGAGTTGCGTTTGTATAAGAATCTGAAATGGACGTTAACGGAGAGACTGAAAGATTTACGCCTTCCTCTCCATTTGAAAGTTATGTCGATGGACCTTAATCTGTTTAGAATATGCTCACAAGTCGTTAGCTTTCAGTATGGAGTGATTGTTTAGAACTTTTAAGCAAGTGCCTCTTGATGCTAAGTTTAGTTTTTTTTTCTTTTCTTTCTTCTCCGCGCTTTTTCCTGTTTTGTTGGCATCCAGTTTGAATTGTGGAATCGATGCTGAAATGTTGTGTGACTTTTATTTTCTACCCGCAGCGTTCTCAGGTTAAGTTTGTCTCGACTACTCAATGTGAATACCCTGACACTCCGGCTTTTGGACTTGGTGTAACTGCTGCAGTGGCTCTTATGTTAGCTCAAATAATTATAAATGTTTCAACCGGGGGCAATTGTTGCAAAAGGAGGCCCCAGCCTTCCAACTCTAACTCGACGGTAGCACGGTTATACATTGTTTTTTCCAGGTAATTCTCAACTACAACTTGTTGTATCATTCATGAAGAAAATAACTAAGGCAGGTAATACAAAAGCATGACTGGTTTGGATGGTTTGGCCCTCCGACAGGCGGAAATGTTAAACAAGATTGTTGAGTTCATCGTTTTGTTATCTTGCCAGTTTCTTACTATTCTTGTTGGTTAGAACATTGCATTTTTTTTATCCTTTTGCAAGAAAAAGGAAACTTGTCTGTCTGTACAGTTCGAGCTGGGTTTTGCAACTTGTCCATCTGTTTCAACTGGATTAACAATGCCTGTGTTTTACTCCAATCTCCACTGGGCAGGTTCGCATTCGTTATAGCGTTTTTTCTGCTGATCGCCGGTGCCACACTCAATCACCGGCAGGGTGTAGAAAGCATGTACTCTGGCAACGACTGTTACGTTGTGAAACCCGGAGTGTTTGTTGGAGGTGCCCTCTCGTCATTGGCAAGTGTGGTACTCGGAATTGTCTACTATGTCAAATTAAACTCAGCAAAGAACAGTGATATGTCAAAGAGCGGTTCTATCCCTAATCAAGGGGCAATAGCTATGGGGCAACCTCGGATCCCGCCAACCCAACGTGGATGAATACTAGCTGGATGGATTATATAAGATTTTCGAATTTTATATGGATGGACTATGTCTTGATTAATCAGCTCTCATTTTTCCATTGATTTTGGCAGAAATTGAGCAAATGAGATATTTTGATTCATGTACTCTCTTTCTTTGCAAAATAATAAATAAATAAATAAATGTCAACGATGGTTGGTTGAGTTGGTAAGAATCGTTCTCTTCGCTAGAATAAGGCCTAGGTTCTAGTCTCACTGCCAGCAATCTCTCGTGTTGGCCATTTGTAAAAATAAAGAAAAGGGGCTAAGATGATTCAAAACTTGTGAACTGATAGGAAAATTATAAAATTGAAAAGAAATGCAAAGCTATAAATTTAAAGAATCCGTTATTGACATCTCAAAAAATTTATCGTATATCTGCCATGTATAAAATTACTACATACAAACTTGGAAGTGTAAAATTTATTCACCCAAAAATTAATGCTTGATCTAGCATAATTTCAATGAACGAGACATACTTGAATAATTGTTGATATCCATAATAATTGTGATATAGGGATTTTTCATTAAAAATAAAAATAAAAATACTAGATTAGGCGTTCCAACTCAAACGGCGCAGTGTATCTCTAAGCAAACGCAGGGGCATTTCCGTCACACAAGTTTTCAACGGCTCTCTGGGATGCATAGCCGTTGCAAGTTTTCCATAGCCCGAGATATTCTTCTGAATACAGAACCTCATTTTCCTATACCCTAGAGCCATCCCCTTCATCTCATCGCTATATGAACCCACTGATTCAACCCATCATTATTCAGTTACGCTCTCTCTCTCTCTCTCTCTCTCTCTCTGAAATTGCAGTTCTTTGCAACGCTAAGAGATCTATCACATCACGCGCCGTCCAATTTTTCGATTTGGGATTTCTTGAACCTAACCCTCTTTTGCAGGATTGATTTTGCAAACTAACTAATCTTTTTGCAGGATTTTTAAATTTTGCTCGTTCAATTTTTCGCATATATACATATATTTTTTTTGTGTGGGTATTTTTACGTAATGGATGCAGGATCAATGACTTCTCCATCTAACTTGAAGTCGCAGTCTAGGTGCCCTCTTCAAGAACAGTTTCTTCAGAGAAAGAATTCTCGGGAAAATGTGAGTTGTTAATTTTATACCGATAGATCTTTATCAGGGTTTAATCGATTTGATTCCGGAAATTAGGTTTTGTGTTCTTTATTAGGGCTCAATCAATTTGATTTTGGAAATTAGGGTTCTGTTGTACTTTGATTTGGATTGTTTTTATTGGTTGGAATTTCATTTCTGAATCTCATTACCTTGTTAATTAGGGAACTTTAACGAAAAGCTCCCAGTACTGTTCACTTTAACAAAAAAAAAACCACATTTTTACACTAAAAAGTCAATCATGATACCATTCACTTTACCCTTTATTTTGTCCTTATCGTTAAAACTCAAAGTTTTCAAACCATTTTCATTAATTTTTCTTATTATGTTATGTTTGTATGTTAGGGGTTTGGGGTTTTACCCATTTTTCTGATGTCGAATTGATTTCTGGAATTAGGGGTTCTATAATTGACCGACGTTCTGATGTGCATCTTTTGTAATTCCCAGTTGGACAGGTTCATACCAAACAGGTCAGCAATGGATTTTGATTTCGCAAACATGATGTTAACTGAAGGTAGGAAAGGTAAGGAAAACCCAGCTGTCTCTTCCCCATCCAGAGAGGCCTATCGGAAGCAGTTGGCAGAGGCAATGAACATGAACCGGAGTAGAATTCTTGCGTTCAAGAACAAGCCACCTGCCCCTGTTGAGATGTTCCCGCGCGAGTTCTCTTCTCTGCAACAGGATAAACCCGCAAAGCCCCGAAGGCACATTCCTCAAGTGCGTATATTTTTTATATTCTGATCTCATGAATATATTTGCTTAAACTTGATTGGTTATTCTGAAAAATTGTTGTGGTGTTTAACTGACTACTAATGATTTTATGCAATATGCAGACTTCAGAGAAGACATTGGATGCTCCAGACCTTGTGGATGATTACTACCTCAATTTGTTGGATTGGGGAAGCTGCAATGTCCTCGCAATAGCTCTTGCAAGCACAGTTTATTTGTGGGATGCTACCGATGGTTCTACTTCGGAACTGGTCACATTTGAGGATGGAGTAGGATCTGTTACCAGCGTCAGTTGGGCTCCTGATGGGCGCCACATTGCCATTGGACTGGACAATTCTGAAGTACAGTTATGGGATTCGGTTGCTAAAAAGCAGGTTGGTTTGTTTGGTTGTCATTTATCCTTGGACCGGTCATCATATTCCTCTTCGGTTTTATATTACATTGTGGCCAATTTTGCTAACATTTCTTGTTATGTTGTTTCTTTCTGTAGCTGAGAACTTTGAGAGGTTGCCACAGATCACGAGTAGGCTCTTTGGCGTGGAACAACCACATTCTTACAACTGGAGGGATGGACGGTTGCATTGTTAACAATGATGTAAGAATTAGATCACACATTGTTGAGACATACAGAGGACATGAGCAAGAGGTTTGTGGACTGAAGTGGTCAGCCTCAGGCCAGCAATTGGCTAGTGGAGGAAACGACAACCTTCTCCATATATGGGACAGATCGGTGGCATCTTCAAATTCACCAACTCAGTGGCTTCACAGGCTTGAAGATCACACAGCTGCAGTGAAAGCCCTTGCTTGGTGTCCTTTCCAGGGCAATTTATTGGCTTCTGGTGGAGGCGGGGGTGACCGGTGCATAAAGTTTTGGAACACTCACACAGGTGCATGCTTGAACTCGGTCGACACTGGCTCTCAGGTCTGCGCTTTGCTGTGGAACAAGAATGAAAGGGAACTGCTTAGCTCACATGGGTTTACTCAGAATCAGCTCACCCTTTGGAAATACCCTTCGATGGCTAAAATTGCCGAGCTCACAGGCCATACTTCTAGAGTTCTTTATATGGCTCAGGTAATGAATCTGACAACCTTGTAATTGAATTGAGTATATATAAGCTTTTTTTTTTCTTTCTTTTTTTGACAGAACACTAAATCCTCATCCTCTTATATTGTGAATTAACTGCAGAGCCCCGATGGTTGCACGGTCGCATCAGCAGCTGGTGATGAAACACTCAGATTCTGGAACGTTTTTGGGGTCCCCGAGGTTGCTAAACCAGCTCCCAAAGCTAACCCTGAGCCCTTTGCTCATCTGAACCGTATTCGCTGATCAAGAACATGATAAAGGGTTTAGGGTTCCGTTCAATCGCCTTTGCACATTTACATCAGATGGTGCTGTAGTATTCTTTCTCTGAGATGTATAGCTGATCAAGATTCAAGAACATGAAGTTACACCCACTTTGGAGCAGCGCAAGTTAAACATGAAAAAGTGCATCAGATTTGCTGTGCTCTAACTTCTCTTCATCAAAAGTTGCAGACTGCATCACAGGGCAATCTCAGTCCACATTCTTTGTACAATACCCCCTGTATAGAAAAGGCCTGTATAGAAAAGGTGATAGAAAATAGGAGATCCTTGTAATTATTTTAGTAATGGATTTTCAGTCTCGCTTCCCGTGGGATGTAGGCACATTGCCGAACCACGTAACTTTTGTGTGTTTCTCCTCTCTCTTTACCTTCAAGTGCAACATTCCGGCGATTAATACAGGTTTTTTTCACAGCACTTGTGATACCTTCTTCTGTCATTCGAAAGAGACTGGAATACGAATGCATCTTAATATCAAACTTGCATAAAAATTGTGGAAAATTACAGTTTCATCTGGTAGAACGTTATAAACCGGAAGAATCCACAGTTTCGTGCGAGGCTGCTACTGAACAGGCCTAATGATTACAATTCTGAACTCTTAAATCGAAAATCGATCTTTGAATGGTCTTTACAATATCTTGGGGAGTTAGAGTGGCATCAACTTTAAGTATTCCTTCCGAATCATCAATCTGAAGCAACCCTAACTGAGACTGCAAAAGTGCAGGTGACATGAAATGCTTCCCTTCTGCAATTCGTTTTTCTAATCTAGCAGCCAGCAACTCAGCCTGAGCATCCAACAAGACGAACTTCACCAGACTGACACAACTTCCCGGTTTATAATTAGGGTCGGCAGATCTTAAAATTTCTCTGTATCGCTTCTGCAGAGCCGAACACCCAAGAATCACAGTTCCTCCTCCGAGCAACTTGTCTCTTACACCATTTCGAAGTTTTTCAAGCCAAGGCATCCGGTCTTCTTCTGCGAGAGGGATCCCTTCACGCATCTTTTCTGATTACAGGAAGACAAAAGATTGATTAGAAACTAGAAAAGTAGCCAACATCGAATGTAAACTACACACCAGCATCTACCTTTGTTTGATTGAGGGTGGAAATCATCTGCATCTATAAAGCTAGAATTTGTCTCTCTCGCCAGCATCTCGCCTATTGTGCTGTTGAACCACATAACGGAATGCATAAGAAGCAGAAACTACAACATTCGAAGATCAAACATAAGAAACTGAAACTTTCCTAAGTGATGCCATTGAAATCTAAATCCAATCACACCAAGGCATTTGATAAAGTCATTGGCATCCAGTGTGGTGGTGCTTCTGAAGATTGTTAGTTTTTTTTTCCATGTACAAGCAATATTGGGGAGGGAGCGGGAATCGAACTTAGAACCTCGCTCGGGCGCATGTAAATGCTAGTTTGATATGATGAACTCATCAGTGCTACCGTGTTACATATACATTTACAGAGAAATGAAAAATAACAAAAGCTGAGATCAAAGGCTTACGATTTGCCAGCACCACTGACTCCCATGATCACAACAGCTATCCCTGTACAATTCACAACCAATCAATTTCACGAGACGCGTAACTGGAAGTACAATTCAATTTCCAAACAAACCCAGATATGAAATTCTCCAACATCTCTTTTAAATTCAGCGAAAAGCAAAGCAATACCTCTTCCGAGAGCTACAGCCATGTTCGTCCCGCTCACCGATCAAATGGATCTGCAAAGAATGCAGCTTTTTCTTCTTCCTCTTCAAGCTTCATGAATCATATGCTGGTAGAGGTTGGGTGAATTTACACGTGAAAAATGGTGCTGATGAGATATTTGGAGCGATGATATCATGCCAGCTACGGAAATGTTTGGTAACGAGCATAAAGGTTGACAATTTTGGCATCACGGATCATCACCACGCATTTGGTTTGGTTTGGTTGAATTCGATTTTACACTCGTCCTCTATTGTTTATTTTCACATTTGTCCCTTTTATATTTCTAATTTACGGGAGGATTTTTTGCTAAAATTATTTCTAAAAATGACATAACTCGTCATTTTGGTATCTTTAAAACTTAAAATCGATAAAGTAGTCCCTAGATTGTCCATTGTCAATCATTTTATCAAATCAATCCCTCCACCTGAACTGATAGTTATTCATTTTAACAGAGATTTTTTTACAGAAGAACCAAAATGATTGATGTTAGACAATCTCAAGAACCACTTCTATCGATTTTAAATCTCAGAAAACAAAGTGAAGAGTTATAACAACCTCACTAACCATGATTCAAATTAAACTTGTGGTGTTATCATGGTTGCCAGTTGATATTATGCAAATTCCAAATTGAGTTAAACGGGATAATCAAGCCATGTTTGTACAAGTTAAGGATATCATGTCGAAATTTGAAGTTAATAAGAAGTTCGTAATCGAGGATTAGAAGACTGATCCGCCTTCAACACCAAGATACGGCAATTTTACAATTCATCCTCATTCATCATCCAAGATAGGCACTTCATGACTTAAAAAGTACAATAATGTATTCACAAATAAACTAGAAAAACAGCGTATCATCCACTAGAATCCCACGTCTAAACGCAGCCGGAAAGGCCTTGTCTTTGAGAGCCATCGCCTATTAAGAACGAACACATTACCATATGGATTTTGAGAGCCAGGCCTATTCTCCTACTTCATAAAATGGCAATCCCCTGGAACCAAAACAAGAACCGCACGCACGCACGCACAACACACATACAAACAAAATTAGCCAAGACATACAGGATATAAAGAATTAAAAGAACATAGTTTTCAGGAAGTTTAGAAAATAGTCATAATTTAGGTCCCATATAGAATTTTAGCCATCTCTTTTGACTTGTGATAATCTTAGTGTGATAATCTTAGCCTAAACCCCAGCCTAACCACATCTCTCTTCCCCTTTCCTTCTCATCTTCCCAGTTCTCATCATCTCAAGTATTTCTTTTCCTTCTCATCTTTATCGATCAATCAATGATCAAAAATTAGAAATATCTGAAGTTTTATACAAGCACTACAGCAAGTTAACTGGGTGTCATACGTTCCCGTTGTTATAGACGTTTAAGTATCAAAGCTACGCTGATTGTTAATTCGTTTTCTCTTTCAATAAAACCAAAAAAGGATTGGAAGAGTTCAGAGGAGTATGTTGGGAAGTATGGTACCAGTAATGGCAGAGTTTCCATAAGTAGATCAAGAAAATGGAAGTTGATCGGCACTGGGAATTATGAGACAAGTATGCTATGAAAGAGAAGGCTCTGAACTGAATAGAGTATAGAGGGGCGGGGAAGGGGAAAGGACAGAAAGAAATCAAGTTTCTAATCATTAATCTAATCATTAAGAGTATGCGAGTACTTTCAAGCCAACTTTTGGTTAGAATTATGATAAACTAAAACAGTAGGCTAAAATTATAGACAAAGCCAAATTTTGGCTATTTTTCCAAATTTCCCATAGATTTCTTAGATGGGACTATGCAAACAATGTGAAGATGACAGAAATTGGATTGCCTGAGTCTATACTCTATAGATCGGAACATTTTCTAAATTTTGATGGAACATTTTCTACACACAAGGGTCAAAGCTTACAATGAACATTCTAGCCATGGTGTCTTAAGAAATAGTCATTCGGATTTTGGCTTACCATCCACCGTGTCTTGAGAAATAGTCATTGTCCAACGATATGGCAAGAGCAACAGTTACAGCTCTCTCTAACAGAGTCAGTGGTCGAACGACTTCCAACTCTTCAATTCTAGAAGGACCAGTAATAGAGCTGGGATCAGAACTCCCAAACCGAATCACATATTGCCCCGCATCAGTGAAAATCTGTATGATATGGAAGTTAGTTGGTATATCTACAACATAATCTGCAAACAATGCCACATAAAATCTAATATCTTAACTGAAAAATAAAAAAATATATAAGATCTTTGGTAAAAGAATATAGAGCATTAATCTTTTGTGAATGTTGTTAAGTCAGAGAACTATCTCAAACCCAATATGCATTTTTTTCATAGCTTGGGGGTATCTGGGTCTTCAATCCAACTAAATAATTCCCAAGGGCATGTGCACACCCTCCAATCTGGATGGCTGGCACAAACAAACGGAGGTGGCCCACAGGAGTGTACACATCCGTTTGGGATCAAATATGATACTTTATGTTTTAAAGTTTAAGAAACTAACGGAAAAAAAAAGTGACAAAAAAGTCCAACTACGCGCATAAAGACTGAACTAAAATTAAAAGATTCATGATTTCATAAGATCAAGTTTACCATTAATTGCTAATCACAAGATATCTAGGTCCTTAAATGCATATTCCGAAACATAAAATATTTTCTTCATACGATATTGTAATGTTGTAGAAGAGAAGAAAACAAACCTCAAAGCCAAAACCCCTCCACTCACGATCTATCTCACCCAAAACTCCCCCATCAATGTCCTTCAAAGTAAAAGTCCAATGCCAGAAGCCAGGATTTTCTACAACTGCAAACTGCTTATCCCTACAACAACCATGTAGCATAAGGCAACAATGTGCAGTATGGGGCACTAACCTTGATTATATGAGGTGACTCATTCTGAATTCAAATAAACACTACATTAAAATAAAATAGCATTTGGAAATTACCCTAGGTACAAATCATACACCCTCCTCCAAAGATGCCATCGTCTGTGAACCACACCGATTTCCTAGAAATAACAGATAACTAACACTATCAACAATCTGAATGCAAATTTACATGCTCAACAATCTCTATAACTGCTTGGCGACCAACAGATAAATTATGTCAAGTTGTCCTACCTTACCATTGATCTCTACATAAATTGAGCTGGTTATCCACCAAAAAGGCCTGCGAACCTAAATAAGAAAAATGAGGGCTCAAACTGAAATGTCAGTATAATTCAAAATGCTTTTTTTTTTCCACAAAAAATAAAAAATAAATGCTCTATCTCCTCACCCTAAAGAGCTCATTACCCATGGCATCAGTTACAAGAGCAACAAAAGGGCGCCTGAGACGAAGCAACTGCAAAATGAAAAGCAAATATCAGCACAGGAAAACCTCTATAAGATAACATAAAACACAAGAAGCAACCAGTGGTCAAATGGAGGTAATTTTATAGTTGAATCAGCAATCAACTTTAACAAAATTAACATTCAAAATGAAGTAACTTATTAATAATGTCATGCTCAAACTGCATAACATAATGTCATGCTCAAACTGCATAACTGTACATGACAGAATATCAGCAAAAAATTTAAAGATTGGGTTAGAAAGTACCTGTCTAGCAATAACATGACTCTGCTCACGAATCAAACCAACAGGCTACAAAAAAAAAAAAAAAAAAAAAAAAAGGCCATTGAGTAACAGGATATGGTCCATTAGTTTAAAACCTAAACTTCTTGTATGGGAAACGTCAAGAGAGTGACATGAACTAGAATGATTACTCACTGACTCTGGGTAGCACACATCCACTATTCCATACCGATTTTCCTGGAATTATGTCAAATACAATTAGTAACTAGAGTACCACTAGCAAGAAGACGAACTGAAAGAGATGCCCAATAAATGTCAGATTGCGAGAAAATAACATATTCAGAGAGAGAGAGAGATAGAGAGTTACTGAGATGGAGAATTCTACAAACTTTTACACGTGACTTAGTTCTCAAAATATATTTGGAATAGAAACATCAGACCTATTATATTTATAAAATATTTTTCTGAACATTCAAAGCAAACAATTTGAGGGGGAGGGGGACAAACAGAAAGAAAACCAAGGGCTTTTAAAAGAAGTCAAGTTGACAGTTTTAGAACCAGCAAATATGGCAAGCACCGAAGCACATAATCTTATGCTTCCGGCCATGACAATATGTACATACAAATTAGTGCATGGAAGAACAATATTAGGGAAAAGAATCACCTGCTCAAATCCAAAAGCAAGATTTGCCCACTCTATATCCCTAGTAATCAGCAGATTTGATCTAGCAAGAAGAGGCATCACCTGGGCCTAAAAAAATAAATCGAATGGCAAGTAAGACATTTTATGCTACTCAAACTAGGCATAACAAGGAATGGCTTGGATACTAGAAGCTTGGAAAGATGAGCATAAGTGAAAAGCTGTGGCAAATAATTTTAGCATAGTAATATAAGAGAATGTCTCTATCAGCAGTAAAAATCACATTTGAGATACTACTCTTTAAGAGCATACCATAGTTAAGTTTAAACAAAGATACTTGCTACAAAATATTACCAGGGGGCCATGGCAAATTAGGTGATTGCATCTATGTGAATAACTTAAAAGCTGTAATCCTAAGGGCGGAAAAGAAACAGGGAGCCAAAAATTTACTTCTTCTGGAGATTCTGGCTTCAGATATCCTGAGATGGATTGGCTTGGAGGCGGTTGTGTCAGATTGGGTCCATCCTCATCATAAGAGACTGCTTGACTTGGATACCATCCATAGGATGAATAATGGTATGGTGATTTTTTAATATACTTAACAGCTTTCCCTCTTCTCTTTCTTTTAGACTGTTCCATTTTCCTATCTGCAACCCAGAGCTGTACAAGGAAGTCCCTAGACAATTCAGGATCACCGCCAGTACCAGCCTTGTGTCCAAACTGACGAAACAAAGATACCGGTCTCTGTTCAGACCACATAGAATTTCCTTTAAACTTTGAAATTACATTTCTTGCTCCAATCAACCGCTGCTCAAAATCTTTAGCCACAGTAGCAACACAGGATCCATCCTGAGGGCATGAAGTAGCAGGTAGACTTCCTCTTTGAGACTGAAAACCACAGTGGACCCAAATGCTTTTGGTGTCTTCAGTAGCATTCTGATGGGGTTTTCTGATATGACAGAATGAGGATCCACATTTGGAATCTGCCGCACAAGTTTTGTAAACCTTGGTGGAAAACCTTGTCCAATTCATCTATAATATATTACAATTTCTTGAACTGATCAAACCGGAAAACATAAATCTGTGTATGCAGATTAAAGAATCATAATTATTATAAAAACTAACATAAATAACAGAAACTAAAGAATCTTTCCATGAAATTAAGCCAAAGCAAAGAAACTAAGCTAAAAATACAATGAATTCCAATGCTTCATAATTATAATAAAAAAAAACAAACAGAATTAACAGAAATTAAAGAATATTTCCATGAAATTAAGCTAAAAATCACAATTAATTCCAATGCATAAGTCAGCTTTCTGAAGCTCTAATTTTTATTTTCCATCGATTGTTTTCCATGAAATTACCAAAAGAAAAAAAAATGAAACTGTTGATCCCCTAGCGTCTTGTGCAAGAAACCAAAATTCAATTTAGAAAAAACCGAAATAATCAAAGAACGCAGGTCACATTTGATTGCAATAGAATTCGATCATCGTCAAAATGTTATCAAGAAACACAAAATTCTCATTTTTTTACAGTATGGAGGAAGACGAACTCACCAGTGCAGCTCTCGCTCGCTCGCTCGCTCTCTCCGATGAGGTTCCAAAGCTTTCCCCGCTCTATCTCTCTCTCTCTCTGTGAACGAAAAGAGACAATGACCGAAAAAGTTTCTCGAAGGGTTTGGATTCACTGTGGTATTGGACCGGGCTGTCAATTATATACCACAACATCTGGGCTGGCCCAGTATGGTAATTTGAGTGCCTAACATCTAAATCAACCCAACTTTAAATGGGTTGGGCTAGTCCCAGCAATGTAGGGCCACGTGAATTTTTAAAGGAGGAAATTGGAAAATTGCACTACATTTTGACACGTGCATAATTAGCACAGGAAATTGCGCTTGAAAAAGAAATAAATTCCTCTAAGTAATAGGTGAATTGTTCTGGTGGTTTTCTTTAATTCAATGTGTTCTATGTTTAAATTTTTTTTCGTCCCAATAGTGTTAGTTTAGAGTAGGACTTTCGTTGGTATTAAAAAATTTCATCTTTTTAGGTCCGTGCACAATTTTTATGAACTTTTTTGGAGAATTGACGTAAACATTTTGTTAATTTTAATGAATTTTTAATTCAATAACTAAAACTACAAATTACTGCAATTATTTAATTTAGGAAATTTTTGTAGAGTTGACGTTTATGGACCAATGGGTAAGTAGCCCGGTTGAAAAGTGCGGACAGCAGCTTTCTAAAGAAAATAAAGGAAGGTCCTAGGTTTGATACTTTATAAGTTGTGAATCTGCTTGATTGTTGCCACGAGTATGATGCAATTCCCAACTAGCCTCATCTAGCCCTAGAAATGGTGAAAAACAGTAGTTTGCCACCAGTTGTCATCTTTTTCTTATGCATATGGACCAATGATCCAATTTACTTGTAAATATATACATGGAAAATCAAAGTGCGAAAATAAAAAGAGTGTAGAAGGAATGAAATATCAGCAACTACAAATTCACGAACATACTCCCCAACTTTTATAGCTATATGTTACTTAAATTAGTTAATGAAAGACAGCCAAGGTACAAATTAATAGCTTGTATGGAATCACATGTACATTTCCCTATGAATTCTATCTATACCTACTTCCTCCCTACATAAGCCTAGTACCTTCAAATCCTCAGAATTCCATATCCAGCAAATATGCAATGCAGTTGACAACCTCTGTTTGCTTCCATGGCTGCTTCCTCGGGTCGGTAACCCGCTTCATCTGTTTATTCCAAAAGACGGCAGAAAAAGACGGTCTTCTTGTGGGTAGTCTCGTCCAGAAAGGAGAATAGCTGTAAAATCTTGTGCTAGCAGTTTGAACTTATTGTACTTATATAACAATGTACAAGTAAATCTATCATGAATTTCTCTCCATTTCGCTATTCAATAAAACCGTACTAACTGCTTTTGATGGCGGCCTATTGATCTTCTCGAGTAACCTACTGAATACTAATTTCACGGGTATGCAAGCTACAGTCTTGGCAGCCCCAGAAGACTCCGGCTTGATCAGCCCATCCCCTTGATAACTACTGCTGTCATGGTGTATAGGCTTGTTACTAAAATTCTGTTCAACGGGTATTGAAGATATAGTCCTCGTTTTCTGGCTTGACGATAGGATCACTTTCTTGGCCGCTTTTTTTGAGAACTTTCTGTCAGTGGGAAGCTGAGAGCTGTTAGGAAGGCTCCTTTTGCCCTGGCTTGCCTTGTTACTGAAGCTCCCTATATTTAATTTCTTAAATGGTGGTCTGCTTTCTTCATCTGAAAAGCGAAGGTAGTCAGCAGTTTCATCACCATCCAATGCGGATGATAAATGAGGGCGTGGGACTCGAACATTTGCTGTTCTCCTTGCTGTCCTCCATGCATGTGGAAGAGTTACAACCCCATTATTGTCAATTGCTTCACCAAATTCATCAACTGTTGAAAGAAGCGAGTTGGATGACCCATCTTCCAAGGCTTCAATTTGGATTGGGTGCCCTATTATTGCCTTCCCATTTAACTTGCTCATCAGAGAAACAATTGGAACAGGCTCCTTTTGGTAACTTGCCTGGACCTTCAAGTCAACATCTATCAAGTATTTTGGCCTCCTGCGATAACGATGACGGCCATCATATACAGGGTGAAAGCGTTCTCTTTTGATGTCCCAGTACTCGTTCCTAGCAGATCTATCCTCCCAGGTCCAGTCCTCCCAATCAATCATTTTCTGACCAACACTGTTTCGACTTCTTGTTGCAGCTCTTGATGCCATGGAGTATTCATCTTCCAGTCCAATAAACTCAGTCTGAAAATCATTACTATCGACATTAACCCTATGAGGATAATCACTAAGAGCAATGTATCACAATGTTTTAAAAGGTGAAGGCGATGCCAAGGCGTTTCATGGATAGCCCTGGCTAGGGGAAAGCCTTGAGGCGTGATGCGATAGTCTCACGGGACCTAAAATTATTAATATATAGTCTAGTCGGAGGGTATGTCATATAGTCTAGTTGAACTTAGAGGGTGTGTCATATAGTTAGTTGAACTTGAACTTGAACTTGGGCAGTTTCTGAAGAAAAGAAAAAACGCCCAGTCGAATGCCTCAGGCGCGCCTCGACCGCGTCTAGGCAAGCTTAAGCCTATTCCAGCTGGGCAGAGGCGTTACATCACCGCCCAGCCTCCAAAGCTGCCTAGGCGCACCTCAAGGATCGTTTTTTAAAACATTGATGTATCAATGGAAACTTGAGATTCAAGAATAATTTAGGTAAAAGCACATACCTTTTCTTCAGAATATGGTCCATAATTATAGCCTTTGCCGTAAGTTGCATCCACTGACTTTTTCGTAAGATTGCGGATATTCCTTTTCCCTTTCAACTGCCATTTGGAAACAGCTTCACTAGCAAATAAAGAGTCATGACTATAGAGGTGAGACATATCACCGGAATGCGAGAATTCATCAGGCTCCTCATCAACCATGATTTTGTGTTCTTGTGCTTCATATCTTCCCACTTCTGGTTCTGTAGATTGATGTACAGACAAAATTTAGAGGGTGTTCACAAAGAAGTGGTGAAGCCATCATGAACAATTGAGGCCAAAGCCAGTGAAACCAACTCAATAGCATAAAGTGCATACTCCACAAGTTATAACAACACATATTTACAAATATAAACAATAAAATAAGGTAGAATTAGGAAGGATAGACTTCATTTATGTTAAAACAATAGACTGTAGTTCGAGTGCAAACATTTAAAAGCATAATTGCCGAATCACAATCTGTGCATTAAGATGAGAAACATGCTACAGATCGAATCTTCCATAGAAGATCAAAATATGCATATTAAAGGAGGTACATGCAAAAAGAACTCAAAATATTGCATGTAGCATATGTATTATAAATAAGAATAATAGAGCTGAACTTCCCAACAAATATGAAGAGTGGGGCTATTTTACATCAGACAATCTAGCAACTCATAAACCATGGAATTTCAAAATATAAAGGTAGTAAAAAGCTGAACCTGAAAGTAAAGGCATGTCTTCATCCATATCTGGTTCGGTCTCAGATGAATCCGACTCGGACTCGGAAGTATCAGTTTCAGAAGAATCAGAGTCATCCTCTGTAAAGCCAGAAGTGTTCTCTGAAATCATGGATTCAGCATGAGGACGAGTGCCAACTGGGGAAGCTGAGATCGCTACATGGTTTGAAGGAGACACTTCGTACTCCAAGGATTCACCATACTCAGCTGGCAAATATACAATTTTACTCCTCTTTGCCTTGCAAATAACTCCAGTCGACTCCACTCCTGAAATAGAAGTAGAAAGAGTAGTACTGTCAGGATGCAAGCACTGTGGGACTGCTAATTTTGCACTATTCTGCAAAACTTGAACAAGAGGATGACGTTTATCAGGTCTCTTGACCAAAATTTCATCACTCAATCCATCATGTGACCTTCTCCGTTTCTCTAAAGAATGTTTACCATTCACATGACTTGTTCTTCCCATGTTAAGACCACCGCGACTAAGAGCTGGATCGGTACCATTAAATGTGGATTTCCAAGAACCATTTGAAGCAAGAGAAGAAATTTTTCGCTTCGAAGGGGCAATTTTGAGACCAAAGTCTTGCAAGCCTCTCATCCGAGGCATGACTTCAGAATGATCATCATCACCACTCGGTTGAATCCCCTCTTTGACTCTTTCAAAAGACATAGGACTGCCTATAATGTCGTTTCTATGAGATGTATGTGACTTGGAATTTCCAAGTTTTACATTGTCAATTCCCAAACTCTCGGAAGATATAACTGACTCCTTTTTCACAACACCAGATAACTTACTGTTCAAGCGTTCAGAATTTATACCTAACTTTCCTTGTTTCTTCAATAGCTGCTTCTCAAGTTCAAGCGCATGAAGAATAGCATCTTCTCGACGTGCATATTTCTCTCTTTTCTTTATAGGCATACCCTGCGCTGATTCAGCCTTCTCAATACAATCATCAAACTCACCGCATCGAAATGCCTTGACACGCTTCGATTTTTCCAAATTGTACCAGTCACTGAAAAGAAATACCACTGAATAGCATTACTATAACAGTAGGTAAAACCATAAAACCAAAGAAGGCATGAGAGTACAAGAACCAGCAAGCATGAACAGACTCCAGTTGGAATTAGACTATTCTGCGAGAATAACATAGTTAATGAAATCCATCTTAACTAATTTGTAACGAAATTTTCCACTAGGTAGATAAGGCCAAAAGAGTCAGCAGTATGTAATCATTCTCTGGAGGCCAGAACCATTTGAAGGATTCTGCTAAATAGTTCTACATGACAACCAATTGTATGTGCATTGAACACAGTTCATTAAGTTGGCATGGAAATAATGACAGGGGACTCCATGGTACTAGTACAACGTCTCCGAGAATTCCACTGCTGTCATGATTTTACCGTTCTCCAAACACTCACCGACTAACAAATAAATTCTCAACACAAAGATATACCTTACAACAACAACATCATGAAACTATGAAAGATACAGAATTTTCGGGGCTTGGTTCTTTATCCTTTGAGAAATAACCAAAGTATTTCATGACAAGATGTACCTAAAGGTATGCATAGAATAGGGTTTCAGTCCTGGCATTTAACATTGCATTTGATCCCGAAGAGTAGTCTAACCAAATATTTTCCATACATAATCTGATCTTCAGTGTCTTTTAGCCCTAAAAACTTGGTTGGCCACAAAGTTGCAGTATTTCTCTGATATGGGTTTCTACTTCTGCTCCAATATGTTGTGATTTGTTCAAGTAAAACAGATAAAAGCGCAATTTTTTCGGCTCATTCAACAATAAAACATGATAATATACTCACTAAACTTTATTATTTTTCTAATTTCTGGATAAACATCTAACCACAACCCAAAGTGCTAAAACTAACAAGTACATACTGAAAAGGGGGAAAAATGAGAGACATACACACTGGCGTCCTCTCTGCCTAGGAGCTTGACGGGGGTCCCAGAGCGAGGCGACGTGAGATGAGAAGTGGAGAGCTCTTCCGGGCCCACTATCTTCCCCGGCCACCACGACCCGTTCCTCCGCCTCACCCAGACGATCGATCCTACACTGAACTCGCCCGCACCTGAATCCGTACTATCCATAACACACATAAACGCATGCACCACACACACACTCTCTCCTTTCTCTCTGTAGTTCTCTCGGTCGGCGAACAATGGAGGAAGTCGGAGTTGGGCTCAGCCTCCAGCAAAGAGCTGTGCAGGAAGGAAGATCCGAAGAATTACGAAAATGGAGGGTCCAATTTGAGGGATTCGGGTTAGGGCTAGGGCTAGGGTTTCCATTCAGAATTGGGGATTTTTCATTTCTGTGTCTTATTTTATTTGTTTTTCCGGCCCTCTGTTTCTTTTCTCTCTGTAAAAAATAAAAAATGAAGCAAATTTGGAAAAATTATAAAAAATATTATAATATTGGATGGTTCGGTTGAAGAAGGTGGGCTGGCTTAAGCAAGCAAACAGTGTGTCTGTGTCGTTCTGGTCTCAGTCTGTGGGGGGATAAATATTCAAGCATATTTGTCGGTTTATCCTCTAAATTTGTACATAATTGTTAATTTTCTCATTGAATTTTAATTTTAACTGATTATCTCGAAATTTTTATAATTAATCAATTTCTCTATGAACTTAACGTTTAGCCAACTCCCCTGAACTTTTATAAATAATCAATTTTCCATTGTTATATTTTAAAAAATTTCATTCAATTTTTCATCTTTTTTGCCCTGTCATATGTTGTTCTTGTAATCAAAATTGATAGAAAATTAGATAAAAATTTTTAAAATCTAACGGCAGAGAGAGTTGGCTATTTATTAAAGTTCAATGGGATAATTGGATTAAATTAAAGTTCAAGAAGGAAATTGACTAATTATAAAAGTTCGAAAAGGTAATCGGTTAAAATTAAAGTTCAGGTGAAAATTGACAGTATCATACAAGTTCGGCGCTCATCGACAAATATGCCAAATAATTACCACGCGGAAATCGGACGAGTTTTGGTCCCGTGGTGCCAAAGGTATTTTATCTCGAACACGTGGACGGTTAGATCTGTGGGCTTCTATTTTACAACTTCTAAGCCCAAAAACATTCTAGGCCCAGCTGACCCAAACAAAAAATTCTTCTTGAGCATCACCCAAGGAACCTCATTATTATTCCTCAAGAAATATTAGGTGTTTCTGGATGAGTTGCTTTGATTGGATGTCGATGTTTAATAAATAAGGAAAAAATAACATAGTGAAGATTTTGGAATGGAAAAAATTTGACCTATGTCACACTATTGCACAATGTTATAAGTTTGCGTGTGCATGTGGTCCAATATCCTAGTAGATAGGGTGTTGGGTTTCTATCTATGCGTCATGAGTTCGAAACTTACTTCACCCCTCTTTTAAATTATTATAATAGTTTCGAACTCTCCCTCTCCCCTTTATAATAATAAATTTAGAAAAATGTTTATTTGTCATGATGCATGATGAGTGACGTTTTTATTTGTATAAAAAATAAACACTCAACGCTCTCCAACTTCTTAGTGCAAATATATTGTTTTATCTAATAAACACTCGACTAATTATTGATTAGGTTGAATTTTCTCATTTTGTTAATTCTACACATTTAAACATCGAATTTTAATCCAACCTAATATGATCAATAGAAGATGAATTGATGCACTGAATTTTATAATTAGATGATCCATTAACTTAACAAAAGAGTTATTATGATGAGATTGTTTCCGACTTAATTATGTTTTTTCTACCTCTTCGAAGAAATTCGACAATAATTTTTTTCAAAGATATGATATTGTGAATCCATTATTAATCCTAATATGAATTCGTATTTAAATTAATGTCAATGTAATATGAACACGATTCATTTACCATGTTAATTCTTTTTTACATACAACGATATATTTACCGAATTTGTCATAATTTTTTCTTTCATTGGTCGAATTTATCATACTTTTGACCATTTTCCCGTCACTACGTGAAAACTTACCCTCTATGCGGCGCAAGGATACGATTCACGTACCTAATAAAAAATATAATAAACAAATTTCAAATTTCAAATCCGCGCTCTAACGGTCACAATTTCTAGGGTTGTCCAAATGTCTCACTCATTGTATAAATATCCCCAATTGCTCACTTGTTTTCTCCAACGCTTCTACATCCTTCACTCTCAATCTTATAGCCGTTTCTCTTTCGAAGACCAAAACAGCTTGTTTTGATCATCTAGGGTTTCCGTACCGCCATGGATTTCTCCACCCTTTCCAGAAGAGAGCTCCAGACTCTGTGCAAGAGGAACAAACTCCCAGCCAACCTCACCAATGCCGCCATGGCTGATTCTCTCAAGAATCTCGAACTCGTAATGCTCTTATCCCCCATTTTCTTTTTCCCGTTTTGATACAAAATATGTTTTAAGTTTGTATCCGTTTGGATCCGGAGAAAATTGATATGTGAAAAGTGAAATCTCTGAGATCGGTACATTTCCAGATTCAAATCTGCTGGAGATTGCTGTTCTATTTAATTTGGATTGTAGATAGCATTTTCTACATTATTTTGTGTTTGGTTGGTACCGAATGGGAAGCGATATTGACTATTTTTTTCTCGTAATCATTTATGTTGAGTTGAGTTCAATCCTCGCAGATTGTTCCTAAATCTGATTCAAATCTATATAATAATCTTGAGCTGAATCGTAATTTAATAAGAAAATTAAATTGGGGAAACAATCTATGAAATCCTATTCTGTTTGGTAGCTGGGAATCACAGGCTTGTTTATGATGTAAATCAATATAAAGCTGATTTGATCCTATTTCCAATCAGAAAACAACGTCTAAATATTTGATTTTATATTCATGTATTTTCTTTTCAGCCAAACAGAATGGCTGAAATTATTTCTCTCATTTAATCGGACTGTTTTACTAATTAATATGTCAGGTGGAAGGAATTGAAGAGTTGCTGAATCAATCTCCACAGAAAACAATGAACGGTTCATTAAGTATCCCTCGTACTGCTGGAAGAACCTCCGTTCGAAGAAAGCCGATCATTGAAGAGCCAGAAAGCTCACAGACATTGACCCGCAGTCGCCGTGGGACAAGGCGAGAAGTTGCTGAAGAGGTGGTGGACCAGGAAAAGACTGAGGTGGTGCCTAAGACTCCTGCTGCACCAAGCACCCGGAGAAGGGCTTCTGCCACTTCAGCTTGCAAGAAGATGGAAACCCAGAAGGAGACAGCTTCGGTGCAGAAGAGCGTGTATAACACTAGGCGATCCGTGAGGCTGCTGGAAAAGACCATGGCTAGCTTGAGCTTGGGGTATGAAAACACTATGCCTCTTAAGATGAATGAACTTTCCACAGAAATGAACAATGATTCGGAGAAGACTGATGATGGCTCAGTTGATGAGGGTAAGTCCATTCCTCACTTGCATATCAAGTTTTCGTTACTTGTAATTTGTCATTTTTGTCAACTAAATGTATTGTTTCTCAGAAATATATTTGGATGGAAAATCATGTTATCTGACATGGTTTGTTGGCATGGAACAGGGTCTAGTATGCAGACAGTATCGGAGACGAGCTCAGAGAGAGTTGATGTTTCTGAAGTTTCACTGGAGAATGAAGGGCAGTTGAAAGGTGATGTGGAGGAAAATAGCAAGGCTGATGTGATTGAAGTAGATGATTTCGAGCAGAAATCCGAAGCGGAATCTGAGGTATATGAATCAAAGTCAACCTCAGATGACATTGTGGTTTCAGAAGTAATGGATGCAGCATATGACAAGAGTAAGTTTAATGACATTTTGTTATGGCCAAGATATTTGTGCATTTGACTTTATGGTTCTCAATTCAAAATTCAGGGTTCCATGTCGTTTTACTTATTTGAATCTGCTTGTGATTGCTGCAGAACCTAATGATGAAGGAACTGAAAACTGTTTGGCTGCTAAAGTTTCCGATGATGTTTCTGCTGAGGACATGGACCATTTTATTGCTGCTGAGAACCCGGAAGATGATATCACTGCGGTGGAGGATCAAAATCTTGAGAATGACTGCTCTGACTCGAAATCTGCTACTGGGGAGACTGAAGAAGTTAAGGATGTGGCTAATGTAGAAGAAACTGCTAAGCCTAAGGCATTGACTCTGAGCTTGTCTGGTGAACAGCAGCCTATGCTTAGTGGCAAGGACTCAGTGCCAGAGGCTGATTATAACGAGAAATTCGATTTTGAATCAGACTCTACTGAAGGAGTATTTAGTGAAGATGAAGCCACGGATGAAAACTTAGTTGAGTGTGAGGAATTTGAATCTTCGGAAACGGAATCCATGACCGAAGAAGGTTCTGATGATGACATCACTGAGGAAGGAGAAGAATTTGGTGATGGAAGTTTGGTTGCTGCTAACAATGGGAATGAAGTCGCAGAAGTCGTTGCCGTGGCAAATGTGCAAGAGATCAATAACTCTGAAGTTGATGTTTGTGTAAAAGGCGCTCCAGCTTTGGACAAGGCTCCAACACTGCCACCCTTGGAAGCTGAGCAGCTTTCGCTTCAGTTTCCCCGTCCAACTTTCTCAAAACCCGGGAAGTCTCCAAGCAAGAAGCGATCGGAAGTCACGAGCTGCATCTTTGATGACAATGAGGAGAACATTGATGATGGCACTGACAATGGAGGAGTTGAGATCAAGAGAGACGAGGATGCCACTGGCAAGGATAGCGGGGCGAGTGAATTGGAGGCCAAGAGTCTAAGGCAGTTAAGGAAAATGCTGAAAAGTCAATTAAAGATCAAGACAGAAGATAAGACGGTAGAGAAGCCAAGAACTGCATTGCAGGAAGTGCCAGAGAACCAAATGGCAGGCAGTGGGAACTGAAACAGAACCACAGACCGAGTGAAGGGATGGAATAGTCATTTTACATGATGATTTTTGCCTCCTTAATTTTTATAGAGAATTTTTTGGGGGTTTGCTTTACTTGAGATTACTTTTGAATAATTGTGGGCAATTGTACCGGGAGATTTTCATATCAAATTGGATTTTTGGAATTTTTCTAGTCGTTCAACCTCCTCTTTTTCCCTTCTAAACTTTCGAACGGTCAATTTTCTTTGTCACATTTTAGCGATCATATGATATTGTTATTTAGTAGATTATAACGAACCACACTTTTAGTTAAATATTGAAATTATGACAATGTGAATAAAATTGTTAAATGATTTCGGATAAACAGGTTTCATTATCAAACAACGATTCAAGATCGTAAAATGAAGGGATAATGTAGAATGAGAAAGTCTAATAGTGATGATGCCTGGGATGCCACTCGCCTCATTGGTGGTATGGGGGCGGTCATTTGTGACTCGGCAGGGAATTTTTTGGCGGTTTTATCTTAAGTCATCCTCACATCCCCTCTCCCTCTTTGCATAAGCTTTAGCGGTTAGGGAGGGCCTTGCTTTGGCGTCCAGGGGTTTTCAAAACATGATTATTGAGAGTGATTCGCTCCAGATTACCCAAGCTCTATGTGCTTCCTCATCGGACCTCTCCTTGATTGGTCTCATTGTTGAGGATTCCAAAGCAATTTCTTTGGAGATCATTGAAGTTAGCTTTACCCATATCAGACGTCAAGCAAACGAGGTGGCTCACAGACTTGCCCGTTACAGTCTCTCGTCCACTACGCCCGCTCTTTGGTTTGAAGAACCTTTGAACATTATCTTAGATGTTTTATTTGAAGATTGTATATCAGAGCTCTGATTGTTCCCTTTGATGTAATCCTCTTTCTCTCATCAATATATCTATCGCTTTTATCCAAAATAAAAAACAAAAAGTGTTGTTTCAAGCATATTGTATGAAAGTCAAAGTTAAAATTTCTAATATTTTCATAAGAGTATGATTCTCTACCCTCCAAGTTCATTCTCCTCACCTCCCCTCCACTCTTTAGTTTCTCTTTTCCTCTCTCTATAAAAAAAGTCTGACACAAAATCTTGACATAATTTAATCAAGACCGTTCATAAGAAGTCGACACAAGATGTTAGAGAATCCTACAACGAGGCCCGCGGCCCAACCTCTCCCGTCGCTCACACACTGTCAATTAAAACTTGAAAAATGAAAATAAAAGATGAGCGGGAAAAATCCACAAAAACCTGACATCTCTCAGTCCAGTCTATACCAATTTTGAAATATCTCTCTCTCTCTCTCTCTGAGTTCCAGGTACGCTTCGATACTGTTTCCAAAAACGATCTCTAATTTCCTTATATAGTCAAATTTCAGATTAAATTTCAGGGTTTTGTATGCATTTTTGTTCATCTGTTCATTTTCCTAATATGCTTACCTTTTTCATTTAGTTGCTCGGTAAATTATTCGACGATTCATTTGTTTCACTTCATTTTCCTAATTGTGTTCATTACCGAACACAATTGTTTCCCTCTTGTTTTTGGGTTGGATTTTAAATGCCGATGGCAGTCCAAAAATCCATTAGGATGATTAGGGTATTTGTTTTATTTTGATTTCAGGATCTACAAGTAGAAGAAATTATTATTTCATTTAAGCTGAAAAACGGTCCAGTTTAATTCGGTATTATTTGAATTTCAAAACACAAATTGGTTATGTTTGTAAATATTTATGTCAATTTAGGTTTGGTTGAGTTTGTATTTGGGAATTGCATCAATTTTTGACTAAACCAGCTCGAAGGGGCTTCCGGAGTTAACTGGTAATCAAACATTAGTTTTCAAATTTTAATCTCATGAATTAGTCTAATGGTAGCCGCAACGGATTGATTTTAGTACTTCTTGCGTATTTGTTTATCTTACAGGACTGAAAAGAGTAGAGATATAGAGAGGTGGGTTCAAAAGATGGGTGTCGAGAACTACCACGTGATTGAGCTTGTAGGCGAAGGTTCCTTCGGGAAGGTATACAAGGGAAGGCGAAAGCACACGGGCCAGGTAATTGTTTTCAATCTTTCTTCTTCTTTGTGTTTAATGTTTAATGTTTATGCCAGTGAAGTGTTATTGTCACTGTTTCAGACTGTTGCGATGAAATTCATTATGAAGCACGGCAAAAGTGACAAAGATATCCACAATTTAAGACAAGAAATTGAGGTATTGGACTCATTTTTTATCTCAAATCAAACGTAGTTTACATTTAAAACTTCCTTGATTTGGTTTAGCATTTATGATTGACATTTTCCTTTTCAGTTTTAAGTTAGTTGATATCCAATGTTCCTAAATGTGCAGATCCTAAGAAAGTTGAAGCACGAAAACATCATTGAAATGCTTGATTCGTTTGAAAGCCCACAAGAGTTTTGTGTTGTCACAGAATTTGCACAAGTACCGATCCCTTTCTTCAATACGACTGCATTAATTTATCTACACTGGCTTGTTATTTTGGAAACTCTTCCAGATGTACAAGGATATCTAGCTTTTGTGGAATGTGTTCAGACGCATTAACTATCAAGGAATTTCTTGGTATGCAGGGTGAACTATTTGAAATTCTTGAGGATGATAAGTGCCTTCCTGAAGAACAAGTTCAAGCTATTGCAAAGCAGCTGGTACTTTATTTATTACGAATTTTAGGGTCCATCCCTATTATTTATCGTATTTGACAGTTTAGTTTTTCCGGTTGTTGTTTATACTTTTTCTTTTATTATCCATAAAATATATTGTTAAATTTCTCCTGTATTGAATTTTACAGGTGAGAGCATTGCATTATCTGCATTCCAACCGTATCATCCATCGTGACATGAAACCACAAAACATTCTCATTGGTGCTGGTTCTATTGTTAAGGTTGATTCTGCTGATAACCTCTGCATGTTTAATATAAACATAGGAACAACTGATCAATTTAATTCATATTCTTACTTTTCCCCCTCTTTCTGTTTTATACATCTGGTGTTTCTTATAAGTGTATGTCCAGTACAGATAACTTTTCTTGTTTGTCACAGCTCTGTGATTTTGGTTTTGCACGTGCAATGTCCACAAACACTGTTGTTTTGCGATCCATTAAAGGTTAGCTTACAATTCTTGATTAACTTATAGGAAACTCCCCAAAGATCCTGAAGAACTATGTTATTGTGTTTGCTTATTTGGTGAAGTTTTCATTAATGTGCATTAGGTACTCCTCTGTACATGGCGCCTGAACTAGTACGGGAACAACCCTACAACCACACTGCAGATCTGTGGTCTCTAGGAGTAATATTGTACGCTGCATCCCTTCTTTTATCTTTCAATCAAGATAATTTCCTTGAGTTTCGATTAAACTGTTCTGCTTCTGATTTGTTAGATTTTGACCCATGCGATACTTTTACTTCTCTAACTTAGTTCAAGAGTGCTCTAATTTAATATATTCCTTCATGTCAGATGCTTTCTTTCCTTATTTCTGTTTAGTATTGCTGTCATGTGACATTTCGTGCAGGTCATAGTATATTCTTTCACTTCTGTAACTCCTCCCAGTTTACCATATATCACAATCAAAATAAATATAGTTGGAATAGCAAGTTCCAGTCTGTTTGGGTTGGGCCATTTTTTCTGTCTCATCTTTATTTCTCTTCTTTTTCCATATTTGTTGACAAATATTATTTTTGTGTACACAACAGATATGAATTATTTGTAGGCCAGCCTCCATTTTATACAAACTCTGTATATGCACTCATCAGGCACATTGTTAAGGTACATGTCAACAAATTTTATGTGAGTTTTGTTAGGTATGTCAATAAAAGGTATGATCTATGCTACATTGAATGTTTCAGGATCCAGTTAAATATCCTGACAACATAAGTCCAAGTTTTAAAAACTTTCTTAAGGGATTGCTTAATAAGGTTTGCTATACAATTTGAACTAATGGCTTTTACAGTTGAATTGTTTCAAAAGTTATTTCTGCTAGCCTCCAGTGTTAACAGGTGTATTATTTTTGGGAAACAGGTGCCTCAAAATCGATTGACTTGGCCAGCTCTTCTGGAACACCCATTTGTCAAAGAGACACCTCCCGAACTGGAGGCTAGGGTACTGATATCTCATCTTATCTGCATTTTCTATATTTACTTTTGAAAAGTTAGCAGAAGTATAGAAATTTTACACTTCTGCTAATAAGACCTTTATGTTATTTTACAATGTTTCACTATACATGAGGTCCAGACATCTTTGTCCTGTACTTATGGTAACATCTTAAATGTCAATTGTAGAATTACATAACTATAGCAATTATTATATCTTTCCAGGAAATGCGTTCTGCAACTGCTGCAGAAAGGGGATGTGTTGCGGCATGGAGGAGTGAAGGAAACAAAGTTCAAACATCAGATGGTCTGGCTGTTTCATCTCCTGGTAGTTACATTTTTCTTTACTTCAAAGTTTCAAATGGTTTTCCTTGAATTGTTATTAAAATACTTCCACTGTCATTGGTAAAGTCCACTCTTCAGCTTCTTCAGAGAACAACAGTGGGATAAGTTTTCAGAATGATGCTCAAGCAAATACTCCTGAATCCACAACAGTCAATTCTTCCCCAAATGAGTTCCCAGGATTCACAAATCCTAGTGAAGTCAAACAGTCAGGTATTTAAAGTTCATTTTGAGGAAAAATAGTCTGTCTCTATTTTGTTCAATAAAATAAAATTTAATATATTATGATTGAAGCCCTGGCTTTATGTTTTATAACGGAAGCATAATTATTGCAATTATTACTTCCTAGTAACATTTTGCTTCAGGTTGCCAAATTTTGGACAGATTGGAAAATAACTCTCGTACAGTCAAGGGTGCACAAATAATAAGTCAAGATAATGAAGCATTAGCACATGTTTTGTTGCCACTAAAAAGATGCTCCAATGGACCCCCAGATTCATGCAGGTAAAGCTGCATTGCATTCCTATATTTATTGGACAATGATATATCCAGAAACCTACATTTTTTTTTATCTGTAAGAGTTGATTGTTTTAAAATATTTACAGGGATGAAGATATTCTTAATTCAAAACAGTCTTTGAGAATTCTTTCAAACTTAGTTGCAGCTGGTGCCTTCCATTCCAGCGAGCTGCTTGATGAAATAATACATGAACTTCTTGCTTACTCTACTATCATTGTGAGCATGAAATCTTCTGAAGTAAATGAGTTAAAAGCGAAGGTATAAGTGCATCATTTATAAGTTTCTTACCTCTGATTATTGCATCTTGAATTTTGCCACATCCCCATGGCCTTTGCTTGAATTTGGTTTTCACGTGGAGATGATTGACGGTTAGTAAAATTAATGCGTTGTTTGCTGGTAACTTTTTGAAAAGAAAAAAAAAAGTTCTAGCATTTTATGTTCTCCATCCCCCACCATGTCATCTTACACTTCTGCAATGTGTTTTCTATCCCTTCTATGTTTTTTAAACTTAGCATCTTAAGAAATTTTAAGTTGAACAGATCATTAAGTACGGAGATAGGTCTTTCCCCTTTCTGTTTGATGATCAAGGTGTCTGATAAAAACATTGTTTTTTAACTTTTGCAGAGTTTCTCAATAATTAAAATTTTGGTTGACAATGCTGGAAGCAGCATTGGTGGCTCATATTTCAAGCACTGGGTTGTCTTATCAGATATTTTTTCACAGGTATGATTCTTTTTATGGTGCATATTGCTTTGTTGCTACAATTAAGTTCCTGCTTCTAGTTCTCAACTTCTTGTCTCGTTGAATGTGTAGGTTGTTGGTTGTAGTGAAGATGCATCTGGAAGAGTTTTGTATGAGTCCATTGCTTGCATTACTGTCATGTTAAGAAGAGTCACACAGGGCCTTAAAGCTTTTTCCTCAACTTCAGTTCCTGAGGCAGCTTCTGATCCTAATGAAGCACTGAAACAGATTCTGGATCACACTAAAACATCTGGTTTAGTGGACCAACTTTGTCTCTGCTTAGTAACTGCAGGGTCAAGTCTTATTTCAGGCTCTTCAAATATGCTGCGTGCGGCTTGTGAGGCATGTACGGCAATTTGGTTTCTGATAGATGCATCAGAAAATCTTTCTATGAAAAGAAATGCCTATTTATTCCCCCTAAACACTTTGCGCCGGCCTTCACCCCAACTTGACATTAGGGATCAAGATCAAGGTTCTTTGATTGGGACAGAAGCAGCAAAACTTGTTGCTGTAATTACGAGAGCATTCCTTAGATCAAAAGCAGTACAAGTTGCTATCCATTATTGCCTTCATCAACGACTTGAAGCTTCGCTATACGCTGGCATGCAGGTGTTTATCTCATCCTATTTACGTGCACGCCAAAAGACAACACCTAAAATTTCTCAAGAAATCCACCTGTAAACAGGGTTTTTTTTACACTGTAAAGTAGGAAGGAAACTTTCTTGAGAAATTTTGTTTTTAATTACATTTGTGTTTGGATCTAGCTTTCATGATCACAAATTTTTCCATGTTTCAGTTATTGTTGAGGTGCTGCTTGCATAGTGGAATTGTTCCTGGTGTTCTCTGTGGCCTGCCTAGTTCCCTACCTGTAACTACTGTTGTTAGTGGTGGAGGTGATGGAACCATTATTTCAGAGATATTCTCTTTGTTGTCTTTGTGCATTTCATCTCAAAATAAAGATCCCCAAGCAATTGAGACAGCCACCTTCAAGAACAAATTAACCAATCCCACTACCTTGGTTCTGCATTCATGCCTCATCCTTGCAACAGTTGCACAATGTTTGAAGGCAACTGGAAGAAATTCTGCACTATTTATGCTAACAACATCTCCAAAGAAGCAGCTTTCTCGACTTTCTGTTCTTGCTCATCATTTTTCTTCTGATGAGAGCAAAAACGCCTCCATTCAAGCTCATGCTGCATCGGCCATGCTGGCACTGGCTTCCATTTTGTCCCTTGAATCTGGCAGTTCTGTTGAGTCTTCTATCCTCGAGGTAGCAGTGCCTTTGATTCCTAGAAGTGCCACACTATGTGAATACCTGAAGCTTTCATCAGGCAATGGAATTGAATTGCATTCGAATGGTCCTAGTGGTACTCTCTCATATTGGCATGGTCTAAGGGATGGATGTGTTGGCTTGCTGGAGTCTAGACTGAGGTGGGGAGGACCTTTAGCTGTTAAACAGCTGTGTGCAAGCAATATCCCTCTGCTTCTAGTGGATTTGTTAGCCAACAACCAACCAGAAGTTGGTAGCAACAATGATCAAGTTGGGCTTACCCCTATAGGAGTCATATGGACAATATCGTCAATATGTCACTGCCTTTCAGGTGGAGCCTTAACTTTTCGTCAGATTCTGCTTAGATGTAATCATATCAAGCTCATCTCTGACTTGATAGCTAATATGCATCTCAAGCTTGTAAAGTCTTGGGTTGGGCCTGGTGGAGGGAAAGATGGTGTAAGAGATATAACAAATGCAGTAATTGATGTCTTGGCATTTCCTTTTGTGGCCGTACAGAATGCTCCAGGATTGCCATCAGCCACTGCTTCAGTTAATAGCGGGGCCCTTCTCAACCTGGGTTCACCAGGGGTGAGAGTTGGCATGAAAGACAAAGACATGGTGAAAGTAATTGAAGAAGACCTTGGGAAGTATATTAAAAACCTTTTGGAGGTTCGATTTTCGTTCCTTTATTTTTCCTCTCTGTGAAGACAGGGGTGGAGTTCGTTTAGAATCGTCTTCCAGGATGGTATTCATTAGATACTTGACGTTCTTGTTTGGAGGATACACAGCATATAGATCATTATTATATTAGATAGCAGAATGAATTGATAAGCTGAATCTTGATCTGTGTTTCTAATTCAATTTCTTCTGAAGTTTACAGGTAGGAGTGCCAGGCATCGTTCTTTGGTGTTTAGAACACTTGGATTTAAAGGATATGGGAAGTCCAGTGGCCTTTCTTGCTAAAATGATTGGTTACCGACCATTGGCAGTTCAAATTGTGGGTAAAGGCTTGTTGGATCCTAAATGGATGAGAAGATTTCTGGACTGTTCTAGTCCAAGAGAGGTGATGCTGGATGTTCTAATGATTGTTTCTGATTTGGCTCGCATGGACAAGGTCAGATTTGGTTTTTGATTGGATATAGTTCTTGCTGGATGTAATATTGTGGTTCAATATATGTTCGTCTTTTTAATGTTGGTGTCTGAGCCGTGGAAAGAACATCGAATTGTTTAGGGGAATCCTTGTCATCTAAGTAATAGGAAACTAAAAAAGAAACATTTTAATTCTTAATATTCTTCCTCCTTTTGGTGTTTAGGGATTCTACGAATACATTAATGGAGCATCTGTATTGGAGTTCTTCAAGGAATTTCTCACCCATGAAAATCCTAATATGCGCTCCAAGGCTTGTAGTGCTCTAGGAAATATGTGCCGGCACAGCTCCTACTTTTATAGTTCCCTGGTAAATAGTGAAGGATATATTGTTTTAAGGTTTTGCGAATACACTGTCTTGATGATCAAAGCGATCCTAGTCTTCATCTGCAAGCACACACATAGACATATGAGGAGATTGGATTACTTATTTGTATCTTACAATGGAATATGATGATCTCAGGCAAGGAATCAAATCATTGATCTCCTTATTGATCGATGTTCTGATCCAGATAAACGGACACGAAAATTTGCTTGCTTTGCTGTAAGTTCTCTTCCCGTGAATTAAAATTCTTATGTTACTTTGAGCTGTCTGTTGCAGTAGATCAATTAAGTTTTGTTCTTCACCATCCTATGAAGATTATGTGTCTACCTTAACTGTTGAACTTAATTTCTCCCTGCAGATTGGGAATGCTGCCTACCATGACAAGATGTTATATGAAGAGCTACGAAGATCCATACCCTCTCTTGTGAATTTGTTGGTTTCGTCCGAAGAAGACAAGACTAAAGCAAATGCAGCAGGTGCACTAAGCAATCTTGTCCGCCACTCCGATCAGCTTTGTGAAGACATTGTATCCAAAGGAGCCATGCAGGTTTGTGGTCTTAATTGATGTCTCTGTCTTTAGATAATCACACTAACTATGCTTTTCGAAATCAAACCTCTTTTCAAGCTTTGTTTCTATATACATTGCCAGGATAGAATCATGAACTCCCTCACTTTTGTGTTGCAGTCTTTACTGAAGTTGGTGGCTGATTGTTCGGTGGTAGCACTGAACCCGCCGAGTAGAAAAGACTCAGTAAACGAGTCACCTCTTAAAATAGCTCTGATTGCATTGGCAAATATGTGTTCGCATCAGCCCTGCAGACAATTCCTCGGTTCATCATCGTTGTTCACCGTGATCGGACGCCTTCGGCAGTCTCCGGAATCAACAATTGCCAATCATGCCTCCCTGATATTCGCCAAAGTTACTGATTCCTGATACAAAATGAGGCTCATTACCACTAATCAGCCGTCGCCTTCACCAGAGAATTTCGAAAATGGGGCATGCAAATGCAAGAAGGTTTGCAGATTTTGAGGTAAGATGCTGTCACATTAATCCTTTGTACGTATGTATGCTTGTATATGGATCTTTGTTTAATTCATCATTCTGTTCTGTTTCCTAAATTATGTTTCTGGTTAGTTTTCCTTGCACGCCTTCACACCCATACATACATGCATTGTGTAGTTCTTCCACCGAGATTGAATTCTAAACCGTTAGTTAGATTAGTTTAGAATATTGTCAAACAAAAAAGGTATCTCGTATGTCTTTAAGGCTTTGGCTCAAAAAGAGGGCATATCATATAATCAAAGTTATCCTAGCTCGACTCGAATATCGAATAAAAGTGGATTTTTTGTAACCAGCTACTGAAATCCATAGATGGATTTTGAAGAGTAAAACGTAATCTTGAATTTGTCGAGTCTAGTAGCATGGATTTTGGGTTTAGGTCCTCACCACGGTTAGGTGGCAACTGATGATTTAATTTTGATAAGGTATTTGAATTTGAGTTTATAACAGGGGAAAGGGAAGGATGGTAATTGGGTCAATTAACGAACCGATTTCTCCCCGACCTATTTACCAAAAAAAAATCTGACCTTAGTATAATTAAATCTTATTTTAGTATTTCATAGAAACGGAATGTACATATTTGAGAATAAAAACTTACATACAACGGGTTGCAATATTAACGTATTATTTGTTCAATAATGCATTATGTAGTAGTTTTTTCAGAAGTAATATTACTTTATTAAATTGAAATATGATCGTGAAAAATAATGCGTCTTATGTAAGTTACTCAAAGTGAGAGCGGCTCTTGTGGGTTTCCCGAACGGTTAGGTGGTGTGGTTGATAAGATAACGTCTCAAATGCCGCGTCGCGAATTGAGTGGTCGAGAGAGTATTGGTGAAAAGGAGATGGCCATCGTATACAACTTTCGAGCTCCTGAGAGAAGCGTTGCACTCTTTTTCTTCTTTATTTTTTTGGTAAATTTTTTTTTTTTTTTTTTTTTTAATATGTTGGACTTCAAATTTGTGGGAAAGTGGGGGCCATGTGTGTAAATGCTGGTGTATTTTTTTAGGAGGCAGATTCTCTGCCCTCTCACTTTTCGTGTTTTGTGTGGTCACATGTCAACATTTTATATTATTTTTTTATAGAGATAATAAGACAAAAAATGAATAGTAATATAAAATGTTAACGTGGTTTAACTGTGACCATACAAACAGGAGGGCATGAGAAGTGTGAGGGCAGAGAATTTGCCTCCATTTTTTTAAGAAAAAAACTTGGACAAGTCTCTTTAATTTTGATAGTTTTAGGATAGAAGACGATCAATTAAACTAAAATGTAAATAACGTGACTATTTTTAGTATTATGGTTTAATAGTATTTTTTATTATTTGTAAATGAAAGATCTTACGTTCGATTTTTGCTTAAGGTAAATTTGAACCATGTTATTACTAGCTCATTGTAAGGCTTAGATCACTCTCCTTAGTCTACTACTCTCGTACTTCTTAGTATAAGATAATCTGTTAAAAGAAATACAAGTGACGTGAACACTTCTATTTCAATCTCGTTTGTTAGTTATTAAAAATTCATGGTTTTTCATAAATAAATAAAAAACGGTGGTTGCTTGCCATTAAATTTGATATATAAAATTACGATTAAACATTAAAAATACATATTTAATAAAGAAATATTTGCTACTTAATACTACGGTTAGTGGTATTTCTCTTTACTTGTAAGTGAGATGTTTTAGGTTCAATCTTTGCAAAATGTGAATTTGAATGACATTATTGTTAGCTTTTTGTGAGACTAAACCAACGCCCTTCTTTTTGATGTTGTTAATATCATTTGTTAAAAAAAAAAAAAAATATTTGATTTAAAGTTTAAGGATAATGATTATTTCTTGGTCACTTGCCCAAGAAAACATTTCAGCTCGTTATAAGCCGCTGAGCAGAATGTCACATTTGAGTCAAATCCACTTGAATAAAAGAGATTTTTCGATGTGCTTAGAATACAGAGTGAAATAACTTATATCATTATACAATTTGAATGACACTAAAAAGAATTTTTTTCATTGTATAATAACATATTATGTTCAATCACATGTTTCAACCACATAGAAAAATCTCTATTTCAGCTGTTTGAAGTGGTCCCCACATCATTTACCACTATAGTTCTCATTCAATATTGCAATACGTTACCAAATTTCTTTGGCTATCAATATTTTTTGGGTAAATTACACAGTAGCCCCTCAGGTTTTGAGGTATATTACAACTCCATACAACAACTTTAAAACATTTCACTTTCATACCTCAAGTACTATTTTATTTCAATATAATACATCTGTTAGATTTTCCATCAATTAATCCGTTAAATGCTGACGTGGCTGCCACATTTACGCCACGTGGCAAAAAATAATAATTTTTTAATTTTAAAAAATATTATAATAATTTACCCTTAAAAAAAAAAATCTAAAACCCAGCACCCCATTCCCCAGATCCTCCTCCACTCTCCTCACTATCTCTCTCGAACCCCAAACCCCCCCCCCCCCCCCAAAAAATCTCCAGATCCAAAACCCACACAATGCAACTCTGCTGGCGCCTTCCTCCTCACGCTCACACTCCTCCGACCTCTCCGACTACCTCACCTCTCTCTCCCTCCACATCACCTCGTTCGAAGCCTCTGAAATCTGACGTCGCCGTCAAAATCTTTAGATTTCAATGCGGCTTCGTCGCATTCAGGGTCTCTTGAATTAGGAGCTCCACGGTTTCGGTTTCCAGCGATAATAAGGGTGAGCGTTGCTGCAGAGATTTGGGTTTCCATTTCCTCCTCCTCGACGGGGCTCTTCGATTCAAGGGCTTGGGGGTTTGAAATGGTTCAACTTAAAAAAAAAATAATGGAATTTAAGATGGAAAATGGAGAGAACTCTGATATGGGTTTTTAAGATTGAGAACTCCGATGTTCCCAATCGCCGATGGAGACCACTCGGGCAAGCTAGTTGCTGCTGTCGCCGCCGACGATGGTAAGGTCGAAGTTGGGAGGCTCGGAGGGAGAAGATGGGTGGGGGAAGATGGGTTGGAGCAACGCCAGGAAAGCCAGAGGAGTTGCGTGGTTGGGAATTAAGGGAGAAACGGAGAAGTGAAGACGGAGGAGAATGAAGGGGGGTTGCGGGGGAGGGAGTGGGTCGGGGGGAAGATGGGTTCTGGGTTTGAGGTTTTGTTTTTTTTTTTTTTTTTTTTTTAAGGGTAAATTATTATACTATTTTTAGAAATTAAAAAAGTATTATTATTGCCACGTGGCACAAATGTGGCAGCCACGTCAGCATTTAACGGATTAATTGATGGAAAATCTAACGGATGTATGATATTGAAATAAAATAGTACTTGAGGTATGAAAGTGAAATGTTTTAAAGTTGTTGTATGGGGTTGTAATAGACCTCAAACCTGAGGGGCTACTATGTAATTTACCCATATTTTTTTTTAATAAAGATAAAATATGAAAAATAATTTTTACATATTTTTTTGTCATTCTATACAGTGTTTGTTAATTTTCTTTTAATTCATTCAATTCAAATGTTAAAATTAAGAAAGTTTGTGTATGAATTTAAAATGATGCGCTACCTGAAATCACATCTCTAAACTATCATTTGACGAGCAAAACATATGCTTAGCATAGTTTGATATCTCATGCATACAAAATTATGTTTATATCGAACTTGAGACCTTTCGTAACTAAATAGAGTTTGGAAGTTGCTAGTGTAGCTTGTTTTTTTTTTCTTAAAGGGAATTTTGGGGGTAGGACTCTCTCTTCTTCATATTCTCCTTTTCTCCTCTTCTTTCTCATTTGAAGGTCACGATTAAGTCATGTCAACATCTTGTGTTAACTTCTTTAGAGAGAAAAAAAACAAAGAGGAAAATGAAAGAGGAGAGAAGGACACTGAGGGAAAAAGATTTGAAGAGGAGACTAGGATTCTTGATGTTTTACATACAACAATCTCTGACGTTTTGATCTATGGAAGATACTAGGATTCTCTCCTCTTTTTTTCTTCTCTTGTTCTCACCCACCCTCAAGATTTCATCTTGTTTTTGCATCCTTGTAGAGAGAGAAAAAAAGTAAAAAAACTGTGAGAGGAGAAGAGAGAGGGGAGAGTAAAAAAGGAGTGAGAGTCTCCTATTAGGAATGGAGAGATTTTGCAATGTGATTGGTACACAAGGTGATACACCACGTGTCACTATACAAATAGTAGGATATGTGTACTAAAAAGTTAATAACTTAAAAAATAAAATTTCTGACCACTTTTATGAAAACACGTGGTGTACCACTTGTATTTCTGTTACAACTAAAAATTTCTTCGAGGAATGCAGTAAAAAAGAGAGTAAATATTTTAAGTGTCAGAAAAGTGGGTACACAAATCGAAGATCGGATCTGATAAGCACTCGTACTTATCATCCCATAGCAGACAGCTACTCCGCACTGGGGAAGACAATGACAGATTGACTGGTAGATAATAAATTAGATTCTCTATAGCTTTGAAATACAAAATTATTTATTGATGGGAAAAGTGGAAGTAGTGGGACCACAACGGAAATGCGAAAAAAGAAAAAGAAGAAAATAGTGGGAAGTAAATTTAGTAATAAAGTACGAGGTAGGGTAGGGTAACGTGGCGGGCTTGAGTCGTATTTTTTCAAGGACAAGGATTGTCTGTCATCCCACCTCCGATGCCCTCCCGTGCCTTCTTATTTTGTGTGATCATGGTTAAGTCACGTCAACATTTTATATTGTTTTTTTATAGAGATAATAAAACAAAAATAAATAGTAATATAAAATGTTGATGTGACTTAACCGTGACCACACAAACAAGAGGGCATGGGAGGGCACCAGAAGTGGGAGGGCAGACAATCCTTGTCTTTTTTTCAAATATTCGAATCCGAATTCTCGTAGGATCCTCTTTGTGAGGATTATAGGGATCCGTGAATCATATCCTTTCATTATACATCGTGAGGTCATAAATTATTTTAAATATTTTTATTTAAAATTAAATACAAACAATACCTGACAAAAACTAACCGCACGATGTACGATGAACGAACACAATTTAGAGATCCCTATAATTCTCACCAAAAGGATCCGAAGAGGATCCTGTTGGCAAATATTCCTCATACTATTTGTAAAAATTTACTATAGCAAATATTGTTAACAAGACGTAAAATAGACATGGTGATATTTACACTCATTTTTATTTTTCACATAATTTTGTTAATTTTTATATTTTAATCTTCTTATTCGGTTTGACAGTTAAAAATTGAAATGGTGTATAATAAGTAAAAAGAGTATGTGAATAGTACCACTCAAGAAAAATCACAAAGTACTCTAATAAAATAGAAGAGAGTGCAAGAACGAGTACTTGGCACCCGGGTTTAATAAAATAAAAATATATTTGTGTTGGCATGTATTTAGTTTATTGACACATAATATTTAAGGGTGGTGTACTCACATGATATAGTCCACAGAATTTAAAAAAAAAAAAAAAAACTCTCCAAAAGTAGGGAAAATTACTTTATGAGTTTCACATTTTTGTTCAGAATTCTCTACGAGCTACTCTTGTTCTCGAAAATTTGAAGTTTGAATAAATTGTCCTTGCATAATTGTGAGTTAAATGTTTAGTACTTAAATTTGTAAACTGTGATTTCCATCGCTACCTTCCATAAAAAAATGGTGGTCCCTTTTCATTTCTCACGTTTTTTATTCTGAAATATTTTTTTATTTTAATTTTATGGGTTGCCTTATATTCAGAAGAAAAAGAAGAAAAAATAAAAAGGGTAATCGCATTGTGCTTAAAGTGGCGAGGGAGCAACATATGACACATGGTTTTGTATGTTTTCCAAGGATAATTTATGCAACACGACATCTATATTCATGCTATCTTAACAATGATCGACTCTTTCGCAAATGATCTGGCATTTATAGCACCGAAAAATTTGTGTTTGGCTTGAGGTCGCGGTAAGACTGAGTGAATATATTGGGTAGCGTGAAATACTAAGACTGATGAGCTTCACCCGAATAATCTACAGAAGGTCCAATTAGATATTAACTGACAGTAGCGAGACATGCCTCAGTGATAAAATCAATTGATAGTAACGAGACATGTGTTTAGTGATATAATTAATTAACAGTAACAGAAGTACCCTAAAGTCTCAATTGAGATTCTATATATAAAATCTCTTGATGTTATGATCTGAAACAACACGATGCATTCTCACGAACACTACTAACAAATATAAATTCAAACTTAGTCACAAAAATCGACGTATTATATTGGTCATTGAGTACGATGGTTGTAGGTGGTAATGAAGGACAATACAAAGGTCCCAATAGATGATGATTCAATTGCGTCAAAAAAGCACTCACATGGATTGCGGACACAAAGTCTCTCTCTCTCTCTCTCTCTCTCATGCACACATGCATGTAGGTGTACACTTCCTTTTTCTTTATGATCGGTAAAGAGCACAAAAGCTTATATTAGGGAGACTTTGAATGCGATCAGATAGACATTAATAATGTATTTCTATGTAAGTAGAAATCGTATATTAATAAATTTGAAAATTAATAAGATCTTAGTTAATAAATATTAATAACTAAGGACCTCATGCTATTACCTCTCAATCGTCACCGATCAATGCAATTGTCAATTGTCAATTGCTATTACTTAAAGCAATCACATGGATTGCGGACACAAAGTCTCTCTCTCTCTCTCTCTCTCTCTCTCTCTCTCATGCACACATGCATGCATATGTACACTTCCTTTTTCTTCATGTTTGGTAGAGATCGCAAAAGCTTATATCAGAAAGATTTTGAATGCGGTCAGATCGACATTAATAATGTATTTCAATGTAAGTAGAAACCGTATATTAATAAATATGAAAATTAATAAGATCTTAGTTAATAAATATTAATAACTAGGCAATACTAATTTTCCATGATATTACAGTGTCAATTGCTATTATATAACGACAAGCTAGCTTTATTTACAATTTTACACTACTGAGATTTGTACTTAATCTTATAGTTCAATTTATACTACTAAGATCTCTCAATCATTTTGTTCATCCGTCATTCTTATGATTTTCAATTGATTTGTATACATAAAATTATATATTAAAATGAACTTAAGGCATACTGACGAGGGAAAACAAATTTAATTAATTAAAAAATGACCATATATTGCTTTGGGTTTTTTTTTTGTTGGGGTTGACTAATGAAAGCTTGTGTGTTTGATCCACTATGGATGGCTAGCAATAGGATATATGTTGTAAATTGCATTATTTTTAACGTATCGTTCGTTGCCAACTATTAGTCTCGATCAAATAATTTAATCGAACTTCTTTCTTCCATCCCTTTCGTTTTCTGCTTAAAGATATACGATGGGAAAGACGAATTCCCACGTAACTTTGAAGGTCACCTTTCATCATTTTCAATCACAAAAAATATTCAAATTTAATGTTACACTTTAATATGGCCTTTACATTATGCAAAGTGGATGTGATGTTTATGGCTTTTGAAGGTATGCACATATTTTCTTTCATCAATAAATACTATAACAAGTGGACAAAAAATATTCGAACTTAAGCGCAAGTAGACATATAAATTGTCCTAATCAACTAATTTAACTTACTTTTTGTCATGAAAGTTTACTTGGTTGCTTAAATTTTTTATGATTCAGGTACAATAGAATTATGCAACCACAACCAACCAGTCACAAGTTGGTATGGTACTCCTCACAAGTAGATATTGAAATGAAGATTCAAACTCAAGTGCAAGCTAAAAAACACTGACCTAATACACACATACTATGAAATTTTATATGAACTTAAACTCACTAGCCATCCACAAATATATATATATATATATATATATATATATACACAAAGGGCGTTGCTATACACACACTTATATTTACTTCTTAAACACTCTTTATCAAAATCTGTAATTCGATATTTTTTAATTCATTTGACATAATGGCTAAAAATTTAAGAAAAATATGTGAGAGGTAAAACGAAGAGTGTGGATAGCACACTCTCGTTCATGTGAGCCAAAAGCGGATTAGAAGTGTTGAAATTGAAGTTGTTTGAATTAAAGTGGCAAAATTGGAAGAGACACCAAATGAAGACTGCCGACCTGAATGAGGCCTCTCTCTCTCTTTCTGCGCCTTGGAACAATAAAACAATTAAATCCATCACTTCCACGGATCAAATGTTACCGTTGGAATGCTCGTTGTAGCCACACAAAAGTTAAAACCAAACGTCAAACATTTTCCGATGGTTTGTCAGCCATTTGACCAATCAGAAGACGAGCTCAGGCAGTGCAACGGTGGACCCTCCTGCATTCCATCATTTCCACCTCGCCTAGGGTTTCCTGTCGTGTACTGGCTCTAGTCACTACAGTCCAATATAGATCAGTGAGAAAGTCAGGTAGAGAGAGAAAGAGAAAGAGAAAGCACAGAGAGAGATAATGTGAGAGAGACAGAGGGATTACGTGTTGTATATAAACATAAATGGAAAACATTAAAAAAAATGATGGAAAAGACTGTGAGTGAGAGAGAGATAGAGAGAGAGAGAGAGAGAGGAGAGAGGAGAGACGAGAGAGGAGAGAGAGAGAATGCCCCAGAAAAAGCACAAAACAGCACAGCCTTTGTCTTTGTCCTACAAAGAGAAAAAAGTATATAAAGATATAGAAAGAGAAAGAGACAGATACAAAGTAAATATTTTTAGAGAGAGAAAGTAAAGGGTTGTTGCAGAGTTTAGTAGGCAAAGCACGCACATAGAGAGAGGAGAGAGAGAGAGAGAGAGAGAGAGAGAGAAAGAGGAGAAGGAAGAACAAAAGAGCTTCAGAAATAAACCCTAACCCTAGAAAAATGTTTCATTTTGCTTCCTTCTGGTGACCCAGTAAGGCTCTGTTATTTTTCTCTCAGCTTTGATTTACATGCCATGTGAAGGAAGACAGATTTCCACTGTAATTTGGGAAATCCCAGCTCCATATTTGTTCTTTGCGTTTAATTTATGCTGCCACATGTGAGTTTGTGCTAAATGTTGGATCTTTATTGTAGAAGCTGAAATTTAAGGCTTATTGGGGGGTTTATCTCAACTGGGTTGCTTGAAGGAGTGGTTTTCTGGCCTTGTTTTTTATTTGGGTATTTTGTGCCTTTTACTTGTGGAATTTTTCTGGATGTTTTTCTGGAGATCGAGGCATTTAGAAATTTAGATGATTGTGGGTTCTCTCTCTGCATAACTTGGTGGTTTGAGGAGGTGTTTGCTGAATGGTTTGAGATAAAGCTTCTTACTTTGCACCAGAAGTGAGGTGAAGACGAAGAAATAGACTCTGGGAGTTAAAGGCTTCTCATTGTCTGTTTGGATCCCGGTAGTGGTTCGGGTTGAACCCAAATAAATTGCAGTTGATTTTACTTTCCGATCTTTGCGCTGGAGCGGTTAGGATTACCGGGGGCAATGTCTTCGTTAAGCAGGGAGCTAGTATTCCTGATCTTACAGTTCTTAGATGAGGAGAAGTTCAAGGAAACAGTTCATAGGTAAGTGTGGTTCCGCAGTACTGTTTTGTTCTGCCTCATTTCCTGTTTGTTCTGCTGAGGAAAATTTGGGGAAGAGAAGATTGGAAAACGTACCTGTCTACTTTCGGGTTTTTGTGTTGTTTTGAGTATTATGGCCTATACGAAGCGTACCAAACAAAAATGCCGGTTTGAAGCCAGCCTTACATGTTGCAGAGTGGTGGCTTGCTCTATGGTTTGCATTTCTCTTTTTCTTCCCCGCGTTCCTCAGCAGAAAAATGGAGCAAGATAAATTGGGTTTAAACGCAATATTAATGCCATGTCCTTGTATGTAATGTGCTTCTTTTTGACATTTAGGCTTGAGCAAGAGTCTGGTTTTTTCTTCAATATGAAGCATTTCGAGGACCAAGTCCAGGCTGGAGAGTGGGAAGAAGTTGAGCGCTATTTGTGTGGCTTCACTAAAGTTGAAGACAACCGGTATTCAATGAAGATTTTTTTTGAAATTAGGAAGCAGAAGTATTTGGAAGCTCTTGACAGGTGAGGTTCATAACTATCACTTTTGACGTTGGTGAACGTGTTGAAGTTGATGCAAAGAGCTGAATTTGTGATGATTGAGTGTGCCAAATTTCATACCAAATTGATGTGATAAATGCAATTAAAACGGTATGGTTTTCTGGTGGTTGTTTAATCAAAGGAAAGAAATAATGCTGAGCCGTGTCGGTTTGTAGTGCTGTAGAATTTGATCTCAATGTTCCTTTACGTAGCTATTTGATTAGTTAACTTAATTTTCGTTTCCTCCTTTCAGGCAGGATAGGGCAAGGGCTGTTGAAATTCTTGTGAAGGACCTTAAGGTTTTTTCATCATTTAATGAGGAACTTTTCAAGGAGATCACCCAGTTGCTTACTCTTGATAACTTTAGGTATTTCTTGTTTTCCTCTGTTGCTTCTTTGTTAACCTGGAGGTCTGCCTTGTATTTGGCCCTGATTCTTTCTATTTGTATCACATCATCAGGCAAAATGAGCAGCTTTCCAAGTATGGAGACACAAAATCGGCTCGGAATATCATGCTTATAGAACTTAAAAAGCTCATTGAGGCGAACCCATTATTTCGTGATAAGCTTGCATTCCCAGCCTTCAAAAGTTCACGTCTTCGAACGTTAATAAACCAGAGGTCATTCTCACATCTCCTGTTAACTTATTTTGTGCAAGTTTGTCATTAACCTGTGATCACCTCTTTTTATACAGGGTTCTGGTTATGCCACTAGATGCCTGATAATCCTGTAGCGAGTGTCCTCTTTTGGATTGTAGGATACATTTGCAATTGCTAATTGATAGATAATTACTGAGTGATCTGATAAATAACACTTTGCCAATGCCAATGTTGGATGTCCACAGTTATTTCACATTTATTAATAAAGAACTGATTTCCTGATATTTTCTCACTTCTGATGAGAGAACTTTTGAAGCTCATTTCCATATTTGAATTTTCAGTCTCAATTGGCAGCACCAGCTTTGCAAGAATCCCCGTCCAAACCCTGATATTAAAACACTATTTATGGATCATTCTTGCACTCCAACTGCTAACGGATCTCGTCCACCACCCACAAATAGTCCCCTTGTAGGACCAATTCCAAAGGCTGGCGCATTTCCTCCTATTGGTGCCCATGGTGTAAGTTGCACCTAATTATCTCCATAAGAGAGTGCAACAATTTCTAACAGTACTTGGGATTGACTATTTATCATTGTGCAGCCATTTCAACCCGTTGTCTCCCCATCTCCTGGTGCCATTGCGGGGTGGATGTCAAGCACTAATCCTTCTTTGCCCCACCCTGCTGTTCCAGCAGCTCCTCCTGGTATGCAGCCTTCTAGTGCAGCTGCTTTCTTGAAGCACCCAAGGACCCCTACAGGTGTTACAGGGATTGATTATCAATCAGCTGATTCAGAGCACTTGATGAAGCGCATTCGCACTGGCCAAGCTGATGAGGTGTGACAAGAAACAATTTTTTTTGCAAGCTCAATTACCATGTTTTACTTGTAATAAGCACTAAGATCTTGCTCCCCCTTCTTCTAGTACAAATAATGACGAAAATACCTACGCTCACCATGGTCTTTCAGGTGTCCTTTTCTGGTGTGATGCATAATTCCAATGTCTATTCGCAAGATGATCTTCCTAAGGCTGTTGTCCGTACCCTTAGTCAAGGATCTAATGTGATGAGCATGGACTTCCATCCACAACAGCAAACTATTCTTCTAGGTTTGTACTTGGATATAGTTTGATCATCAGTTGTTTTTTTGGTTCATTTTTCTGAAGTTTTCAATTATATTTTGTTTGCAGTCGGAACAAATGTTGGTGATATCAGCCTCTGGGAAGTAGGGTCCCGGGAGAGGTTGGTACATAGGCCTTTCAAGGTTTGGGATATACAAACTGCGTCAACACCATTGCAGGTATTGTATGTTATGGTTTTATAGGACTTGTTACTAGCTTTCCTGTTGTCTATATCGTCAGTAATGAGTTACATGATGGGGTTGGGTCTATCAGAAACTCATAACCATTGTTCAAGGAAGATATAATTTTGAGTCTTATTCTTATGATATTTTCACCAAGACCAGGGTAGTTGACACCTTGAACTAAACTTTGGTACAATAAGTATATTGATCTAGAAGAGCAACTGATTGTACTTTAAAATCATTTCCTGATTCAGACAGCTCTGGTGAATGATGCTGCAATATCAGTGAATCGTTGTGTATGGGCACCAGATGGACTTATGTTGGGTATGCACACTCCTGATCGAAAGGGACAAATAGTTAGCATTTTTTTGTGAGATAAAATTGATGACCTGCCTTTTACATTTCCCAGGTGTTGCATTCTCTAAGCACATTGTTCAGATATATAATTACAATCCAACTGGAGAACTGAGACAACATTTGGAGGTAAGCTTGTACTTCATATAATTTTTTCCTGGGGGCAATGACAAGGTACAAGTTATTGATTATTTGTCTCATCATTTAGATTGATGCTCATGTCGGCGGTGTTAATGACATTGCATTCGCTCATCCCAACAAGCAACTGTGTATTGTCACGTGTGGAGATGATAGAGTGATTAAGGTAAGCTGTAAGACTTGATGTGGTTTCATACTTGGAAGAGATTTGGGGTCCCTGGTTTTAACCATCTGTGCAACAGGTATGGGATGCTGTAGCCGGACGCAGACAGTATACATTTGAAGGCCATGAAGCTCCTGTGTATTCAGTGTGCCCTCACTACAAAGAAAATATCCAGGTATGTATCTAAGTATCTTTATAAGCTCATCAGAGGGTTTGTTCTAATTTGTCTTTTCAGATAAGCTCCCATCCTCCTGACCTAGTATATCCCAAACATTGCCATTTTTCGTTGTGGCAGTTCATTTTTTCAACTGCCATTGATGGGAAGATTAAAGCTTGGCTATATGATTGCTTGGGATCACGAGTGGACTATGATGCTCCTGGACTTTGGTGCACTATGATGTCATATAGTGCAGATGGAACCAGGTAAAATTTGTGCTCCATTGTATATCTGTCTGTTGCAGATTATAGTTTGACATTAAATTATTGGATTAATATATCTGCACGGAAGCTTTTTCATTACTAATGATGCAGGCTTTATTGGATGAAAAATACAGCTATTTTCCCAGCTCCCCCCTTCAGCCCTCCTCGTCTTTTTTTTTTTTCCTGGAAATTTCAATTTAAATTGTAAGCCATTAATTATATGTCCCAAATGCATACGTATACATAATGAAGATACATATGGTGCATGCAGACTCTTTTCCTGTGGAACAAGTAAAGACGGTGAATCCCATCTGGTGGAGTGGAATGAGAGTGAAGGGGCTATCAAACGGACATATTCTGGTTTTAGAAAACGCTGTTTAGATGTTGTTCAGTTTGACACAACAAGGAACCGATTCTTAGCTGCCGGTGATGAATTTCAAATTAAGTTCTGGGATATGGACAATACCAATGTGTTGGCAGCTGTGGATGCAGATGGCGGTTTGCCTGTCAGTAGCACTCTCTAGTCTATTCATTTCATCAATACCATTCAACTTGAAGAGTGAATAAGTCACATTAAATGTTTTGCCCTTCTAATTTTTGCAGGCTAGTCCTAGGCTAAGGTTCAATAAAGAAGGGTCACTGTTGGCTGTAACAACGAATGACAGTGGTATTAAGATTTTAGCAAATAATGATGGCTTGCGCTTGATTAGAATGTTAGAGGGAAGGGCTATGGAGAAAAATCGAGGCACTTCTGAGCCCATCAACTCTAAGGTAGGTTTTCTTCTGTGGTCCTTAAGTCCATATTTGCAAAATGCTTGCTGACATTATTTGTTTTTTGTCTGATTAGTTATCAATAGTTATATTTCTACTTTGCCATCGAGATTCTCATGTCAAGTTTTATTGCTTGCCTTCTGTTAATTTTCTTCTAGCAGCCTCTGATGGTTAATGCAATAGGTGCCATTGTGAATGTTCCCAACGCTGTTGTTCCATCCCTGGAACGCCCTGATAGAATACAACCAGTTGTGTCTATCAGTAATCTAGTAAGTTTAAGTTATATGGAATTATTTAAGCTCTTTATGTTCGTTGGTTTATGTTGGTTTTTCACTGCAGGGCACTATGGAGAACAGCAGGCTTGTTGATGTTAAACCACGGATTTCTGATGATTTAGACAAAATTAAGAGCTGGAAATTTTCTGATGTTGCGGATCCCTCTCAAATGAAAGCTCTGCGACTGCCCGACTCTACAACTGCTGGAAAGGTATAGAGGATGGACCTTGGATGAGTTTATATATGTCTCGTGTCTGTGGGGGAGTATAAAACCAAGCAGCAATAACAAGAGAGGATCTTGCCAATTCTGACTAACAGAAAACCCTAATTTTACGTTTTTTTTAACCCAAAATAAAGCAGATTTTATCTGGTTAGTGAACATACTTTTGTTCGTTTTGTCTCTAAAACTGGTGCCAATTAATCAACAGATACGTATGTACTGTCGTGAGCTAGATTGTTTACTTTTACTAGGTAGATTCCACAATACCATAATTGAAGAAATTATTTTATAGTTGCAGATTGTGAGACTAATGTACACCAACAATGGCCTGGCTCTGTTAGCCCTTGCCTCCAATGCTGTTCACAAGCTCTGGAAATGGCAGCGGAATGAAAGGAATCCATCCGGGAAGGTCCGGCTTCTTTTTTTTCCTCAATTGAATCTGTGCCTGTTGTGTATCTTATGTGTTTCTTATAGATTTCTACCATGCAGTTTTGTTTTGTTTATGCTTTTCTATTAAAAAAATTTCAGGCAAGTGCATATGTTGCACCACAGTTGTGGCAGCCACCCAATGGAACTCTTATGACTAATGATGTAAATGACAATAAACCAGCTGAGGAATCTATTGCGTGCATTGCTTTATCCAAAAATGATTCTTACGTCATGTCTGCATCTGGTGGGAAGGTCTCTTTGTTCAACATGATGACATTTAAGGTATGTTATTGATGCCTTCTTTTAGAACCATGTACAAAGGTTTACACCACTTTTTTGTGTTTGTGCCTTCTCGTTCTATTGAGTCTGGCTCCACATACAGGGCTGATTCCCTTACTGACATAGCCATTCTTACATATCGCAATCTGTTTAATTTATCTTGTTGACTGAATCCACCTGGTAATTGCTTTGCAGGTCATGACAACATTTGTACCTCCCCCTCCCGCTGCCACTTTTTTGGCATTTCATCCTCAAGACAATAATATAATTGCAATTGGCATGGAGGATTCTACTATATTAATATATAATGTTAGGGTTGATGAGGTAAAGCATCTTCCTTGGTTTTCTTTGGAATTGTTGCTTGATGGCTTTTAGCTTTGCTCGGTTGTCTGGTTATCTGAAAAGCTAAACCTTGGATGAGATTTTCAGGTCAGAACCAAACTGAAAGGTCACCAGAATCGGATTACAGGCCTTGCATTTTCCCAAAATCTTAATGTACTGGTATCTTCAGGTGCTGATACCCAGGTGAGTGACTGGTTAAAGTTTTTATTTCTATGACAAGCATAGCAGTTATTTCCTAACCTCAAGAGGGACATTGAGGTTGCTGCTCATTTATTTGTTTCGTGTGACTAGTTGGCTTGTTTGGGGGGTGGGGGGAGGTGAATGTAATGCCTTAATTAAAAGGCGAGAATAATATGGATGGAGGTGTTTCACACACGTACAGATAGAGTATTGTTATCCGACGACTGAATACAATGTTTGGATCATTATGATGAGCCACTGCTCTAACTGGAAAATATTAGGCACTATTAATTCTCTTATTTAATTGCAATTATTTGTTTTTTGAGTCCATAGATTCTAGTTGCATGATAGTTTTTTTTGTACCGCAATTACAGTTATGTGTGTGGAGCATTGATGGATGGGAGAAAAAGAAAACAAGGTTCATACAAGCACCAGCTGGTCGTCAACCCCCGATGGTTGGAGAAACAAAAGTTCAGTTTCATAATGATCACACACACCTGTTGGTTGCCCATGAAAGCCAAATTGCTGTGTACGATTGCAAGCTTGAATGTTTGCGCTCAGTAAGTTTTCACCTGGCAGTCCTTGTGTCATAGTTTCTCATTAATTTTTCTGCTTCACAGATCGATATGCAAGAAACTTGATTTCCATTTTTTAATTGACTTTTCCTTCCTTTATTGTAATTTGACTTTTCTTCACCTCTGTGATGATAGTGGTCTCCGAAAGATGCACTCGCTGCTCCCATATCAAGTGCAATATATTCATGCGATGGTCTACTGGTTTATGCTTCATTTTGTGACGGTGCTGTTGGAGTTTTTGATGCTGATACCTTAAGACTCAGATGTCGAGTAGCACCTACTGCTTATATGCCATCATTTTCTCTCAGGTGAGCCGAAAATAGTATTATGCTGTTTGTTGAATCGAAACCTTTGTTCTTTTATTTGTAAATTCATTTGCTATTTGCTGATGGAAAATCATCTGCAGCGGAAACCCCAGCTACCCTTTGGTTATAGCAGCTCATCCGTCTGAGCCGAATCAGATTGCACTTGGCATGACTGACGGCTCAGTGCATGTAGTTGAACCGTCTGATGTAGAGCTGAAGTGGGGTGGGGCGCCCCCTCTAGAGAATGGCCCTTCCAATTCGTCAAATCCTTCTCCTAGCGGTCAAGCATCTGAACATCCTTCCCGGTGATGGTGACATCGATGAAACTGTCACCAATGAAACGTTTCGCCGAGACTAAGAGTCGACAGAAGAAACTTCGTGGTGCATTTTCAGGGATTTTAGTTAGTATCTTTTCCAATTTTTTTGTTAATTCGAGCCATAGCTTTGGATAACGGCTGCTTATTATTGTATGTAAATCTTTTATGTTTGTGTTATCGAATGAAGTTGTAGGGGAAGTGAATCTCTGTATATTGTTGTCGTCACAATGTGTTGGAAGACATCATGAAAAGGCCAATTTGCCTTCCGGCAGTTTTAGCTTGTTTTATTTACCCCTTAATAGTATAATATATATATATTTGAACTTGGACTTCATTCAACGTTGGAAAGGAATGCACTTTTAGGTTTTGTAGAGAAGGGTTTTTGAGAGCTCTTAAAATACATGCTCGTCATTCTATTAATCGATATCTCATAATAAATTTGACTTATTCAAGTTGAATAGAATAGTGTGCTTCTACTTCTGCAATCAAGTTCAAATCTTTTTTCCTGCAGTTTAGGGGAAAAAAACTTCCTTCTAAGAAAAAGATTTTTGAGGTATCTCAAATTACTGCATGATATGGTATTTTTTTCTTCATATGGATTCTTTAATCCATATATTATGCGTCACCACTACATTTGGCATCAACCCAACAATTCCATGGAGAAGGAGTAAACCTAATTAATTTTCAAAGTTACAAAACTTAATTTTATAATAACACTATTTTAAATTAGTCATTTCTTAACGTTTTGAACGAATTACTCGTAACATTACGTAATTAACTTAAAATATCGTCACGGTAAATGGTCTATAAGGCCCAAGTCACCATAGGCCTCCATGAGCATTGCCCAGCCGCAGTTGTTGGTCACGTGACAACACTACTGACAGCCTCGCAGGGACCATTCCCGTTCAACGCTTCGGTCGGACTGCTACCGCCACTCTGTCTCCCCTGCTTCTCTCTCTCTCTCTCTCTCTAAACAGCGATTCGATTTGATCCGGTTCGGTTGGGCTCTCAGCAAGACCCAAAGCTTGGTAAGTCCTGCTCATCTCTATCTCAATCTTTTCTTTTCTGTTTGGTTGCCGGGAAAACGCCCCGCCGTGAAAAGATGTAAGACTTCAGTCCTCTTTTTTGTTTTTTATTTTTAGGTGCCGTAAACTACAGAATTTGTGCGAGTTAGTGTTTTCTGATTTACCTGGCCAAGCCTTGCTCGATTTTTCTCGGCAACCAAACAGAGTGCGAGAGCATAAAGTTTCAAAATTTACTTGATGTAGCATTTTTATTTTTCCTTGTGCAAGTTATTACAAGTTTCAAGTTACTGGAATTCAAATTTGTGTTAAAATTGAGAAATTTAAGCGAACGTAATTTTTCAGCTGAGAAATGGTTTTTATTTTTATTTTTATCATGAATTGTAGGTTAAGAGGGCTCTAAATGGAGATGCCATCAAATGAAAATTCACAGCCCTCAATGAATTCTACCGGTGATGCTGATCATCAACAGGAGGCCATGCTTCCCGACGGCTTAGATAAGCTGTAAATTCTTCTTTCCCTATACATTTTAATACATACTTCTTATCTAATTTTGAATTTCAAGTTGGTTTGCAAGGCGCTTGTAGCTTAACATATTATACCACAGCGACAGCACACGCTGTATGTTTTCTATACACTACAGGGCCTTATTGATGCTCTTCATTTATAACAGAATACAATGTGCTATTGACCCCGAGGGACGTTTTAAGGATCAGAAAACTTTCACATTCACGGAGTGAGGGATCATGCTACGTTTCATATAGACATCATAGTATATTTATCCAGTCTAGTGGAAATTCAATTGTTAAGAGATCTAGTCAGTATGCATTTTTAGTAACTTCCATCATTTCGGGATCAGTAATTGTTTTTTTCCTATAATTGAGACGATGTTAAGAAAATTTACCTTTTCACGTCATATTAAGGGCTCAAAAGTCTTCTTTCCGCAATTTATGTTACTCATTTGTTTTGTTTTTGATTCATATTAAGAAAGTATTGTTGAACTTGATATTTTAGATGTAAAGAGTCGAAGCTGGAGGTTACTGAAGTTAGAGGCGTACTACAAGTTATTGCATCCACTGGGAAATTTTGGTAAGCTGTCATCTTCAATTTGTAACTCCCTCGTCTGTGTTTAGTGTATTGGTATATTAGTTTTGGTGCATGTCATGTATGTGTATTTGATTGTGTTTACTCTCTGGTATGATGCACAAAAAACAAAAATTCTGCTTGGTAGTTAACCGTTCTTGTTATTCATGTGTTACAGGCAGGATTGGGACAAATTAAAGAGCATGCTATCCTTTCAACTGAAGCAGGTATGGGAAGGTATGCCAGCATGTGGGGCCTTCAGCTATTTATGGTTATCGTTGTATGCATGTTTGCACGTGCGCACACACACACACTCTTAGACTTAGTGGATGTGCATGATTGCTTTCTGGTTCCCCGTTTATGATATATGTATCTTTCTCTCTCTTTCCACCTCTCTATCGCTCATATTCTTTGATTTGTGAAGGTTCTATTGGAGTATCCTGAGGAAGAAATGACAAGTGAGCAGCAAATTGCTTCTTTAGGAGAAACCTATCCTGAGCTGGTGAAGAGGTTGGATGAAGGTATTCTCATTTGCCTGATCATGTAACTTGATTGGTGGGTCGTTATATGTGTTACTGCCTTTTGGTATTCGGTGAGATCAGTGTGATCTAAAACCAAGTTTTGATGAAAATGGGTGGGATGATGTACTTGGACTAGTCTATGGTGTTACAGTTATAATTTTATAGAATTTTCAGTTCCTTTTTTCAATGATAATTGATTATAGTTTGCTTCTTCATTGCAGCTCTTCATAATTTTACTGAAGGTCCTCCGTTTACCCTTCAGAGGCTTTGCGAGGTGTGTATTCTTACGTCTCTGTGTTATTCTTCATGATTGTGTCTTTCATCTCTTTGTTTGACACTTTTCGAGCTCTGGGATTATTGAATTAGTTGGGTTGAATTTGTCTGATCTTTTCTAAAACTACTACTACTCTCTCGCCCCTCTTTTCACTCTACTGCGTTGTTAGCCTACCTTCAGCGAGTGCTTGCACATATTTTTGTGTTTGATATGTTTAACATACTACCATTCCTTTGCTATGTTACAATATACATCTCTTTACCAGATCTTTTTTTTTTCGGTGATTTTTTTTTCAAACAGATCCTATTGGATGCAAAAAGAATCTATCCAAATCTCTCAAAGCTTGCTCTTGCATTAGAAAAGGTATATTATTCAAAAACCTGATGGAAATGTTTTCCTTGATTATGATATTCTTTTTATCTGACAATTTATCTCTTTAAGTTAATCCTTGCCACCTTAATTTAACTAATATTGAAGTATATAAAAGCTACAACTTGCATATTAGTTTTCTTAAAACCTTTGATTCGTAGCATTACAACTAGCACTTTCTTGCTTGTAGAATCTATTGGTGACATCTATGCTGACAGCCTCAACGGATCCATATCCACAATCCACGGTGCAAAATTTAGTTGAACCAGACAAAGCAATTGAAGAAGCTAAAATTCACTCTGATTCAGTAGCGGAAAATGGGGTGGAACCTATGGTAAGCGGCGATAGGGATGAAGTTATGTCAGAGGTAGAGCAAGCTGATATCGATAATGACATGACCATCGCCATGGAAGCTTTTGAAGATATAGTGGGATCATCAGACGCAAATTCAGTGCAGACCTATGATTCTTAGTTTTCCGGCGATGTAGTTGAGAGCTCATCAGTTCCCGGCGTTACCTGATGTAGTTAGCAGTAACAGTTTTTCTGATGCTTTGTTTTAACGCATTTGTTCAGCAACTTTATATTGCCCACTTGTGCAATGCCTTCGCTGTTGAGACATGCATGCGGAAGGGCAAAGATAATTATCTTTAACTATTGATTTAACGTAATCTTTCGTGAGAATTGTTTGTGCGCGCATTTAGAAACATGTCTTTGAGCCTTTTGGAAGTGAAAAATGGAAAAATCAACACGATTCAAATAGCGGGTTTGCCCGATAACATTTTGTTACTGAATCCAAATAGGCCTGTGTGGGACGCTAGTGTGCTTCTTGGACGGACAAATGACGTAACACGAGCAATCATACCCATTAATCCATCAAAAAGTAGGCACCTGCGGACTTGAGGTCGAGCATCATCAATCATCTACAAATACGCAACACAATATTTTTCAAGGGGCAAAATCCAAATCTTACATAGTAGCAGCAAATACTCATCGATTGCACAACCTGGCGATTTGGAATATACATCGGAATAGGTTACATGTCTGAATGTCAAAGCAAGTCCAGGAGGAAGCACTGACTAAACTCTCAAAAAGAAGGGGGGAAAAGTTGATTACACTCCAGGGACTTTTGGATGAACCAATGACCAACTCTCCAGCTCGTCGTCAATTTTGATTGACAGACCCAAGAATCCTAATAAACCTGCGGAAATACAAAGAATAAACATTTAATTGAGGACTTGTTGAGGACTTGGCTTGCCAACTAAGCTGGTAAAACATTAATAAGAAAAGCACCAACCTCAACTGTTAGAATGACGAGGTGCCCACTGAAGAGTATCCAGCAGCTCTCATCTCTTTCAGCGTGCTAGATAACCAATCCAAGCCTTCGTAAAGGCCATCACCTCTAAGGGCACAAGTCCCTTGTATGTGCCATTTTCTGTTCTTGAGATCATAGAGGCCTAGTCCTTCACACACTTCCATTGGCGACATGGCTCCTTTCTGGATAGGAAAACAACAATTAAATAACTCAAACCAAGTTTCCAAGAAGGAACCAACAATTCAGAATCATGTGCATTCTGGACTGCTAACTTGCCGACAAGAAATAAGTACATGACCTCTGACGGGATCAGTAAGCCTACTGCCCAGAGTCTTAATTACGTTTGTTATGTTGGTACGTAAGCTGATTAAACTACTATGAAAAGCAAAGCATTATCACCCGTGAGTTTCAAGTCGCGTGAGTGGGATGGAATGAAGGGGTAGGTCTAGGGTTTAGTTACCCTTGTGACCAAAAGTTTTGGCCACCTCCAAAAGCAAATGAAAAAGGCTGGATGTAAATACTATTGTTTTTTCAATAGGTAGATTGAAATTTAAGCACTCTAATTTGGGACCTCAATACTTGAGGTTAACATCTCATGCATCTAGAATAATTGTAGCCCAAATCCCAAATTCCTAGCACAAATAATTGTAGAATACAGAAGAAAGGCCATAATCCACTGTCCCATCTCTAACTTGGAGACCAAATAGTCACACCCCTTGCACACGTAACTTGCACATTCTTATGTTCGTTGAAGTCATGAACTTTACATCATCATGCAATATGCAGATAAACGAACACTACGACATACCATATCCTGTTTATTAGCAAACACCAAGATGACACTGTTGCGCATAAATGGATCACTGATGATGGCCTGAAAAGAAGAAAGATAGATAAGTGAGAAACAAATAGGTGCACTTGTATTTAAACTGTACCGCATTGCTGAGCATACAACCTGAAATTCTGCCTTTGCTCTTCCAATTCTCTCTCTGTCCAAGGAATCAACAACGTAAATCTGTACATGGAAAATAAACATGTTAAGGATATCTAGAACCTTCTATCCATTGACCTATTACAAAGCTGAGAAAGGTGAACCGGGACAACTGACTAGCAATATTCAAGAACCATGATCCAGTAGAAGAAGACCAGAGAAAGCTCCATTACCAGTCCGTCCGTGTTATTAAAGTAATGCCTCCAGAGTGGCCTTAGTTTCTCTTGTCCACCGACATCCCAAACAGTGAACATCACATTCTTGTATTGAACTTTCTCCACATTGAAACCTGTTGAGACAAAGAAAGAAATTCCTTAACCGAAAAATCTAAATCACAACCGCTGATGTATATTACATAGGTGAGAACTCCCCAACATCAAAACCCCGATGTATCAAGAAGTCCGATACTAGCGATCAGAGAAACAAAACCCACCTATTGTAGGAACAGTTGACAAAACTTCTCCAATGTGCAGCTTGTAAAGGATGGTTGTTTTACCAGCTGCGTCGAGGCCGAGCATTACAACCTATGCCACCGCGCAAATATGAAAAGCGGGTCAGCGTAATGCTAATCACCGACTAAACATAATCAAATGGAGGCAATGAAAATCAAACCCGAAATTGATGATTTAGCATACAATGAACGCAATGAACGCACACTTACACAAGCCGTAATTGATGCACCTTTATAGGAATACAAACATGTACAATTAAGCAAGTGGCCCTTTACCACAGTGGTGGAAAGGTGTTGAGCCATTGCATGACGGCGTGGATTCAAACCCGTTGGTAGCTCATCTAATATCTAATCTAACAAAATTTATCGTTTGACAAAAAAAAATGTACAATTAATCGGGCGAGGGTATGGTATTAATGTGATCGTAGAATATTATCTAATCATGAATAATTTAAGAAATATAGCGCCAAATAAATTCCTAAATGAATATGTTTATCTAATTAATGACGGCATCAACTCCTCCGATCGAAGAATTGACCTAGCAAACAAAAAACCCATTACTGTACGAACCCTAGATATCCCTAATCCCTGCACAGATATAATTATCAAACTACCAAAAAAATGGTAGGAAAACAGAACAAAAAAAGCTACAAAAATCGGACGAAATACAAAAGAATCTATAAAATGAAAAGAGAAAAAAGAGTGAAATAGCGAGAGAGAGAGAGAGAGAGGGAGTACTCGCATCTCCGTGTTGCCGAAGAAGGTGTCGAAGAGCTTGCGAAAAGCTTGACCCATGGCCACGAAACAATCAACACAATACTCGAAGAAAGAAAAGGGAAAGTTCGACCTCTCTCTCTATTCGTCTGCGTGGGTGTTGGACGAAGTTGATCGGGAGCTCATCGTCGACGAGAGAGAGAGAGATCAGTAGGGGATTCGATCGATTTTGAGAGAGAGAGAGAGAAACAACACCCGCGTGACGTGAGCCTTGGCCTGCCTGGCAGAGAAATTTGCTGAAATAAAAGAAAAATAAAATAAAATGATGGTAAAGAAAAAGACCGCATCCAACAAAGAAAGGTCGCGTGTGTTGTGAATAATAGTTTACTATTTATACACAGTATTTTTACTATTTATTTGTGAAAATTTTATAAAATGAATAATATTACTACAGTAACTTTTTTCTATAAAATGAAAGCATGTGAAGGAAGGAAGGAAGAGTAGTGAGAGACTCATGGTAGAGAGAGAGGAAAGAAGAGGAAGAGAGAAAAGAGAGGAAGAAGAAGGGAAGAGTAAAAAGAGTTATTTTTGTACTCTTATTATTTCAGATTATAATGAAAGCATCACTGCTGCCCCGATGATGTACTTCAGTCACACTCACTGTAGAGGAACCTCGTAAATTTTGTGTCTTGTTTATTCTACTGCACATACCATCGATTTTACAACAGCGTGCTCTTTATTTTCTGGATTGATTGGATGCAAAAAAAGAAAGACCGCATCCAACTTTTACATTTAAATTTAAATATTTATTTTATGTTGAAACAAAAATGCAAATACAATGATGGTAAATTAGAATATTCCGTCCATTTCTCCTCCTCTGAATCACTGAAAGAAGGAAAGACAAGTGTTGTGCGAACGGCCGTTTTTTCTTTTGCCAAGTGCTACATATTTGTAGGGTGGGTTTGGTATGGTTATTGTACCAAAACTTTCCTATCCATTGCCACATCTAACTTTTTATACAGCGAAATCGATTATTATTACCGTACTAAATTTTTAGTATACCGTATTTCGATGTGACAAATAATTTAATTGGTATGATATGGTTATGGTTTTGCCACTTTGTTGTTGGACAATTTTTTCAGGCCAAAATCTATTTATTTTTAAGTCTAATATTATGCCCTTAGTACATATTTTGTATCCGTAAAAGTGATTATTTGTTACCCTTGTTAAAAGTTGAATTTAACGAATTGCATAAAGAGACAGGCAGAAAATTGTAGATGTGCTGCAACTCTCCAATGAACATTTAATTTACACATTTGAATAAGACTTGTTAGATCTCGTTAGGTTAAATAATATAACAGCTCTTATTTAGATATATAACTTAAATGTGTCACTTTTGGTGTTTACCAGAGAAAGTCTCTCCTACCTACGGATCTCGAATATCTATATTTGCACATTCCGAGTATCAATGAATGTGAAAAAAATGAAAGATGAAATGCGGGTAATTGCAAGATGTATAAATGTAGAGGCTCGAATCTCCTTCCGTAGTACCTTAATAAAATTTTCAATTTAAACTAGTAGAATTAGGAAATTTTGTAATCTAGTTTACCAATCATCTATGCAACCGTATAAAATTGAGGCATATTTATATTATAATTAGAAGAATAAGGAAATTTTATTTCCTTCTCATTTCGAAAGTAGAATAAATGAGAGGTTTTCTTTTCCAGATAAACCTAAAATAAAGGATGAAAAAACATATAAAGTCCGGTTCAAAGTGAACCTTAAAACACATGTCTTGTTATTTTGAGGATAAATTTTTCAATGTGACCGGTACACGGGGTGGTACACCACATGTCACTATACAAATTGTCGGATATGTACGTTAAAAAGTAATAACTTAAAAAATAAAAAATTTCACCACTTATATAAAAACACGTGGTGTACCCTCCGTGTTCTGATCACAACGAAAAATTTATCTCCTTTGAGCAGGCTCCGACTATAATGCAATAACATATTGCCACCCCTAGGCCCCAGTCAAATAATAATGAGAACTTTAACGAAAAACTCTCAGTACTGTTCACTTTAACGAAGAACCACATTTTTACACTAAAAAGTCAATTATGATACTATTTACTTTACCATTTATTTTATCTTTATCTTTAAAACTCAAAGTTTTCAAACCATTTTCATTAGTTTTCCTAATAATACTTTGGTGGGCTCCCCGGGGGTTGTAACGTGCATTGTTATTTGCTAATATCTAATGTAACATCCCACATCGATCAACGGAGAGGGGGTGATGTGCCTTATATGTATATGCTCACCTCCATATAACACAAGGTTTTTTGGGAACTCACTGGCTTTGGGTTCCATCGTAACTTCGAAGTTAAGCGAGTTCGGGTTGAGCATTCCCAGGATGGGTGACCCATTGGGAAGTTCTTGTCTGAGTTCTCAAAAACAAAACCGTGAGGGTGTGGCCGGGGCCCAAAGCGGACAATATCTTGGTACAACAGAGCCAAAACTGGGATGTGACATCTAACGATAACCATAGCAACCGGTCGGTCACCTCCTGCTGACTACCTTCCCGTCAGTTATTGCAGGTGGTGACTGGTGAGTAGCGCATGCATTTCTTGTTAACGACAAAGCAACGACTATATGAAGTCCTGTCCACTCCAGTTCAGTCCAATTCAACCGTAGCTAACTCCATTATTCCATCAGCTATTCAACTCCTTTTCTAATTAGCCTTGTAAGCTGTAATGGCACCGCCGCTGCCCATCGAAATCGAACCATCATCAACTAATGGTCAACCCCATCTCGCCGACGCCTACAACCGTCACGTGGCTGTCGTAGCCTTCCCTTTCTCTAGCCATGCAAGCGCCTTGCTTGAGACTGTGCGCCGCCTAGCCACCGCCCTTCCAAACACTCTCTTCTCGTTCTTCAGCACTTCAAAATCCAACAGCTCTCTCTTTTCCAACAACAGCATTAATAACATGCCGCGTAACATAAGGGTGTACGATGTGGCTGACGGAGTGCCGGAGGGGTACGTTTTCGTGGGCAAGCCGCAGGAGGACATAGAGCTCTTCATGAACGCCGCACCGGAAAACATCCGGAGGAGCTTAGACGCTTCCGTGGCGGACATCGGGAAGCAGATCAGCTGCTTGATCACCGACGCCATTCTTTGGTTTGGAGTCCACTTGGCTGACGAGTTGGGAGCGCCTTGGGTCACTTTCTGGATCTCCGGACTCAAATCCCTCTCCGTTCATGTGCATACTGATCTCATCCGCGACACTATTGGAACTCAAGGTGCGTACGTTATACTAACACTTACTTATCCTGTCTTTAAAGTTGAAGCATTGAGAATCCTTGTTCGTTTGGTAGTACTTATCGAGAAAGCATTTTTCTTTCTAGTGTTTATTGGAAAAGCACTTTCCAGTCACAAATAGGTCCTTCACTTTTCCTTTTTAAATATTTCTCTCATTTATCAACATACATAATGGTCATTTATAACTTGGATTTCAAGTTTTAAGTATCGAATGATTTCAATTTTAGGTTTTAGTATCAAATTTTGTGCATGCAGGTATTACAGGTCGTGAAAACGACCTCATCGTCGACAGAAATGTCAACATCCAAGGTCTCTCCAATGTACGAATCAAAGACTTACCGGAAGGAGTCATTTTCGGAAACTTGGACTCGGTAATTTCCGGCATGCTACTTCAGATGGGACGGCTCCTCCCCCGTGCCACCGCAGTTTTCATGAACGGCTTCGAAGAATTGGAACTCCCCGTACCAAACGACCTAAAGTCCAAAGTCAACAAACTCCTCAACGTAGGACCTTCCAACGTAGCATCCCCGCTGCCACCGCTGCCGCCATCAGATGCTTGCTTGTCGTGGCTAGACAAGCAAGAGGCTCCATCATCTGTCGTGTACATCAGCTTCGGGACAGTGGCGAGCCCAGCGGAGAAGGAGCAGATGGCAATAGCGGAGGCCCTGGAAGCCACCGGAGTACCCTTCTTGTGGTCTATCAAGGACAGCTGCAAGACACCGTTGCTGAACGAGTTCTTGACAAAAACATTGTCAAAGCTGAACGGGATGGTGGTGCCGTGGGCTCCACAGCCGCATGTCCTGGCCCACGATTCGGTCGGAGCCTTCGTGTCGCATTGCGGCTGGAACTCGATAATGGAGACTATAGCAGGAGGGGTGCCCATGATTTGTAGGCCATTTTTTGCAGACCAGAGGCTTAATGCAAGGATGGTGGAGGAGGTGTTTGAGATCGGGGTAACCGTGGAGGATGGAGTTTTTACCAGGGAGGGGCTGGTAAAAAGCTTGGAAGTGGTTTTGTCGCCTGAAAGTGGGAGGAAATTCAGAGACAATATAAAGAGGGTCAAACAACTGGCAGTAGAGGCGGTTGGACCACAAGGGAGCTCCACTCGGAACTTCAAATCGCTGTTGGACATCGTATCAGGATCCAATTATCAAGTATAGTACGAGGGCCATAAATATGTAGCACTAAAAATAAACACCACCAATAATAGCTGTTCGTTGCTCAATAATAATGTAGCACGCTACGATCTACCCTACGGGCGGACATATTTACTTAAATGAAACGAGTATCGAAATTAAGTTACCAATGTTTTTCCTACTCACCTGCGGTTATAACACATGGTGTCTAAGAGTGTTCACCAAATTCATGACTTCCCTCGTTTCAAGTAAATAGACTGGTCACTAACGTATCTCGTTTGTGTTTATAAAGTATAAGCCTATTGAGCTTTGCCCGTCAACAAGTTTGATTGGGTTGAAACTTTGGGTTTGAGTTGTTTAGCAGAACAATGCATGCTGCAAGCGAGAGTCATTCGCGGGAAGTACAAGCATATTACTCATTCAGCTACCAAAGCAACCAAAGAAGAAACGAAACAAAGTATCACATGAAACAAAAACTTAGAGAGGATTTCTGAATCAAATAGAAACATACATTAAACACAATCGAATTACACAGATTTCACTCCTTAACATGTAACAAAAACATCTGCGCTCTAAACCTCATGAAATCGACGAGGCAACCACGTTCTATTGAAAACTAGAACAAACAAACAAAAAATATGAGGAACTTCTGCACAGCACAGCGAGGTTAGTGTATATTACACCTAAGACAAATAACATAAATGTCTTTTAAAGAACCCCGCCTGGCGAGTTCCAACTACAAAAGATTAATTTTGATCCAGCAAAACCTTTCTCAATATCTTCCTCCCTAAATCAGCAGCACCTAAATACTCTACAACCATCCCAATAGACTTCAAAGGCAACAGTGCAAACAGCACACTAAAGGCGCCTTTGCGATTCAACTAATTTTGAACTAAGAAACAAAACGGATACTAATTAGGGAAAAAATGCTGTATTTGCGCTGGAAGATTCTGAGGATTGAATCAACACGCCCATTTGCATCTCCATCAATTGTCCTCAAAATTAGCTTCATCATTAAACTTAGCCTCCCTCCTAGGAATCAACCATTTCGTCCTGTATTTCATTGGGGGCAATAAGCCCAGGAATAGAAAGCATTCGTTGCCGATCTTTCTCTCTCTGAGCAGCTGCCTCCTCTGCATAAAGATCTTTGTTGTCCTGCACAATCACAATATTATGTTTAACATCCAGATTACCCACATCCCAGCAAAAGAAAAATTGGAAGAGACGTTGGGGTTCTACGGGAACAGAAGATGCAACATTTAACATCAACATACAAAATTAGTCAACGTAAATGAATACCAAATCTTCCATGACTGAATGGGCAACAAATAAAAAATGCGCATCTCTGAATTGGGAGTCTAAACTGATGCTTATGGTATCCTACCTGTGCTGAAAATTCTTTGGATTGCACTAGGAAGTCTCGGATGTGATTTTTAAAAGTGGGTACGTCAGCAGTTGATTCAAATAGTCCATTCACAAATTGAGTAACCTGGCAAGAAAACCTTCAGGTAAGTGATATACATAGAAAAGAAAGAGTAAGACAAACATAATAGTATCCATGCAAGTGGCCCTTTGCCACACTGGTGGAAAGAAGTTAGTCTTTGCATGACGGCATGGGTTCGAACCCCATCAGTGGCTAATCTAACAAAATCTATCGTTTGACAAAAAAAACATAATAGTATCCATAGTTATATACCTCCGCCCCAGTCATGTTCGGGAATGAAGTACTCAAAAGCTTTATTGTATATTCACGAACAAACATTCCATTATTAGGATATGGATAAGGAACAGCTGCAACATCCCACAAAGGCTCCTTCAACAGATCACTTCCCACCTGTAACCAGTAAATATTTAACTTTTAATTTATGCAAGCTTAATCAAGAAAATAACTAGAAGGTATGACAAGATACAATACCAGGCTAAACAAATGTTGGAGAACCAAGACATGCAACTTGAACCCAGGTTTATGAAATGTATCAGTCAAGACAGCAAATATTTCTTGCTCGATTGTCAGAAAGTACGTACGGTAAAACTGATTACAGAACTCTGATTTCTGTCAAATCAACCAAGACAGTGTGAGCTTAAATGGCATTACAATATGACAAACAAAAATACGCACGACATCACACCTGAAAGTTTCTCAGCATTTCCAACAACAGGTTCAGCCCAGTTTCAGCAATATTTCTTTCGGTGTGCCGAAACGCCCATATAATTGAATCCATGACAAGCTTTAGTTGCTGAAGTAAACAAAAATATGCAAACATTTGATCGTCTGTTTGTGACAATTATAAAAATTTAAGCAGAATCCAATAATCACTCATATCTAACCAGCTCACATTGACAGTAATGGAAGACAAACAAGTGGGAAATATTTAAACATGTACCGGACTCGACAATCGAATCAATGCAGCAAAGCAGTGTGCAGCAATGGCACGAAGTAAAGAAAAGAACTTCAAACGATGCTCTGGGTAATCTTCAAAATTTTTTGTGATCATCTGCAGGGGCACAGAATAAAGACATGTAAAGAAAACAACTAAGGTACAAATAAAATTTTCTAATTTTAGCCATCACTCCAGAGGTTCTTCGGTATCAGATTCAGACCTCAGGGGATGCAACATAAACATAACACCAACAAGAAGATGCAAAAATCCCTCTTCAGCAATGCATTATGGAGAAAGGGATACCGAATAAGAACTTGGGAAGAATACTAACATGTTCAGCCAAATCAAATGCATGTGGCATCTATATGTATGGCAGTTTTATTAATATTGCTTTGAACACTAATAATAAAAAATCAATTTTTTTCTGGACCATTGCCAAACAGGCCACATCCTTACCTCCAATGTGCACTGGAAAACAGCTTCAAATATTCTTGGCACATCATCTATCATTGCACCCTTGTACCTATAAACAAGGGATACAAATATATGCAATCGGAAGAGAGTAAAGAAAAAAATAACAAATTCCTTAGCCAGAAGAAAGATGTAGGCAGCAGCTTACAAGTTGTTTTAGTTGGCTGTGGTTTTTAGCCAGACGGTATCATATCTAGCAAGTAATAAAAGCAAAATATACAAGATAATGAAAGAAAGGTTACATACTTATTTATGATAGTGGCAAAAAGTGACAAAACCTCTGACTCTCTAGCATCAGGCAAATTCCTAGCATAGTCGCCTAGGACTGGATCCAACATGGGAGGCACAATTTGTTTTCCTATCTGTGGTTGGTCTTCAGCCTTGTCCAAGAATGTCTCAATCAACTTGAGAGTCTCCCTCTTCACCGACCTGTTGAGAAATAAATCAAACATGGTACTTGAGGTTTAATTGTTAAACTGAAAAGGAATTTGTACAAAAGGTCCTACCGTAGAAGTTTCACATAGGATGTTTTAGAAGCAAAGGGACCCCCTTCCGCAATGTTACTAGATACAAGCTCACTGTACATCCTGTTCAAAACAAATAGAGCCGAGCATAACTATATTAGTGAAGAAAGAAACCAAATTAAACATCTGAAATTCTTTCTACGCCTGAAAACATTGGCCATACCTGTACACATTAAGCATGTCCAGAAAGATCATTGAGATCTGAGACAGGAAAAACGTCCCAAGGGAGCTCGCAACGCTAGTATTTGTCTGTAAATCAACAACAGAATTACACCTGGTACTCACTGTGTGGCTAAAGCCACAAGAACAATCACATTTGATATTGATATGACACAGTATGATGAACAATCATTGCAAAATAGAAGTAAAGATTTCACCAAGTATGTAAAGGGAAAGGATAAAAGGACCATATATAAGGCCCGCTTAGGATGCAGTAAAGTTCACAGAAAGATGCTGTCTACAAAGACAACGGCTCACCTAACAGAGACTGCAGAATCTAACATAAACAAGATCAACTGACAACAGAACAGTCAGAAAAAAGAGAGAAGAGAAAACAAGATACAATAAAGCTACATCAATAAAACATCATCTCCATGATCCATGATATGGTTTAACAACTATAGAATACCTAAATAACAGAATTTGAAAAATCATACCTGTAATATATTAAGCACGGTCCGAATTACCTCCTGATCCTTCAGGAAATCAACACTTAAGCGTGCTTGCCCTATGATCTCGGCCCATTTCTGGTGAACAAGCAAATATAATAAGCTACAAGCTATTTTGAGGACTTGCAAGTAGTCATGCACATTGCATGTATATCCAAATATACCTGATTTGGGAGACTCATCAATCTCTGTAGATATTCTTCTCTCTTCTTGGGATCAGACTCTGCTTGAATCATATGACCAACCTATGATAAACAAAAATGCAATTGTTTATAACAAATTTTATATATAACTAAGTAGAAAAAGGGACATAAGAAAGGCATACAGCTTCATAGAAAGTATGAATCTGGTGAGGCTGAAGATCGCCAACAGTATTCGGCAGGCTTGTCAGGAGTTCAGACACAAATGGTTCATTTTCTCCAACCTGATAATCACAAAAGCAGTCAATGAAACACACAATACAAAATTACTTTTCTTCTTGGTCTCAAAATACACAATTTCAACTTCGATGACAAGAACAATTCTAAAATGCCAACTTATAAGAGAGAATACCTGTACAATAACAAATTTACGCTTGCACTTTTGAACAATTTTCAAGAATGTGTCACAGGCCATGTCCTGAAACATATGCAACAACAGTTATAGAAGACTAATATTAAAAAAATATGCGCATATAACTGAATACCCCAGACCACCCCAATGAAAAAGACAGTCCCAGAGTAGCATACATATTTAAATAACACTAGCAATATCATAAAAAAAATTGCAACAGTTAACATGTACATTTTATGTTTAAAATTTCAAAAGCAACCTTAAACATGATTATAAAAGAATTCACCTGGACTCCAGGATGTGTTTCGTGCATAAACTCAAACAACTTATTGACAACAGTCTTTAGGAACTTCCAATGAGCTCTTAAGAACCTTGGGTACTGTCCGACAACATACCTGAAAACAAAGCAAAGCTTCAATTATAAGGATATTTATAGTATAAAAATAGAGGTCAGCAAAACCTATTGGTAACACATTTAGGGCAGCGAACCTATAGCTTAAGCTAAAATAACATGTAGGACCACAAATACTTACATGATATTGCTTGCAATAACTGCTTTATTATCTTTCCCTTTTATGATTTCACACAAGTTCAGCAAGTCACGAATGACCATCACCAAAAATCTATTTTCCTGCGAAGAGTAAAGGGTAATAGGCATCAAAACACATTCTGGGACAATAACTGTAGAAAAAGCATAAGACATAATGAAATCATCATAAAAAAAAGTCTTCCGTCAATTCTTTAAATAATAAGACAAAGCATACCTGCTCTTCCATCATGGAACCAGATATAGACCCTATTGCCCAACATAATGTGTTTAAGTTGTTCCATGCCCAATCCTCACCAGTCAGTTGTTTGTTTAATTTCTTTAGCATCTGTTTCCAATGTCGGTGAAAAGAGAAAGATCAGTAGAAATCTATATAGGAAATATTAGCCCACTTTAGAGGTTCCCTACAACAGAGATTATACTAAAAGGAATATTATCGGTGCATGATGAGTTAGGTCACATATGAAAGAAAACTATTTCAAATTATATGAAAAATTATCAAGGCAAGATAAACATAATGCTACAAGCATCATCTTGCAGGGTTATGCATCAAAGGAATCAAACGAGTAGAATGAAGCTTGGTTATTGTTTAATTTTACTTCAAAGAAAAAACTACCCTTTACCTGCTTCTCGGTATCATCGTGGTCAAGATGTGACAAATATATCAGCGTCTCCCTCATGATCTGCAACACCAGAATAATACCAATAACAGAATTTAATAATGAAAAAAACTGAAGGAAGAAAATAAAAAATAATTCACAATCTATTATTAAGACAAAGAAGCATATCATAGATACTGAGTTCGTGCCAAAATAAAATCAAATCAAATGTACTAAGGTAAAGCGCCCATTGTATCATGCTGAATCAAAATTACAGGAACACATCTACAATGTTTTGACAATGACACCTAAAAAGAAGCTAACTAATTCTTTCGCATCCCCCACCATGTCATCAAATATTCTATTACTTCTTTATATTCAGAAAAACAAATAAACTTCATCTAGAAGATACTCGCACCCATAATTTCATAACAAGAAAAGCTTACCATGAGCTTGATAGCTTAGAAAATTACAACTATATCAGCAATATAAGATTTATCACCTTATATTGAACTAGAACATCATTGTCCTTCAAGGTCTCACGAACAATGTTGCCATTCTCATCTTCAACAATGATAACCTCTTCTGGCTTAGCCATACGACAGATCATGAGCAACCTCAACTTTGACATAATACCAACATATATTTGCCGCCTTTGCAAAAGTTGTGAGCCAATGCCATCAACCATACTAGGAAGCAAATTCATCTGCATCTATGTACGAGACGTTATTCTTGCAATGGAATTAAAAGGAAATCTACAAAGTAGAACATAAAAAAAAAAACAAAATGACAAATTTGCAATTGAACTAGAATACACTTATGTAGGAATAAAACGGAAACTCAAAGCAACAAATAGTATAAATATGGAAGTATTCAAATACCTGCAACCCCATCATATTGGCAGATGCTGCAGGGTTATCCAGATTATGATGTGCCTCAAACAGTTCCAAAACCAAAGCATTCCAATAGTCTAAGCAAACCTGGTCAAAACAAACAAGTCCAAGTCAAATCTTAAAATCATCTGTTCAAATGGGTAGAGAGAGAGAGAGAGAGAGAGAGAGAGAGAGAGAGAGAGAGAGAGAGCACATCACAATTAATCATACCTTAAAAACTTCGGTGTCATCCACATATGAGATGTTTATAAGATATTCAAGACCCATCAGCAATGCAGCTATAGTCTCTTGTGTGGTTTCAAGAACACGAATATGCGCCTGCAAAAAGAATAAGTATACAATCAGTAACGTCCTCACTCCTCAACAGATGCTTAAGGATTAATAAACCGAAACAGCAGACGATCCTATACCCAATATTGGACACAAAATCCACTATCTATTGATAGAAATATCATCGTCAAATACCATATCACTAGTCACATTATTCATTTACAACTATTAACTTGAGGCTTGTGAAGGCAAGGCACTACATCAACATATTCATGTGAAAGAGAAGAAACTTGCCTTGTAAAACGAAGTGAGAAACAGTGCCAAGTTCTGAATGAATGCCTGACAAAACAACATCATAAGAAACTAGCTCAATAAACTAACACAAACAATTGGGGCCCACAATCATTAGACAAAACTTACCTGTTCCTCGCCAGATCCATTTGTGTAAGCTTCAGGTACGTTTGTGGTGGGTGGGAGAATAGTCTAATTGGTTCCATTAAAAAAAATTCAAATGCATTAGGAAAAGAATAAGACAATGATGAAAGTCAAATCATATTGTAAGAGTAAACGTATCAGAATATGCACAATTTATGTGAGTATACTTACTCCAACAATCCTTATGCCCTTATAGTTATCAATTATTGGTTACTTTCTTCAAAACTTTCGATTCCAATATAAAAGAGGGTTATTATTGTCACTCCAAAAATCAAGGGTGGTGCAATCCACACACCACTATCATCCCATGTATTCCTAACTACACATCAAATGAAAATGGATATATTGACACACCTGTAACTGCACCATGAATATACTGTACATCTTAACATACTGTGCATTATAGAATTCACCGAAAGTAAGTGCTGCAACCTGAAACCAAAATAGCAGATGATAAAGCCTAAATAATTGGAAGCAGCGATATCTCAGTATCTCCTTGTTGCTTTTTGCACAAGTGCAACAACCACAAAATTTCTTAATAGAAATGGAACAACAATGTACCTCCGTTAGACACTGAAGGGTAAGATTCCGATATGAAGGCATGGGAAAAAACTTCAGAAGGGTTTCAAGCTGTTAAATACAGACACAACATAGAAAGATAAGGATAAATCCTTTGGAAGGGTAATCGAGAACCACACAAAAGTGTTATACGCACCAAAGGGGACTCAAAAATATAGCCCAGGGGAATCCATGAGAGGAAAGCATGCAATGTGGATAATGTTGCACGTATCAGCTCAGTTCGTTGAGAGGCTGATAGTACATATAAGCATAACTCATGAATGAGTTGAAACTCACTGGAAAAAAAAAAGAAAAAAAAAAGAATATCAAACAGAAAAGAATAAATAAACAGATTGGACAAACCCAATAAATCGACAAGTAAAAGTATGGCATGTCAGACAAGCCCATTCAATTAAAAACAAAGATACCAAATTCATCAGCCAATTACCTGTTCAATGATTGTTTAAGCTCTTTAATCTTCAACTGTGTCATTTCCCCCCTTGAGAAATCAAAAACCTCTTCGCTTAGAAGCTGAGGGTAAAACATTCAAGCAATTAGTACTGACCCAATGAACCATAATCAATTTGATTTCAATCTTTAAAATTGAACATTAAAAATGCTTACCTTCAATATGGCCATACAATTTTCACAAATGGTTTCACTAGTTTTAGCTGCTGATACAAGATCCGGAATAAAGCTTCGCCATTTGGTGGGCCAATCATGCTTTAAAATCTGTACATAGAGTAATGTCGATATATTACATCACAAACATATCCAAAGCAAGCAATTACAGATTTGAATATAACAAGTAAATTTCAGATATTGTGTAATAGAAAAGGCCAACAGACAAATAGAAAAGAAAACAAAGTGCTTGATACAACAAACCAACCAAAAAAAAAAAAGCAACAAAAGCAACAATCCTAATGGGAGAGAGCAAGGAAATACCTGAACCAATATAACATTGAGTTTGCTGACATAAAGTCTTTCCATTCGAAAAGAGGCCTCATTACTTGATAGCTTCACGAAAGGAACCAATGGTAAGAAAGAAAATTTACTGCTTGACTATCTAAATGAGAAAAACTTGCAATCCTCATATATTTACTCCATGATTCATACCTGTACAATAACATCAGAGATATAATTTTTCATTCCATCTCTCTGTTCAACAGGCAATGCATTCCACCTGTACTTGATAACCCCTTCTAAGACCTGGATGTGGATGCAAAGAAAACCTCATAAGATCAGCACCTTAAAATACGAATAGAAAGATTTATACAGGTTGTAATGGGAAGCTGTGTAGAATCCTTTTCCAAAGCATCAAACTATGAGAAAGCTAATGAATATGCAGCAAGATTACATGGTATAAGCATTCTACAGACTTTATATGACGCCTTGTTTAACATAGGACAACATACACACTCAAGCAGTCAACTTGATTATTATTATTGTTGTTGTACCACATAAAGGCATTCTATTTTTGGCTGTTTTGAAAAGCCCATCTGAAGCCTGCTTCAGCCTCGCTGCCCTACTGCAAGGACTGTCTGGGCATCTGACAGTGGCCTTGTTATACAAAAAGTATATGCGGTGTGTTATAGATTGTTATGCAACACAACTGACCTGCAAGGCAAAGAACTTGGTGTTTAGGTTCTTTGCGCTCTGTAAAATGTGCACAACTTGGAGCCACATATCAGGATTGGTTTGCAAGTCCCTCAATATCTGGTCTGCAGCTGTCCTCTGTAATGTCAACACATGGAGCAAAATTACTCTAAGAACACAAAGTACTTGGAGAACTAAAGTAAGGCCCACAAAATTACAAGTTACGCATATAATTTGCCAACGCATCCATTATCCAAATACCATATGGATCCTAATTTTGACGCTACAGGCTAATCCATAAAGCATTACCCATTTTATTCGCTTTTTGTTTTGGTAAGGGAAGCTGAAATATTTTCGTAAACCTAGTTTGTCCAAACAAAGAGCAATCCTGGTATTAAGTATTCAATAATCATTGCAATGCATTCATATTTTCTCAAAGAGAATAATGTAATGCAGTCACAGAATAACCAGGTCACCATCATTACTCAATCATGGTTTCTTTAGTTCCGAAAGTGTAGAGGATGAAAGATTGATTATTCAAAATTTCACACTGAAGCCAATTACCAATTCACTCAATAGTTCATGAATTATTTGAGAACACACAATATTAACATATCTCTCTTCCAAACCCACCGAACCAAACAACCCCAAAAATAGGCAGATAACTAATGTGCAGTAATCCATCAAACGCTCAAATGTGCCCCCGATAAAAGACATTGAAGCTAGGCCAGAATTTCCCTTAAAGTAAAAACTCCCCCAAATGAAGGTTTTCAAGAGTTAAACCCTAGGTCTGAGAACTCAAAATTCCCCTCAACTTCTAAAAACCCAAACAGAAAGCTTAAACCCCAGGGCACAAAACCCGGATTGCACTTGCAAATTGGGCACACTTGGTCGGAAAACAAACAGAAAGCAAAGATTGAAAAGGAGCAGCAATCACTCACCTCCTCCTTAGATCCGGTGCCGTAGAAGGCGGCGACGGTGGCATCGAGCAGGCCAACGTCAATCGGCTGGCTCAAGTCCCTTAGCTTCTCAGCCGCCATAGCCACTGAGTGAGAAAGGGGGAGAGAGAGAAGGAAGGACGATCGTAGACACCCAAGCCGATAAACCCTAGAGCGCGACAGCAGTGTGGATAGGAGGAAATAGAGACACCGGAAGCCACCGAAACCCTAGGAGAGAGAAAAGATTCTAGAGAGAGAAGAAAAGAGAATAGTGCTGAGGAAGGAGCGAAAGGGTGTGTGGGTATTTATTTATATATTAATTAGGGGAAAAAGAAGAGAGAGAGAGAAGGGGGGAGGGAAATAAAGACAGCTTGAAAATGAAGCAGTAGAGAAGTGGTAGTGGCGTAGGAATGCAGGAGAGCGGGACGAGTGATAGAGCGAGTGACGAGTTGGTTCGGGGTTGAGTTTGTAATCGTAGAGGATGGATAGGGTTGGTGGTGTGGGTTTTGCCCCCACTCCTCTGTCTTTGTTTGTCCGTGTGCGGTGGTATAAATGTTGTTGCTGGTGCGTGCGTGACCAAAAATAGGTCATCGGTGAGCCCTAGAATATAGTATTCCACCCCATTGAATACAAGAAATTCTTGACTTGGGCTTTCGTTTCACGTAATTCATCCCCTCACAACACACAAAAGAGAAACCTCCAACGTTTGAGTTTGATTCCATACGTCTTGAAATTTTTGGCACTGATAAATTATACAATGATGATTGGAAGAGACTGAAATGCATCTGTGAGTCTTTTCGGTCCCATAAAAGTGGAAGTGGTCTCCTTTTTTATAAAAAAAATAAAAAATAAAAAGTAAAAAACAAAAAACATTTGGGTCCTTGTTATGACAACTCTCACAAAGAGAGTGATAAATGTGGGGTCGCAAATGAGATCAAATACAAAAAGTCTCATAATTTTGTGAAGTGTCTTATAAATGATGTGATCATAATTTCTTAAGCTTTTTTCTCATCAAAATTGGCGTACATGACACCTAAATGAAGGGGTCTTTTGTGTGTCAAGCAGACGAGTGATGTGGCACGATAATTTGTATTCAATAACATCTCAATAGTACACATAACAATGAAAAAAAAGATAAAGCCAAGTATGATTATCGATTAATATACATTGGATATGTCAATTGTGATTATCAACTATACCATAACTTACTATCATGTGATAAACTAAAATACAATAATACATAATGTTTTTATCGTTGATGTATTATGTAACCACAGTGGCATACCTTGTGCAAGCAAGTCCTCCGGTAATCTAAGTAAATGAACTTTTGCTCCAAAAACACACACAAAGAAGAAAAACTATACTAGGGAGATCATATTTTTAAATCAAATTGTGTAAACTAAATTATGAGGTTGTTGATGATTGAATTATTAATTAAGTATCGATTAACATGTTTATTTCTTATTGATGACACATCATTTGATTTACAAATTTTAATAAAAAAAAATTGATCATATTCCAAAAATAAATTTCTGTTCACTAAAAATAATATAAAATATTTTGCTAAGTTTTCATGTAAATATAATAATTAGCGTGAATGTGAGTCTACGGGGAAAAATATGCAGGGTTTTTAGAATAGTGACTGAAATTTAAAAATAAAAAAAATAAAAAGAAAGGTGGGGCCGGTAGGTGTGCGTGAATGTGACGCTTATCGAAGCTGCTTTATTGTCATTTGTCAATCTGTGATTGGCCCCTCTTTTTAATTGGATTTGAATTGTTTTTTTTTTTTTTTTTTTTGAAATTTCTTTTTACAGGGTGGAAAGAAGGAATTTTCTTTTTGTTTTCTTCTTTTTTGTTTTTTCAATTTTTCTCCGAAGGTTGAAAGGGATATCTGATGGCTTTAACCTCGAGAATCTGCTCGAATATTATTGGATCCGAGTTGGCACTGATGGCCGGCGCTTTAGCGGCACTTTAACTTGGGCTGACACTTTTGGGCTTTTAATACTGGCGACTCATTACTTGGGTTTTATGAGAAAGGATAAGGGCGTTTCGCTTCAATCAAGGCTCGCTGGAGAGATGTCTCACTCAAGTAATTCGTTTGTTAAAATGTAGACTTTAGTTATATAATATACACACGTTATCTTTGTAGTAAATATATGTATCTAATGTGCAACATACCTTCTGCCATTCAAATATTATATAAGCAAAAATGCACTTGTTTTGTCATTCAAACCAAAAACCCCTCTCCCGCCTATCATGTAGTAATATTTTTCTCATCACTTTGCCACTTTCCACTACCACTAGACTGAAATTTTTGTACCATTGGAATTGTGATACACCATCATTTGAAATCATCATTGTTATCATATTAGGTTATAAACCATCTTATAATAAGGTCTTCTTAGTTATTTTTCAAGATGCCCCTACTAAAAGAAATTTCTAACATCGTCCCTTGCAACTAGTTATGGCATCACTCCCAGCAACCACCGCCTTAGCGCTACTCCAACCAATTAGACCGTCCGAAGCTCATGCTGCCATTTTCGAATCCATAATGGGGGCACGGATTAAAGCCTCCAAACCGACAAAACTTCTTAGACCCTCTCTTTTATAAAATTTGAAATTAGACCATCTGAAGAAAATTTGAAATTAGACCATCTGAAGCTCATGTTGTCATGCTCGTACTCAATCCGTTAAGTTTTTCATCCAAAATTTGAAGCTATTTGCATATCAATATTTAGACATTTTAACTCTATTTTTTTATCGACATGATTGACCACGTTAAATTCTCAAATATTTCAATTAGCTAAAATTCACTTTAGTGAGCCTAATATATTATTTTAGTGGTTCATCATAAGCTTTTGAAACCAACGCAACATGTTGTTTTTTACTAACAAAAATTCATAGGTCCGAAACAAATCAATTTCCTCATCCTTTAGTGTAAATGTATTTTTGTATAGAAAAAATAAAAAATAACTTTTGTGAAAAGGAGGTCAAAAGTCCAAAATAACTTTGAACTCAATTTATTTGGAAACTTAACGGAGTTAAAGTGAGATGCCAAAATAATAATTTTGGAATATTGATATGACAATCGCTTAAATTTTAGTTTATAAGACAAATTGTGAATGGTGTATACGTTCATATAATATTTTAAAATTTCCGTCTATTTTTCAAGTTGCACCTCATAGATTATATTTGCAAAATATTAGCCAAATCGGAAGTAAGACATCTAATTTGATTCAAAGAAATTAACGAATACTTTGTTTTATTAGAAACAACGAAATTTCATCATAATAATTAAATGGGTAAATGATTTCGGGTTGAATTGAATTTTTGAAAGAATTATCTATTAATCGAGACATACAAAATAGACAGTTCGAATCGTTGAAGTTCGGTTTGCACCAAGGAAGAGACCACGAAACCGTGACCTCCGAATGAAAAAAGCAAGATATTCAATGCCGAGTGCATGGAAGAAACGAGGAAGGAGGAGCGCAAGTGCATTTGTCAACACACATGGATGGAGACAAGGAGATTGATCCCTCAAAATTTTGTATAAACCACTATTTCAGTTGGAAGCTAGCGGAGACTTGAGAGAAACAATATGTTAGGAAACATAAAGGGGAAGATAAAAATGGAGATGGAAAGGATGATTCTGAAACTTGGACATCATCTCCTGCGCAAACTCTTTTGGTTTAGCTTAATATCATTGTTTTTGTTGGCACCGCTACCGCTATCAGAAGCCAACTCTAACACCAGCTTCCGAACTGCGGGCGTACACTGGCCTGACATAATAAACTGCAACACTTCCTACAGGCCAACAAATCCAGGACCATTCTCACGAACAAGTAATCTCGATGGCGCCATTCCCTTTGCAAATCCTGATGGCATCTGCAGCGGTGACGCTTACTATAATGATCTGATCTTTCAAGTATATCTTGGGGTAAAATTTCTTGACCTTCTTTGTATAACAATTGAAAAAATTAACATCAATTTTTTATTTTATTTTTATAACGAGTCTATATGTATACGTCACAGAACTTCGTTGGTTTAGCTGGAGACACAACGATTAGAGTGAATCGATCAAAATATTATGATCACTTTTCAAAAGCAAACCAGGCATATAGTCATGACCACAGGAAAACTGGTAGACGCTACATCAAACACAAAAAAGTCATTTCGGTAAAGCTCACTCTAGGTACTTCCGTAAATTAATTCCCCTGCTCTATTTGTTTAATTTGCTGGAAGTTGTGATGCATGTGTTAGTATATAATTAAAGCTAAACTTGCAGGTCTTGGCTTTTTTTGCTTATTTATGTCGTTTGGGATCACTGGGGTTTATTCCAGTGTGAAGAAACGGAAGTTCATTAATCTCAAAGCCAAGTTCTTCCAGCAAAATGGAGGGTTATTGTTAGAGCAGCATATTGCTTCACATGGAAGCACAAAAGTTTTTACAGCCGAGGAGCTAGAGACGGCCTCTGCCTATTATAACCAGAGTCATAATTTTTGTCCAGGAGAAAGTGCATTAGATTGGAAAGGACTTTTGTCAGACGGTGCGATTGTAGACATGAGGAAAACAGTAGTGCACGAGGGCCAAATCGAGCGCTTTATCTATGAGATCGTCACTCTTACCAAAATTATCCATAAAAATGTGGTGAAGTTCTTGGGCTGCTGCTTAGAGACTGAAGCTCCCATGTTAGTGTATGAATTCCCTTGCAATGGGACCTTGTTCGACTACATTCATCATGCTAACGGCAAGAGTGCATTGCCTTGCCATGTCCTTTTAAAGATAGCCTCAGACTCTGCAACTGCTCTTGCCTATATGCATTCAGCAGTAGACTCGCTGAAACCAATGATCATTCATGGAAATGTCAACTCGTCCAACATACTTTTAACTGATTGTTTTGTGGCCAAAGTCTCCGGTTTTAGTCCTTCAAGGTTGGTCCCGGTCCCCGGTAATGAATCCCAGATGAAGACATTGGTGCAGCAAACACTTGGTTATCTTGATCCGGAATATCTCTATACAGGCCAGTTGACAGATAAGAGCAATGTTTATAGCTTTGGAATCGTATTGTTGGAGCTTCTAACTGGGGAGATGCCATTGTCCTTTAACAGACCAGAAAATCGAAGAATCATAACATCCCATTTCGTTTCTTCTGTAGGACAAAATGACATCTTTCAGATCGTTGTGCCACAACTTGTAAACGAGGGAAACAGAGAGCAACTCAGAGCAGTTGCGGAGCTTGCAAAGAGTTGCCTCAAGTTGAGTGGTGCCGAAAGGCCTGCGATGGAAGAAGTGGCAAGAGAATTAAGGAGGTTGTGTGGCAGCACACATTCTTCCCAAGCCAGCTAGTTCTTGTCAACAATTATTGAGAGTATGAATCCATTGTAGGGGAAGGGAAGCCCCGACTAGTAGAATATCTTTGAACAATTACCTATCGGTTAAAACTTTATAGGACAGATTAAACTGAGTACTAGAAAATCCCTATGAGTTGTTTTAAACAATCCTTTGCATATGAAATGTGGCTGGCTGTCACCGATGTTTCTTTTTCATGAACAAAATATATTTGACAGTTGAACCAATCTTGGAAAATAAGGCCAAGTAAATTTTAATTTTAGTACTAATACAATGCGCATTGGTCATCGTATTTTGATGAAAATTTTCCACTTGTTCTTGAGTAGTCGACTGCCCCCAAATCGTTGATAATATAGAAAAAACAAATCAACAACAAAGCTTTATCTTATTAAGTGGGATCGATTGAATTATATATCCTAGCCACGACCAATCCAAAGAGTTCCTAGTACAACTTTTCTTACATTCGAGGTCTTTTTAGTCAATGCACACAATCAAGCCACTTTTATTTAAAAATTTATCAAACACCTTGACACAACTTTTCTTACTCAAAGTACTTTGGAAATACAATTTATCAAATACCATACTGCTTTATTTTACAGCACAATAGAAGTAGGTTTTTTTTATTTTTTATTTTTTATAAAAGCACATCAATACTAAACTATCCCAATGTATTGCCATGAACATATAACCAGCTCGAAAGCTTTTATAACAATTGTTAGCATGGAGGCATTCCTTGTGGCGGAGGTAGCATTTGCGCTCCTAGGCCCTTTCCATTTTTCACTATGAACACCATCTCCATGCCCCATGACATATGTCGATCAATATGACAGTGCATAAACCAAACACCTACATACAACGACAAATTTCAAGCTAATTAAAATCTTCACGCTGATCGACGACGACATTGGTGATTCTTTTCCTATGCCTATGACAAATGCAGTTCACATGATGAGTACGAGGATGGAAACACACACACACACACACACACACACAGAGAAAGAGATAAAACCGCAGGAGCCGATGATGGGTAATCGAAAATTAAAAGCTAACAGTTGATGCTATGCTAAGTAAGAAGTGTTGGTAAGTCTACGACATCCCATGTACTTGGGAGTATAATCAGCTCTAGGAATATGTAATTGATACAGCCTTTTGTTAGTTGATTCTTTCCTGTATTGTTAAACTAGATTATAGGTTTTATTTTTTTTTATAAAATCTCAGCGGTGTATGTGGTAAAATTTATTGATATAACAAAAAAAGAAGTTACACTTAGTAAGTGGGAAATATACTTTACTCCTCATAAAACAAGAAAAAAAGAGGAGAAAAATTACATAAAAAAGAATGGAGGACATAAATATTAATGAAAACAAAGAAGATACAAGGAAGAGAGGTGAGAACATGAAACCTAACCCCTCTAAAATCAACCCTAAAAGGTCTAAATGTGCAAAACAAGTCGAACAACACCATAAGGTTAGGGAAAAAAAAAGTGAGACAAACCTATATGTTAAGATGCATATTAATTTGAAAAGTGGAAGCCATGCAAGTCAATATAGTCCAAAAACAAAGTAGCATGAGCTGTTGACAGAAGGAAATCATGCCATACCAAAGTTGGAGAAGACAATCCCATGATAATAAAATTGTTTGCAACATATATGTGAGAGGCGTAGAAAATCGTCTTCTAAATGTGGTCAACAAATAAACCATTGGATACAAAGAGGCCAATGAGGACTAAAATCAGTCGATTAGAGAGCGGAAATAACACTAAAAGAGTCATTTTTCCAACCAAAGACAATGCCAGTCTTGCTGATATGCAAACTCTACACCAATAATAATCGTTGATAATTATGCAAAAAAGAGTTGTAACTACCAATCCATTAGCGGAAACTGACACTAGTTATCCCTGAAAACTCATCTACTTGCAGCAGGGCCAAGGTTTCCTTTAACCAAATCATATGTATTAAGTTTATTCCAAGGAAACCAAGGAGTAGACCAAAGCGCCTACCTTCCTGCTTAAGTCCACACACCATACTCCAATCAACAGTTATCAACTTTCGGAACCCAAGTCTCCTGATATAATTCTTTGCACAAACATAAAAATGGTTGAAAAGGCAAGTTGGCAATTGATAAACTGAGAAAGTATAGAGAAACAAAATTTGATAAATTGCACCAGTTGAAGTTGTCTAGGCTTCTAGCCATTGAGAAAAGTTTACATTTCCAACCCAAGAGGCGAGCTTTAGCCTTATCTATTAAAGCTTGAAAGTGAACTCTCCTTGGGTTGCCACAAAAAAATGGGCACTCCAAGATAAGTGAAAGGAACAACACCCCAACGAAAGCCAAGATGCTTCGAAACATGAGCTCTACAATGGGTAGAGGTGAAGTTGAGATAAAAAGTACTCGTAGTTGCATTATCAAACTACCCCCATGCACACTTATCCACGAAATTTTGAAGAGCACGAAAAGATCGAACATTCCCACAAAAAAAAAAAAGAAAAAAAAAAGGATCATCAGATATAACACGCGAGTAGAAGCAACAATCCCGTGGAGCTAAAATAGTAGTATCCGTCCAGTAGAGAAAAGCAAAGATAATCCCCTGCTCAGAGCTTTCTTTGGTAGACAGAAAAGAAGTGGAGAAAGAGGGTCTCCTTGATGTACTCCCTGACAGCAAGAGAAAAACACATGTGGTGTGCCATTTACCAAAATTGAATAAAACATGCACTAGTCCACAAAAATACAAGAAAAACCAAAGCTAAAAAGCATATGGAGAAGAAATTTCTAGTTCAAAGTATAAATTTTTTAGCAATATAGACTTTTATGCTGGCATTACCACCAAAAGCATTTTTGTACATAAAATGGAACCCTTCTAAACTAGCCCAATGCAATCAGAAATACGTCTACCTTTCAAAAATGTCACTTGCTAGGTAGAAATAATACTAGTGGCAATAAGGCCGAGTCGATCAGCAAGAATTTTGGGAATAATTTTGAACAGAAAGTTAGCAAGAGTAGGGCCGATACTGAGCAATGGTGGCAGTATAATCAGTTAGTTGATTCTTTTCTACATTGTTAAACTAGATTATAGGTCTGTAAATGTAATTTAGAAAATATTGCTATGTATTCCTCTATTAAACTAGATTATAGATCTTTAAATGTAATTGTAGAAAATACTGCTGTATGTATACCTCTATCGATAACAGGGGAAAACAGTATGGCAAACATATTATTTTTCTAGTTTTACAAGAAGTGTTCATTAAATACGTGTGCTTAATATCTTTACTATAGGATAAATCGACGAATTCTTCCATAATTTTTAGTTTCATGTAGTCACTGATAGGTTTTAGCATATCAATTTATGAAAAATTTAACGGAGTTAAGATTAGATGACAAAATAATGATTTTTTAAAAATTGGCATGGGCTTAAATTTTAATTTTTATGACAAATTGAAAAAGGCATTTAGTTCATATGACAAATTGAAAAAAGCATTTAAGTTCATATGACATTTCAAAAAAAAAAAAAAAATCCTTTAAAATATATCAATCTAGACAACCTGCGTATAAATCAAAACTGAGATATAAAGTAACAATTTGAATTAGTAAGTACATGATATGTTGTAGCTTGTAAGCGATAAAACTGTAATGAATATATTATATGCATACTTGTGCACCAAGGAAGAAACCGGGATGGAGTATAAACTCATACCTATCCATTATCCTAGTAATCTTGAACTGCTGTAATCTTGTTATAACAGTTTGAACTAATCCTAATTTAGTGAGTTCATTAGTTACGAAGCATTATTTGACAAGCGTATATATACTGAGTTGTAATTCCTTATTCATTAAGAAAAAAATACAAGAGCTTGTTTCTTATATGGAGCAGCTATGCTTTCATTACATGCATATATATAATATTAAGCTTAACCGTTGACCTCCGAATAAAAAAGCTAGCGATTCGATGCCGAGTGAAGGAAGAACACGGCAGGAGGAGCGCAAGCTGCGCAAGTGCATTTGTCAAGCACATGGATGGAGATTGGAGATTGATGTTGAAAATCAACACCAGCCCAATTGGTGTGGCCTAAGACAAGTGATCCAATCCAAAACCAATGCATGCAAAAGCTAGAAAAATCTAGCAATCTTTGTCGGCAAAAGTAGCTGGAAGATTCCAGCAATTTAAGTTGGTTATCCACCTAAATATCTAAGCTAAAGAATGTATTAGAAGCTAGGAGAACTCAAAGCCTTTTAGGAAAGCAAGTCGGTTTGCTGTGTGTAATAATATGCTAGAAAATTCTAGCATTATTTATGTCGGCAACCACACCTATAAATAGGTGTGTGTGTGTGTGTAAGCTTGTAACAAAGCGTGAAAGCAATCAAGAAGAAGAAGAAGTAAGAGAGAGCCAAGTGAGAGTGAGAAGTAAGGGCAGTCTTGTAGGAGTGTGAGTTCACACAGAATTCACACGCTGCTGTAGGAGACACAAAGATTAGAGTGAATAGATCACAATATTATGATGGCATTTCAAAAAAAAAAAAAAAAAAAAAAACCTGGGATATTGTTATTACCATAGGAAAACCGGTAGATGTTACATCAAACACAAAAAAGTCTTCCCGGTAAAGCTCACTCTAGGCATGTACGTAAATGGGGTCGTCCGGCCTCTTACCGAAATTAACCATAAAAATGTGGTGAAGTTCTTGGGCTGCTGCTTAGAGACTGAAGCTCCCATGTTAGTCTATGAAGTCCCTTGCAATGGGACCTTGTTCGATTACATTCGCCATGCTAGCGGCAAGAGTGCATTGCCTTGGCATGCATGTCCTTTTAAAGATGGCCTCAGACTCTGCAACTGCTCTTGCCTATATGCATTCAGCAGTAGACTCGTTGAAACCAATGACCATTCATGGAAATGTCAACTCTTTCAACATACTTTTAACTGATTGTTTTGTGGCCAAAGTCTCCGGTTTTAGTCCTTCAACGTTCGTCCGGGTCCCCAGTAATGAATCCCAGATGAACACATTGGTGCAACACAGACTTGGTTATCTAGACCCGGAATATCTCTGTACAGGCCAGTTGACAGATAAGAACGATGTTTCTAGCTTTGGAATCGTATTGTTTAAGCTTCTAACTGTGGGATGCCATTGTCCTTTTAACAGACCAGAAAATCGAAGAATCATAACATCAGATTTCGTTTCTTCTGTAGAACAAAATGACATATTTCGGATCATTGTGCCACAACTTGTAAACGAGGGAAACAGAGAGCAACTCAGAGCAGTTGCGGAGCTTGCAAAGAGTCGCATCAAGTTGAGTACGTAGTGCTGAAAGGCCAGCGATGTAAAAAATGGCAGGCGAATTGAGGAGGTTGTGTGGCGGCACACACATTCTTCCTAAGCCAGCTAGTTCACATGGACAATTATTGAGAGAATGAATCCATTGTAGGCTTATTGAGAGTATGAATCCATTGTAGGGGAAGGGAAGGGAAGGCTTGTCAATCTTCATTCATGATTTCTAAGTGCACGCCCACAGGGAAGCGCTCATACCAAAGTTTAACCAAGTTGAAAATAAAGGTTTATGACAATTATAAGAATTCTTCAATAATGTCACAAATGCGAATAACCACTTCAACACTTTATTTTTCTCCATAATGAGGTATTTATATGATTACAAAGGAGCAATACTAGAAAATAAATCAAAACAATCTTCTAACCACAAGACAAGGAAACCTCGACGAAAGCAAATCAAATCATATCGAATCCCCAAAAAATCATATCAAATCACTAATTAAATCAAATCTTTAAAATACTTTCCATTACATTTTTCAACATAAAGGACTGACTACATGCCGTTCCAATTTATTGCCATGAACATAGAACCAGCTTGAAAACTTGTAACAATTGTTAGCATGGAGGCATTCCTTGTGATGGAGGTAACATTTGCGCTCCTCAGCCCTTTCCATTTTTCACTATGAACGTCATCTCCATGCCCCATGACATATGTCGATCATTATGACAGTGCATAAACCAAACGCCTACACACAACGACAACGACAACGACAAGAACAATTTATCATGATCTAATTATCATTCATTAATATAACTAACGAGGGGCTGTTAACTAAAATTGGAAACTGAAAAATGATATGGTTATTATCAAAAGGCCCCTTAGATAATATATTTACTAGAGATGATGAAAATCTTTATTAATTACATACCAGGATTGTCTGCTTTGAATCTGATGGTAGTCCAACCATTTACAGGGACAACAATGGTGTTCTGAAGAGGAGGATTGACAAGATTATACGTCAAAGGGTCCTTGTCCTTGTCAATATTCCCAAACCCCCATCCCACAACGTAGAAACTGAATCCATGGAGATGCACCGGATGGTCATCTCCTGCCACTATATTTGTCCCCTGAAACACAATCTCCACCGTTGCGTTGTACTCTAGTATCTTCACCTCCGTCACTCGCTTCGCCGTCAGTAGGTACAACGGTAAGTCCTGAGCTGTAAAATCAAACAGCAAGGGTGGGTAATTTGGAAAGCGGGTTCCAAATACCATTCACATGGTAATAGTAAGCTTGCAATATGTCAATGGTGGGGTTGACAAAGCTAATGTTGTTGACACTGGCGGCAAAACGTCTCCCAAGTGACCCAGCACATGAATTATTAGGGCAGGGTTGTAAGTTGACGGAGAGTGTAAAGAACAAATGAGTTGTTATCTTGTGTGGCACGTCAACAGGGTGGTTTTTATCAGCCAAGCTTTTGAGTTTACCGGTAAAGTGAACCGATGCGTTGGTGTCATTATGGGAAGGAATATTAGGCAAGGAAGTAGGGGATGAATTAGAATTTCCATGGTATCGAAGTATGGCAGTGGTGGTTGTGTTGTCGTAGGGAACCCCAGCCCCGCCACTATAGGCTTTAGCAGCAATGTAGTAGTTGTTGGGGATTTGGTCCGCATTTAACAAGAGGTCAATGGTTTGGCCGGGAGATATGGTCACATAATCTGTTGAAAATGGCTTGGTGTAGCATCTGAGCCTAGAACTGTAACGATGTGATTGGCAATGGCGAAAAACAACATCACTTGCACGGCGGAGTTGATTAGTCTGAGCAGGTAGGTTTTGCCGCAATCAACTTTGAACTTGAATGTGTCTGGTTTTGAGCAAGGATAGAGATCCCCGGGTTTACCATTGATGAGGAAAGCACTTGAAGTATTAGCGTCCCCTCCGCTTTGAGTCGTTTCACTGTAAAGTTGTCCAATATATCTTCCTTCCACCACTCTCCTACGATTTTCATATCAACAATTTGCAAAAAAATTAGGATTAATTTGGAAATCACTTATGTTTATAAAGCTCTTTTACGAGAAATCCTTTCATTAGAACACATCCAAATTTTCAATGAAAATACAAGTAGAAAATGCCAAAAAGAGTCTTTTAACTTTAGCTGCTAGTGCTGTCAAAAGCGTTTTTAGTTATTTGAAAATACTTTAAGTTATTCTATAAGCAGTTTGTGGAAATTGAAGTTTGAATTGATTTGCATACCCAATATGATTGGAAATTTTGCGTGTGGCTTGGGAAAAGGGTAAGTGGCTCCCTTCTTGGGGTATATGACTATAGCATCGTGGACAGTGGCACGATCCCACTCGCTGTGAGCATGCCACCATAGAGTCTCCTCCTCTAAGGAAAATATAATGGTTTGGGTAAACTTGGTGACACGCCCCAACCCTGATATCCCCAAATATCAGGGTAGGCACGTGCTTGCCAAACTGTAACACTTCCGACAGAACTGCGGGCGTATACTGGCCAACAAATTCACAGAACTCAGACGCTGCAGTTATGATGGTATTTAAAAAACAAACCAGGCATATAATTATTACCATAGGAAAACTGGTAGATGCTACATCAAACACATAAAAGTCTTTCCGGTGAAGCTCATTCTAGGCATGTACGTAAATGAGATCGTCCCTCTTGCCCTTGCAATGGGACCTTGTCCGACTACATTCATCACGCTGATGGGAAGAGTGCATTGCCTTGGCATGCATTTCCTTTTAAGGGTAGCCTCAGAATCTGCAGTTGACTCGTTGAAACCGATTATGCTTCATGGAAATGTCAACTCTTCCAACATACTTTTAACTGATTGTTTTGTGGCCAATGTCTCTGGTTTTGGTCCTTCGAGGTTGGTCCAGGTCCCTAGTAATGAATCCAGATGAACACATTGGTGCAGCAAACACTTGGTTACCTAGACCCGGAATATATCTGTACAGGCCAGTTGACAGATAAGAGCAATGTTTATAGCTTTGGAATCGTATTGCTGGGGCTTCTAACTGGGGAGATGCCGTTGGCCTTTTAACAGACCAGAAAATCAAAGAATCATAACATCCCATTTCGTTTCTTCTGTAGAACAAAATGACATCTTTCAGATCGTTGTGGCACAACTTGTAAACGAGGGAAACAGAGAGCAACTCAGAGCAGTTGCGGAGCTTGCAAAGAGTTGCATCAAGTTGAGTAGTGCCGAAAGGCCTGCGATGGAAGAAGCGGCAATAGAATTGAGGAGGTTGTGTGGCGGCACACATTATCCTAAGCCGGTTAGTTCACGTCGACAATTATTGAGAGAGAATCCACTGTAGGGGAAGGGAAGCCTTGACTAATAGTATATCTTGGACTAATGACCTAACGGTTGGAACTTCAGAGTATAGAACTAGAAAATCCCTACGAGTTGTTTTAAATAATCCATTGCAGTTGAACCAATCTTTAAAATAAGGCCAATAATTTTAGTACTAATACAATGCGCATTGATTATCATATTTCTTTGATGGAAACTTTTCCACGTGTTCTTGAGTCGTGACGGCCACCAAATTGGTGACAATACAAAGCCAGGTGAATTTTTATGACATATATATCCTGGCCACGGCCAGTCCAAATAGTTGCTAGTATAAAATGGTATTAGAAGGGACGAACTACATGCTGTCCCAATTTATTGCCATGAACATAGAACCAGGTCGAAAGCTTTATAAAAATTGTTAGCATGGAGGCATTCCTTGTGGCGGAGGTAAAATCTGCGCTTGTAGGCCCTTTCCATTTTTCACTATGAACGTCACGTCCATGCCCCATGACATATGTCGATCCAGATGACAATGCATAAACCAAACGCCTACATACAACGACAAGAACAAGAACAATTTACCATGAGCTAATTATCATTCATTAATGTAACCAATTAGGGGGCTTAACTAAAATTGGAAACTGAAAACTGATATTGTTATTATAAAACGGCCCCTTATATAAAATATTGAATTAGAGATGATGAGCATCTTCATTAATTACCTACCAGGATTGTCTGCCTTGAATCTAATGGTAGTCCAACCATTTACAGGGACAGCGATGGTGTTCTGAAGAGGAGGATCGACAAGATTATACGTCAAAGGGTCCTTGTCCTTGTCAAAATTCCCAAGCCCCCATCCCACAACGTAGAAACTGAATCCATGGAGATGCATCGGATGGTCATCTCCTGCCACCAAATTTGTCCCCTGAAACACAATCTCCACCGTTGAGTTGTACTCCAGTATCTTCACCTCCGTCCCTTGCTTCGGCGTCTGTAGGTACAAAGGCAAGTCCTGAGCTGTAAAATTAAACAGCAATGGCGGGGAATTTGGAAAGCGACTTCCAAATGCCCCATTGACATGGTAATAGTAAGCTTGCAATATGTCAATGGTGGGGCTGACAAAGCTAATGTTGTTGATACTGGTAGCTAAACGTGTTCCATTAGGCCCAGCACATGAATTATTCGGGCAGGGTAGTGAGTTGATGGATAGTGTAAAGAACAAATGAGTTGTTATCTTGTGTGGCACGTCAATGGGGTGTTTTTTATCAGCCAAGCTTTTGAGTTTACTGGTAAAGTGAACTGATGCGTTGGTGTTGTTATGGGAAGGAATATTAGGCAAAGAAGTAGGGGATGAATTAGAATTTCCATGGTATCGTAGTATGGCAGTGGTGGTTGTGTTGTCGTAGGCAATCCCAGCCCCGCCAACGTAGGCTTTAGCAGCAATGTAGTAGTTGTTGGGGCTTTGGTCGGCATTTAACAAGAGGTCAATGGTTTGGCCGGGAGATATGGTCACATAATCTGTTGAAAATGGCTTGGTGTAGCTAGCATCTGAGCCTACAACTGTGACGTTGTGATTGGCAATGGCGAAAAACATCATCTCTTGCACGGCGGAGTTGATTAGTCTGAGTAGGTAGGTTTTGCCGTAATCAACTATGAGCTTGAATGTGTCTGGTTTTGAGCAAGGATAGAGATCGCCGGGTTGGCCATTGATGAGGAAAGCACTTGAATTATTAGGGTCCCCTCCGCTTTGAATCGTTTCATTGTAAAGTTGTCCGATATCTTCCTTCCACCACTCTCCTACAATTTTCGAATCAATGGTTCGCAGAAAAATTAGGATCGTAATTTGGAAATGTTTATATAGAAATCACTAATGTTCATAAGCTCTTTTACGAGAAATCCTTCCATTAGAACACATCGAAATTTTAATGGAAATTCAAGTAGAAAATGCCCGAAAAAACCTTTTGATTTTATATAAGCGGTTTATGGGAATGAAGTTTGAATTCATTTGCATACCCAAGATGATTGGAAATTCTGCGTGAGGTTTGGGAAAAGGGTAAGTGGCTCCCTTCTTGGGGTATATGACTATAGCACCGTGGACGGTGGCTCGATCCCACTCGCTGTGAGCATGCCACCATAGAGTCCCTTCCTCTGAGGAAAATATAATGGTTTGGGTAAACCTGGCTCCTGGTTGAATAGGACATTGCGTGATGTAATCAGGACCGTCCGACCATGGATTCCTCGGTTGCTTAACTCCATGCCTGAAATATAGATGGATATCATGAATTTAGGTAAAATTCTGAAGAGATTACATGCGACAAAGTTGATTAATTACCAGTGGATGGTAATGTTACGATTGCCCTTGTTATAGACATCCACTACAACAATATCTCCGGCATGAGCATACAACGTTGGGCCTGGAAACTGACCGTTTACAGTCAAGATGTTCTTTGTGCTACACAGTCGTTTATATGGAGTTTCTTCCACCTAAAATTGATTATTGCAAACAAACAGAAGATATGAGTTCATCAATATTTTTGAAATCAGCATACACGATCATCAGTTATAAAGTGTATACACACACACACCATGGATGTGTATATATGCATTTTAAGTTAATATATTATAGCCGAAAAATGCTAGTAGATCATGTTTTAAAATCATATTTTGTAGACTACATGATGTGACAGTTGATTATGGAATTATTTTTTTAGTGCTTTGAAGAAGGAATCTAGCCATCCACTATCATATTATGTGGTTTATAAAGTATGATTTAAGTAAATGATCTCTCTAACAACATGCATGATGCATGCAATTCATACATATGCATCAGAATTCAGAACTGAACTGCATCGAAAGGAAATGGGCTAATTACCACAAAAGTGTAACGAGGAGGCGACGCTTGGCAACGGAAGATGCCAACAGTAGACAATAACAAGCCAACTACAAGTTTCAAGCTAATTAAAATCTTCATGCTGATCGACGACGACATTTATGATTCGTTTCCTATGTCTGCAGAAGATGTAGTTCGCATGATGAGTCGAGGATGGATGTGTATATATATATATATATAGAGAGAGAGAGAGAAGCACAGGAGCCGATTATACGTAATCGAAAATTAATCAATTTACTGGTGAAAGTTACAGCTAACAGTGGATGCTGTGCTAAGTAAGAAGTGTTCATGAACCACAGAGGCGGCTTTGGGAAGCAAAAGTGCACCGAATTTAGAGGGCCCTAAAAAAATTTATATCTAATATTTATATGTAATAATGTTTATAATTTTTTTTTCTAAATGTAAAAATTTGGAGTGACAGTAACTACACCATAAAATTCAAAGTTAGAGTTTTTAAAGGTTTTTTTCTTTTTTGTTTGTTTAAAATTGAACTGCTCTTGAATATTTTTTAAAGGTTATGCTTGTAACTCTTTTTACTTACTATTTAATGATATATGTAAATTTATAATCAGTGAGATATAAAGTTTGTTTTGATTTAAGTTATTGTTTTCTAGCATCAATACATTGTCCTACTTTTTTCTTACTTTTTTTTTTTCCGAAAAACTATCTTAAGGAGGGGTGACCCTTTTATGAATTTCGCACAAGACTCCCGAAATCTCAAATACAACCGTGATAAAACATGTGTTCTTAATATCTTTACTATAGGATAAATCAACGAATTCTCCCATACTTTTTCTTTTCATGGTCACAGATTATTTTTACTAATTAATTAACATTATGTTGATTAATTAAGCTTGGAATATTATAATATTTAATTACCCTATCTTAATTTGAAATTTGTATGTCAGCTTAAATATGTCAGCCAGCCATATATTCCAGATGTTGAGAAAGCTGATCAAGATCGACGTGCACAAGCCCAGACGGCCTAGAGCCATTGGAGGACTAAAAGGTTAGGCTTGGGTAAATATACCTAATCCATCATAAGAAGAGAATCCATCATAAGAAGAGCAAGATCCATCTGATGTCAGAAATGATCATATATTAGTATTTCATACCTAACAAATTTATTAGGACATGACGCTATTTTAAAGTGAGACTCTTCATAAGTACTCCGTCATTTTATGTTTTTGACAAAATGCTTTATAATATTGACACGGAAATAAACGTTAAACTGTAAAGTAGCAAAGAGTCTACAAAGAGTTTTATTTTGAGATAATTTTCTTAGCACTTCTATCATGATCAATTTGGTTCATTTAATTTACTATATAACCTCTATGTGGTTGAGCAATTAACTTGTACTACTGGTCCTACCCTGGAATAATCAACCAAGCAAAAAGGGAATGAAGAAGCAAGTTGGAATTTCACAGTTAATTTAATGACCTGCCCCTGTCCTGTCCTCCATTCCGTGTCTTTGAATATTACCTTTGTATTATTTTAATTAATTAGACCCAACCATCCTAACCTAGGACAGTTTACTTTGCTTCTACTCTTATATTTCTGGTGCTTAGAGATTCAGAAAATTAGCTTAACACTCAATGAATATATAAATCCAAATTAAACCTGATAACGAAATTTGAGCAATTTTTTTTAAAACTTTATTATCATCACTAAGGGGAGAAAGAGATTCCAAAATTATTACAATAATATAGAGAATAAAATAGTTTCAAATTCAGAATTCATGAATAAAATCTCAACATCCTATCTATTAGAATATTTTGACCACATGCAATTTGACACAACGCAGATTGCAGCATGTTAAAGCCGAAAAGGTTTCGGCCTCAATGAGGTTATGATTGATTGGGGTTTTGCATCCTTTTAGTTAATGAAAAACTAACCAAAACACCCTCAAAGGTTTCATTTTAATCATAAGGACAAAACAATTCAATAATACCCAAAATAGGCATGTAAAAGAAGGCAAGGGAAAGAGTATTTTAAGAGAAAAAACATTTCAGGGATATCACATGCAAAAGTTAGGCACCATGAGACAAACCATGCAGCAAATTCACATGCAAAAGGAGACAAGCAAGTTCACATGCATCAGGCCACGTTTCAAAAACAGTGCTGATAATTTCAGCAACAGTAGAAGCATAATGACAAATGACAAGTACCAAAGAAGTGTCCACACCATTTATTTATAATTTTAATATCATTGTATCCTGATTCAGACTATATAAGTGAAGTTTCATTCATTGTAAAGACACACCACCACTCAACATTTGAACACCTTACTCTCACACCATCTTCATACTCTCAAGCATTTGTAGCCTTCATAGCATCCTTGTAAACACTTCCTTGTAATCACTTTCTTGTAAACAACTATCTCTGTAAACATTCCATATATCAATAAAAGTTTAAGTGTACATATTCAAGCAATATTCAAGTCTTAAGTAAGTTTTCTTTTCCTTCTTTAGTGTGTTTGTTTAATTAGACTTCTAGTCCAATACAGGGAAACATTATTGTGGTTATATTATTAACCTGCTAAACTGACGATCATACTTTGTTTGAGCACTCTGTTATAATTGAATGGTTGCCATACAAATAACTAGACATTAACCAGGGTACCTCTGAGTTCTTCGTACATCTGAGTTCAGCCCTATCTCCTCACATAGGTGGACTCCTTCATACAAAAATATTTTAAAATTTAGGGGGATCCAAATGTATGCCTTAGATGAGTTTGAAGATTTTAGATATGATATGGTATTAGTCGCAGAGGAAGAAGAGATGTATATTTACAACAAGACAAAGATCAGTCATTAGCCTTATTGGAAGTCTCAAAATTTCAAAGAAGAAACAACAGAAATGTACTACAAGGTGAAAGAAGATAGAGAAATAGATGCAGAGCTAGTAGAGGGTGATGAACAGTACTGGAATAATTTGACAGAAGAAGAGATGTATAACATCGACAACGTGATGGAAGCCTGAAGAGCTAGCTGTAAATTAGCATAAGTTTAATAGCATAATGTAAAATAATGTATTCCCAGACAGAAATGTCAACATCATTGTGGACCCCGCTGTAATGGCATAAGAGTAAATAAAGAAAAGAACATGATCCATTATGAACTTTTTATACACAAAATATTTTTTTTATTAAGAATAAATAGTGTCAAGCCATTTTCGTTAGAACTCGCTTTAGTTAATTGTGATGTGGGCTTTGGGATCAACCCAAACACAAATAATAACAAGGGAAGGTCAACTTTGGCGGGTAAGCAATTAGGTAACGAATCAACCAAACACAATACCCACTGTACAGGCTTCTGTCCAATGTTTATATGAACTTATGAGACATCAAAGATCAATAAGGTTAAAGGACACCCGACATTCCGCCTTGGAGAAGAGATTCTTTTTAACAACTATTTCATAGTTTTAGTAACGTCACTTAACCAACAAATATCTCCCACATATTTAAAAAGTGAACAACACATCTCATAAATACTTTCTAAGTAACGAAATAGTAACCGTGATGAAGGTTGGCTCTTGCATATTAAAGGATTTTATGTAAGGTTGTGAATAACAATGAATGATGTATTGGATTACTTATGTTGTTGGCCACTTGTTTATTGAGTTGTTAACAACTTAAGTAATTTGATAGTCCTGATGAAATAAGGATTATGGAGTCTTATCCTTTACAATTGACCTAAAGAAATCTGATGGATTTCATTACAAAGATATAGTATCATGGTGGGACATAAATACTTAAGTGATAGGATTTGACTTTCACAACCAATAATAGGCTGACTGTGATTAAACCCTAATGATATAAATACTATGGTTAAGTCCGTGCTTCCATACGCCTAACCTCTCATATACGTTGAACCCTATTCATATAGCAGAGAGATATTATTGAAGTATTGGAAGTAGAAGATAACCTAGAAATCTGCAATGTCTTCCGTATTTCATAGATAAGTTTAATATAATTAGTTAATCTCTATTTTATATTGATTTGATTTATTCGTGATTCTAATGTCTTGTTGTTGTGATTTTAGAATATGTCTTACATTTTAAACTTTCATTTCGCTGAATGTGATTAATACTCAACATTTTAAGCACCCCATTTAAAGATGGAGAGGGCGTTAAATAGGAATCAGGATCCTCGCCGGATCTTTCCCTAGGGATCCCGCAATCTTGTCCGTTCATTTTATATCGTGCGGTCAGTTTTCGTTAGGTACTATTCATATTTGAATTTTAAAATTTGAATTTTAAATAATTTCTGACCGCACGATATACGATGAACGGACAAGATTGTGGGATCCCTAGGATCCCTAGGGAATGGATCCGGCGAGGATCCTGGTTCGTTAAATAGGAGCAGACTACTGTTTTACGATTTTTACTTTAAAAAAAAAAAAACAAGCCATTGCCTGCTTTTAACAAGAAAACGAAGAAAAAAGGGTCTCCCAGCCTGATAGAAGGTTGTTTTTCTTTGAAGCGTTACAGATCACTCCATTTATTTTCTAACAAATAGTTGGATTCAGCGATGATCGATCGTTTCGTTTGTCTCTGAATTACTAGGAAGATGTTCCTTTATCTGCCCGATATGTTTACGTTAAGTCGGTCCTTTTAACCTCAGAGCTGAACCCGAGTTCCCTTTCTATGGGGTTTGAATTAATACAGAAGAAGCCGATAAACATTACACGTCCTGCTACTGTGCTCCACAATTCTATCATTCACAAACGGTATTGGAAAATGTTACAAGCACAAAAAGATAAGAAATTTCTTTTTCAAAAAGAAGAAAAGAGTGTAACTTATACAATAAAATGCTCAAACTCCAGTTATTCTTTCATCCCTAACCTATTTTTCTCATCCGTTGTTATCCACATATGTTGTGTCTTACAATATACCTAAAATTATGCCATGTCTACGAATCAACCCCATCTTCATGACGTCCACAATCTGAAACAGATGAAGAAGCTGCAACACTCTTTCCTTTGCCATCCAAAGAAGCCCTTGTTGGACCCATGTCCACACTTTCCTTTGGTTTTGGTTTCTGTAAAGCTTGGAGCTGATTCTGCAGGATCTGTATAAGAAAAGCAGTTACTAAGAAGAGAAAACGAGGGTAACTACCACAAATCACAACAGAAGTTATTCATCGTCTCTTTAATACCTCTATCTGGTGCTGAAGAAACTTTTTCTGGGCCTCCAGCTGAGAAGCTGTCAGATTTGGATCGCTGCCCGACCTCTCCCCATAGGCCATTTAGAAGGCTATTAAAAATTCAAAAATTACAACAGAATATACAAAGGAAACATATCACAGAAACAACAAACATTTAAAGGAGTTGTAACCTAAGCTAACTCTTCGTAGATAAGAGTTTAGGTTGATTACAACCTCCTAAAGTCACGGGAACAAGAATCAAACACTGACTTGGTCTAACATCCCCCCCCCCGGGCAAGCTGACAAGCGGAGGAACAACTGGAAGCTTGGAAACAAGAAGCTTGAACCGTGCTGATGACAAACCTTTTGTGAACAGATCAGCAACCTGATATTGAGAACATATGAAATTAACAAGTAACTCACGTCGAACCACATTCTCTCGAACATAATGATAATCAACCTCCAAGTGTTTTGTCCGTGAGTGAAACACGAGATTAGAAGCTAGGGCAATGGAGGAAATATTGTCGCACCAGATTGTTGGTCTGTCAAGATGCAATTGTAAGTCTCGGAATAGAGACCTGAGCCATGAAAGTTCTGCAGCTGTGTAAGCAAGCTGTCTATATTCAACTTCTGAACTCAATCTACTAACCGTCTTCTGCAGCTGTGTAAGCAAGCTGTCTATATTCAGGATTTCCAGCATAATCAACTTTGGAATAAGCCGTGAGATGTGCAGTACCAGGTTTATAGACAAGACCATGATTGTATGTGGCCTTAACATAGCAAAGAATCCTCTTGACTGCCATCCAATGTGTATTCTTTAGAGAGTGCATGAACTGGCATATTTGGTTCATAGCGTAGGAAATGTTTGGTCTCGTGATCGTCAAATACTGAAGTGCACCCATAACGCTTCAGTACATCTCTGGATTGTCGTGTGGCTCACCATCATAAGCACTAAGCTTGTGACCACAAGGAAATGGAGTAAAAATCGGTTTGGCATCCAAAAAGTTTGTACATTTTAGCAAATCCAAAGCATACTTTGCCTGATTGAGATGTGTTTGTACCATACTTGACCAATCCCGAAATTACTGAGCACCGGTCAACGTTATACCGTCAATGACCCAGAAGAGTTTCCCTCCAACCAGGAGGCCAATCACAGAGCGACACGTGTCGACATCAGAAGCCAATCATAGCGCGACACATGTCAACATCAGAAGCCAATCATAACACGACACGTGTCATTGTCAGAATGAAACTAGAAACTCTCTTCATAAATAGAGATTATTCTCTCACAATATTTCGTAACGTTATACCGTCAATGACCCAGAAGAGTTTCCCTCCAACCAGGAGGCCAATCACAGAGCGACACGTGTCGACATCAGAAGCCAATCATAGCGCGACACATGTCAACATCAGAAGCCAATCATAACACGACACGTGTCATTGTCAGAATGAAACTAGAAACTCTCTTCATAAATAGAGATTATTCTCTCACAATATTTCCTAATGTCATTTGTACTAAATCATTCACTTGTACTCACTAAAGGAGAACTTGAACCTATGTACTTGTGTAAACCCTTCACAATTAATGAGAACTCCTTTACTCCGTGGACGTAGCCAATTTGGGTGAACCACGTACATCTTGTGTTTGCTTCCTTGTCTCTATCCATTTGCATACTTATCCACACCAGTGACCGGAGCAATCTAGCGAAGGTCACAAACTTAACACTTTCTGTTGTACCAAAGTCCTCACTGATTTTGTGCATCAACAAGATGCATTTGTTGACCACAGTAATTAACTTCAAGCCCCAGAAAGTAATGAAGAGGACCCAAGTCCTTCATTGAAAACAAAGTCCCCAATTTCTTGATCAAGGTGGACATTTGGCGAGGACTATTTCCTATCAACATGATGTCATCCACATAGATCAATAAAATCAAATAAACACCATGATGATTGAAAACAAATAAATTGTAATCACAAGTGGAAGCTTGAAACCCTAATTGAAGTAGAAACTTTGAAAAACGTTGGAACCATGCTCGTGGGGCTTGTTTCAAGCCATATATGCTTTGCTGCAATTTGCACACATGATTTGGATGCTACTTATCAATGAATCCAGCAAGTTTTCGCAAATATACGTCCTCTTTTAGAAATCCATGCAAGAAAGCGTTATGTACATCCAATTGTCTTACATGCCATTTTTTTGAAACTGCTAAACTAAGGACAAGTCTTATGGTGATGTGCTTGACCACAGGACTAAAGGTCTCTGTGTAATCAATTCCAGGCTGTTTATGAAACCCATTGGCAACCAACTTGGCCTTGTGCCTCTCCATCGAGCCATCTGCCTTTTTTTTGTTTTTTTTTTATAATCTTAAACACTCATTTGTTTGGCAGCAAATTCATTTGGGGATGATAAGGAACATGTTTCCAAGTACCACGGTGTTACAATGCATTAAAATCTTGAACCATGGCATCCCTCCACGCTTGATGCTTGGTAGCCTGACTAAAACACGTCGGTTCAACATAAGAAAGATCAATAGAAACATGCAAGACATATTTAGGATTAGGCTTATGTATTCCAAACTGCGAACGAGTTGTCATTCGCTGCAGTGGCACATAGGGCTGAGTCAATTGTGTATCGTCATGATTTGAAGATGGCATAGGCTGATTTATGTTTGGTTTATTAACTACTGCTCGCTCATTTAAATTGGGATTAGTGGAGATAGGGTTAGGTATAGGTATAGTGACTGGCGGATTGGTAGGATGGGATAATATGGGATTTTGTGTAAGGTTATTCGAATCAGGAGTGGTAGTATTTGGTTGAGGCGAGGACAATACAATTTGAGTAGGGGTCAGCGAGTTGGTGGATGAAGTGGACATTAATATAGGAAATGTAAACAAAAGATTAGGAGATGTAACACTACCTGTGTGATCGACGTTTTCCAGCGAAGATGTGAGTTCCTTAAATGGAAAAGAGTCCTCATCGAATAGGACATGGCGAAACAAATAAATTCGTCTTGTGGACAAGTCCAAACATGTGTACCCTTGATGGTTCAATGAGTAACCTAAAAACACACACGATTTTGACTGGGGTTGGAGTTTATTTTGTGCATAAGGCACTAGCCAAGGAAAACACTTACACCAAAATACCTTCAACATCTCATAATTTGGAGATTTGGCAAACAACTTCTCATATGGTGACTTATGTGATAAAACTCGAGTTGGTGGTCTTTTGATTAAATAAGTTGCCGTTGAACAAGTATCAAACCAATATTTGTTTGGAGTGTGAGAATGAGAAAACATAACAATACCAGTTTCGACAATATGTCGATGTTTTCTTTTTGCAATACCATTTTGCTCAGGGTGTTTTGGAGAAAACTTATGAGAAATTCCATATGTTGCAAGAAACTGTTGAAAAACATGACTCTTGTACTATCCTCCTTCATCACATTGAAGAGTTTTAATGGAAGTATTGAACATATTTTCCACTTTAGCTTTAAATTTGACAAATATTTCAAAGACTGAGAACATCAAACATCCGAATGTAAAATTTGCAAAGGAAATTCGGAAACAAACTCTGAAGCACTAAATGGTAGTTTTGTACTTTTTCCTAATGGACACGACTGACAAAACATTACAGCAGAAGTACCATGAACTGGTACTCGTTTATTTGAAATTAAATACTTGATAATAGACAATGCAAGATGACCAAGACGTGAATGCCATTTTTGAACCAAGACTCGAATGCCTACACACACTGAAATAGGGTAATTGAACTGTCCACCCCCAGAAAAAGGGTATAAGCCATTCTCACATCTCCGGTGGAAAAGCGTCTTTCGGTTCTTGAGGTCTTTAACAAGAAAAAAAAAATGAGGAAAGATAAGTAAATAACAGTTGTTGTCTAGGGTATATCTATGGGCATAAATAATATTTGTTGAGGCAGTGGGACATCTTAGAATATTTTTCAATTCAAATGAGCAAGACTGAGTTTGGATTTTATTTGAACCAAGATGAGATATAGAAAGGCTAGTATCATTACCTACACCACCAACATTCTCATTACCGTTATACTATTTTGGATTGACCAAATTCTGAATGTCTAGTGTCACATGAGCATTAGCACCCGTGTCCAGCAGCCACTGTCCATAATGTTGCTTGTTGATGGTGATTAGAGCTGTGGTCATAACAGTAAGCCGTTTTGCTGGAATCCGCCCTTCATATGCAACATTCATTCTATGGTAACAATATAGGGCAGGATGCCCTTGTTTTCCACATATTTGGCAGGTCAGTCTTTCTTCTGTAGAAGTAAATTTCTCATCGTTACAGGCAGAGTTTGGCCTTTGATTGTTGTTGCGAGGAAGGAACCCTCGCTGGTTGGCAGCACCACCACCACGTGCAGAAGGTGACACACCGCATCCATTACCACGAAGTCGTCAACCATGACCTCTTGCAGTCACAAATGCATTCACATGAGTAGCCTCCACAATAGAAGCAGCTTGCTCAGCTATTCTCCTCTCTGTTGTCATCAGGAGAGCCTCAAGTATAGGGTACGTGATTAGAGTGTCATGTGCCTGTGCAACATTCACAATCATTTCATAGGCAGGACCAAGATTGTTTAAGATGATCTAGACGAGCTCATCATCATTCACCGGATTGCCAGCTAAGGCAAGGTTGTCAAAAATCGAGTTCATTTGATCAAGATAATCAGCAATAGACATATCTCCTTTCTTAGTTTGCATCTGTTCATTTCGAAGAAACAAAATGCGATTTTGGGACAAAGAATCATATTGTTGCTCGAGAGCCTCCCATGTATCACGAGAGGATCTCTTGCTTGCCATGACAGACAACACAGATGGCGTGAGGGAGCCATTTATCCAACTTAGTATCATTTGATCATGTTGCACCCAGGTTGTGTATGCAGGGTTGATTGCAACGGCACCAGGGAGCTATTTGGGAGGGCATGCGATGGACCCATCGACATAACCCATAAGGTCACGACTCTTAAGGATTGGTAGGATCTTAGCCAACCACAGAGGATAGTTGGTTCGATCCAATTTTATGTTGACAATTGTAGTCATGGACAATAAGGGGTTCATGGCAGGGATTGCTGGGTTGGGAATGGAATTGGTTGGGGTTGCAGCACCATTCAAGTTATTAGCCATTGGAAAAAAAAAATTAGGATCTGTGTCGTTGGACTACTAGGGCTCGTATACCATGTAAGACTTAAGAATACTCAAGAGTTCACTTCAATTGCATGACTTTTCAATGAGAGGCTGTATGTATTTATATTCCACTTCAGATTACATCAGGGAATGAAATCCCTATTTACAAGGCTATTGAAAATTCAAAAATTACAACAGAATATACAAAGGAAACATATCACAGAAACAACAAACATTTAAAGGAGTTGTAACCTAAGCTAACTCTTTGTAGATAAAAGTTTAGGTTGATTGCAACCTCCTGAAGTCACGAGAACAGGAATCAAACACTGACTTGGTCTAACAGTTTGCAGGTCCACCAGGGGTTGCAAGCTGCGGTTGTGATTGTCCACTACAAGCTTCTCCACTAGATTCAGTATTAGAGGAGTCAACAACCATATGTCTTTGAACCTGAGGAAGTGCTGCATATCCAGGAGGCCTTCACACAAGAGGGCGTAGTTTGTATGGGTCTAGTATGCAGCATTCTATGCAGTGCAACATATCCAAATCATATGTATCATGCACATACTCTCACAAGCAACCTAGGAACAAATTAAAATACAATGGAAACATGTGACCACTCCTCCAATAAAATGTAAACTAACACTTACGATAAAGGTGTCATTACCATACTTGTCTGTGTGCAGAAGGATATACATGAGACTTCTAATATATCGATGCAGCAGTAGCAGCAGCTCGGAGCCTGGCTTCATATTGGCTCACACGATCACCCGCAACTCCACCATCCTGAGACGTTGTGCCTGTCCCTGTTCCCAATTAAAATCATCAGTCAACTCACCATAATTTTATACTGAACGGCAAAGCCTTATATTCCATCCTCAACCATAGCACAAACCCTAAAACAAAGTCTTTTATTCTAACTAGGAAACTAAATAATAATAAAATAACTTAGAAAATAAAGTCCTAATTAAGCTAGGAGAATCTGCCAAGTACTTGTCCAGCTACATTTCAGCCTCAGATATCCTCCAAATCCGGCCCATAATATCTTGTTTTGAAGATTAGGACGTTTTGAACATATTTCCAGAAGGCCACGAACTCATCTGAGGTCACCTTGGACTCCAAAAACGCAATTCAAACCCAAAACGTCATTATTTCAATACTGCGCATCACTCGTTTATTTTATTGCTAGAAAATCACCGTTAGGTAGAAAATTTTCAAATTTTGACACAATCAAGCCAAATGACTCATGAACGTCCTCCACTTAGAATTACTCCAAAATTCATCTATTTGACCACATTTTGCTCCAGAGGAAGTCGAAAGTCATATATTAGAAATACAATTCAAAGTATCAAAATTCTTCTAAAATATTAATTAAAATATAGTAAGAATAAGATTAAATATATAATATAAAATCGACTCATCAATGAGCATCTGATTGTGAACCCCTATATGTCCGCCAGCTGTACCTTTCCCACTGTCAGGAGGTACAACTAGGGCCCTGCAAGGAGGTCAGGTATGCTTTTGCTCTAACCATGATCGAAGGCAAGGCACATGAAAAAGGTGTCCACATAATAGTTTCTTGGCTGTTGTATCTCTTCACGGCAAATGATACAAGTTGCATCACTTCTGCATATCCATCATCAACAACTAAGACTCCAATATGCAAAATTTGATGATTACAAAATAAAACACTTGAAACTAATGAGACCTTAAACTTACGCATTAAGTTCTTCATGCGTAGCATCTGGGAATCGATCATTCATGTTTGATGTGAGCTTTCGATAACGAATGTAATCAGCAATGCGAATCTTAAAGTTCCTAAATGTTTCATAGAGCTCACGTATCAAGTGCAGTGGCACACCATAGTACCTGGGATGGGACAAAACTTAACGTCAATCAAGATAGAATAACCTCAGCTTATGCACGTCAACAATCAAAAATCTCCACATGCCTAAAACTTAAATCGGTAGGATTTCGGCCCAACTATTGTCTCATATTCTAACATTTCATGTCCACAGCTTCTCCGCCACATGGGAGCCAAACATGTTGCAATCAACACAGATTGAGCCCAACACATTCTCAAAATTGTGTCATATTTAGCAAAAAATTGTGTATATAGCTACTTATCTAAACCAAAATATATCACGAAGAAGAAGCTGCGGACAAAGGAGATTTCTTCTTATCTTGTGTAAGTAGTGGACAAGGGAAGAAGATTCCTCTTGTTCCTAGATAGTTTTAGAAGAGTTTCGGGAGAGTTTCTCCTTAGCCTATAAATATGTGTGTATCCTTTGTAAGAACTCAGACTTGAATGGAAATCAGTTCTTTGTATTAACGTCTCTTGTTAATCCTTTTTTGAGTCATCTTTGCAGCGGTGACGCTTACTGTGATCATCTGTGTTTTCAACTATGTCTTGGGGTAAAATTCCTTACCCTCCTTTGTGTTAGTGCATAAGTGTTTTGCAAGAAATGAACATTGGTCCCTATTAAATGTGAGCTTTGGATCATAGTCCAAGTGTGCATTTCAGATTCATTTAGTTAAGTGATTGTTTTTTCCACATGTAACTATCTCATAGGGTAGATTGTTTGAATTATTGGATTTCTTTGATGTAACTGAGAGAAACTCTCATCTCTTTCCTCTCTCTTTGTAACGGTAATATGCTCATTACACTTAGTGTGTGGAACTGTGAATGGAATTCAACGATTGTTAGCACCTTCCTTTTCTCTCTGCCATTTTCGAGCAACCTGCAAATCTGCAGGACTCATCCTCACAGCCTTCATTGATAAACACTCAAGCTAAAACATACTCACTTTGTATAACAATTGAAAAAAATTAATATCAATTTCTTTTATGAGATAATAACGAATTTGTATGTATGTCACAGAACTCAGAACTGCAGTAGGAGACACAGCTATTAAGGTGAATAGATCACAATATTACGATGGCATTTCAAAAACAAACCAGGGATATAGTTATTACCATAGGAAAACTGGTAGACGCTACATCAAACACATAAAAGTTTTTCCAGTCTAGGCACGTACCTAAATTAATTCCCCTGCTCCCTCTCTCTAGCATAATTGATAGCTTAATGCAAAAAAAATTAATTTGATCAATTTATTAGCAGTGGTGCTGAATATGTTAGTATATAATTAAAGTTAAACTTGCAGGTCTGGGCTTTTTTGGCTTATTGATGTCGTCTGGGATCACTGGGGTTTATTCCAGTGTGAAAGACGGAAGTTCTTTAATCTCAAAGCCAGGTTCTTCCAGCAAAATGGAGGGTTATTGTTAAAGCAGCATATTGCTTCACATATTTCTTTGATGGTGTTCTGAAGATAAGGCCAAGTAAATTTTAATTTTAGTACGAATACAAAGCGCATTGATCATCATATTTCTTTGATGGAAACTTCTCCTCTTGTTCTTGAGTCGTTGATCGCCACCAAATAGGCGACAATCTACGAAGCACGGATACGCCAACTTAATACGGTATGGGATACGATACGCGCCCGATATGTGCCGATACGCTCTGGATACGTATCTGAATGTATCCGTTGACCAGTGGACATCTGGATACGTCGTCGATACGCTTTTGATACGCGAATCCGACATTTTGAATACGCAACAAAAGCACCTTGACGATGAAATGATCTAACCAGAGGAGGGGGAGAGAGCGGGAGGGGGAGAGAGAGAGAGCTTTGTGAAGAAGAGTGTCGAAACGGCGAGATCTGCAATTGGAAAGAAGGCGATGGCGCAGATTCTATTGTGCTAGGTACTTAGGGTTTTTTTGAAGTCATGTGATATTTTCTTTTCAAACCAGGGCTTCCGTTTTATGAGAAAATAAGGCCATATATTTATATTTATATTAGAAAATAATGCATATTTTTTAGCATCCATGCCGTATATATTTATATACAACTATTAATATATATATATATATATATATATATTAATATACATCAATGTATATTTTTAATTAACATATCCACACCGTATTGTATCATAATATTTAGAAAATAGCCGTATCGCCGTATTCGTATCCGTATCCGTGCTACATAGGCGACAATACAAAACCTGTTAAATTCTACTGACATATGTATCCGGAATAGAAGGGACTAACTACATGATGTCCCAATTTATTGTCATGAACATTGACCCAGCTTGAAAGCTTTATAAAAATTGTTAGCACGGAGGCATTCCTTGTGGCGGAGGTAAAATTTGTGCTCCTGGGCCCTTTCCATTTTTCACTATGAATGTCACGTCCATGCCCCATGACATATGCCGATCGATATGACAGTGCATAAACCAAACGCCTACACACAACGACAACAACAAGAACAATTTGTCATATGATCTAATCATTAATTAATATAACTAATTCGAGGCGGTTAACTAAAATTGGAAACTGAAAACTCATATGGTAATTATTAAACGGCCCCTTAGATAATATCTTTACTAGAGATGACTAACGTCTTTATTAGTTACGTACCAGGATTGTTTGCTTTGAATCTAATGGTAGTCCAACCATTTACAGGGACAGCGATGGTGTTCTGAAGAGGAGGATCGACAAGATTATACGTCAAAGGGTCCTTGTCCTTGTCAAAATTCCCAAACCCCCATCCCACAACGTAGAAACTGAATCCATGTAGATGCATCGGATGGTCATCACCTGCCACTATATTTGTCCCCTGAAACACTATCTCCACCGTTGAGTTGTACTCCAGTATCTTCACCTTTGTCGCTCGCTTCGTTGGGAGTAGGTACAACGGCAAGTTCGGAGCTGTAAAATTAAATAGCAAGGGCGGGAAATTTGGAAAGCGAGTTCCAAATACCCCATTGACATGGTAATAGTAAGTTTGCAATATGTCAATGGTGGGGTTGACAAAGCTAATGTTGTTGACACTGGCGGCAAAACGAGTCCCATTAGGCCCAGCACATGAATTATTCGGGCAGGGTAGTAAGTTGATGGAGATTGTAAAGAACAAAGGAGTTGTTATCATTTGTGGCACGTCAACGGGGTGGTTTTTATCAGCCAAGCTTTTGAGTTTACTGGTAAAGTGAACCGATGCGTTGGTGTTGTTATGGGAAGGAATATTAGGCAAAGAAGTAGGAGATGAACTAAAATTTCCGTGGTATTGGAGTATGGCAGTGGCGGTTGTGTTGTCGTAGGGAATCCCAGCCCCGCCAACGTAGGCTTTTGCAGCAATGTAGTAGTTATTGGGGATTTGGTCGGCATTTAACAAGAGGTCAATGGTTTGGCCGGGAGATATGGTCACATAATCTGTTGAAAATGGCTTGGTGTAGCTAGCATCTGAGCCTACAACCGTGACGTTGTGATTAGCAATGGCGAAAAACGTCATCACTTGCACAGCGGAGTTGATGAATCTGAGCAGGTAGGTTTTGCCGTAATCAACTTTGAGCTTAAATGTGTCTGGTTTTGAGCAAGGATAGAGATCGCCGGGTTGACCATTGATGAGGAAAGCATTTGAAGCATTAGCGTCCGCTCCGCTTTGAATGGTTTCATTGTAAAGTTGTCCGATATCTTCCTTCCACCACTCTCCTAGAATTTTCAAATCAACAATTTGCAGAAAAGTTAGGATCGTAATTTGGAAATGTTTATATAGAAATCACTATGGTCATAAGGTCAGAAATCTCTGCAATTGAATAGTGAAAATTTTAATGAAAATGCAAGTAGAAAATGCCCGAAAAAACCTTTTAACTTTAGCTGTCACAAGCGTTTTTAGTTATTTGAAAGCGTTTTTATTTATTTGAAAGCGCTTTAAGCTATTCTATAAGTGCTTTGTGGAACTGACGTTTGAATTGATTTGCATACCCAAGATGATTGGAAATTCAGCGTGAGGTTTGGGAAAAGGGTAAGTGGCTCCCTTCTTGGGGTATATGACTATAGCACCGTGGACGGTGGCTCGATCCCACTGGCTGTGAGCATGCCACCATAGAGTCCCTTCCTCTGAGGAAAATATAATGGTTTGGGTAAACCTGGCTCCTGGTTGGATAGGACACTGTGTGATGTAATCAGGACCGTCCGACCATGGATTCCTCGGTTGCTTAACTCCATGCCTGAAATAGATGGTTCAGAATTGTAGAATCATATCACACATTTATGTAAAAGCCAGATGAGATTACATGCACTGTATAAAGTTGATTAATTACCAGTGGATGGTAATGTTACGATTGCCCTTGTTATAGATATCCACTACGATAGTATCTCCAGCATGAACATACAACGTTGGTCCGGGAAACTGGCCGTTTACAATCAAGATGTTCTTTGTGCTACACAGTCGTTTGTATGGAGTTTCTTCCACCTAAAATTGATTTTTACAAACAAACAGAAGCTATTCATTAATATCCTTGAAATCACAGATATGTGTGTATGTGTATATGTGTGTATATATATGCATTTTAAGTTAACATACTATAGTCGGAAAATGGAAAGGGATTATTAAAAAAATCAATTCAATTATCAGTTACATCATATGGTCTACAAAATAAATAAATTGTCACTCATGCAATTCATACATATGCATCAGAATTCAGAACTGAACTGGAGTTAATTACCACAAAAGTGTAGCGAGGAGGCGAAGCTTGGCAGTGGAAGATGCCAACAGTAGCTAATAACAAGCCGACTACAAGTTTCATGCTAATTAAAATCTTCATGCTGATCGACGACGATATTGATTATTCCTTTCCTATGTCTTTAACTGATGTAGTTCGCATGATAAGTTGAGGATGGATACACACACACACACACACATTATATATAAGAGATAAAAGCACAGGAGCCTATTGTACGTAATCGAAAATTAAGTAATTTACTGGTGAAGTTTAAAGTTAACAGTGGATGCTATGGTAAGCACGTTCTAAAAATCTCTACCTAGGCGCTAGGCGACTGGCCATCATCCTGATTAATTCCTTGACGTTTGAAAATTAAGAAATGACGCTACCTACTTAGGCATCCATTTAGTCCGCCTAGACAGGAGCCTAGACCGCCTATACCTATCTAGGCATCCACATATGTCGTAACTCTCACTTAGACTGAAAATCGATAACTTTCGGTTTGCATTTTATTTTGTTTCATAAATGTAAGAGACTTGTTGAATACGATGAGCAATCATTATACACTTGTTCCTCATGTTTTTAATATGTTATAAAACTGTATAATCTATATATCATTTTATTTTGCAATTTATGTATTACAATACAATTATGCATGTTTTTAAGTAAATAAACACTTATTAATACGAGATATAATAAATTCAATTAAATCCGCTTAGTCTGGCTAAATCTCAACCCACCACTCAATTAGCGTCTAACGTCTTTTAAAACCTTAATGCTAAGGAAGAAGTGTTCATAAAACATTGTCCTTAATATCGCCACTATGTTGGTATCCAAATATTCAGAGGGAGGGTGAAAGGATCCAAAACTAAGAAAGTAGCTAGCACTCCTCCTTCCACCTCCCTCAATCCTCCTCCTCACGCCGTCATGCGTGAATCGTGATTACTAAATAAATTAATATTATAATTATTTTTGTAGCTTTTTTCAACCTTTCTATTTTTTTATTAGTGAGAAAGGTCAGCTTTCACCTAATTAATACAGTAATCAGAATTCCTTCATTTCCAATCTAATGTAATTGAACTCAACTAAAAGAAAAGAAAAAATGAACGTTTTGTTGGCTGTCGGTTGCTAGTCAGCTTCCATGCCACCTCGCAAAACCCAAAAGGTATTTCCTTTATTCCCCACCCCCACCCCCCAATAATTTTTCGTTTCATGCCGTCACAGATCTTTTCGTTTCATGCCTGTCACAGACAATTTACTTTGCTTCTACTTTTATATTTCTGGTGCTTAGAGCTTCAGGAAATTAACTTGCATAATTAACACTCAATGAAGATCTTATATGTCCAAATTAAACCTGATAACGAAATTTGAGGAATTAACACAACATGCAGATAGGATTTTGCCTCTTTCGTCTGTTCAGTTAATTGCGATGTGAGCTTTGGGATCAACCCAAAACAAAAATAGTAACAAGGGAAGGTCAATTGTTGTGCGTATGGAGTTAGGTAATGAATCAAACAAACACAATACCCACTTCAAGGCTTCTACTCCAATGGTTATGAACTTATGAGAGATCAAAGATCAATAAGGTCGAAGGACATCCGACATTTTTCCATAAAAGAAAGATTCTCGCTTGCAACCATTTCATAGTTCTAATAACATCACCCAATTAATAAATATATTCCACGTGTTTAAAAGGTGAACCATAGATCCAATGAAAACTTCTCACATCGTATAATGATTAAAAGAGAGAACAATAGTCGGATCTTGCATATTAAGGGATTTTATCACTTTCCTTTTTTGTAACATAAGGGGGTGGATCACCTAAAAAACTAGTTCGAAGAGTTATTACATATAGTTTGAGTTCTAGGGACTCCCATCATATCATTAAATAACCGAGTTTCAATACAGTCAAGAGGATTCTCAAAAAAAGGTACCCAAGATTTAGATTATAGCTTCAAGTGACATTACCATCTACCACCATGTTCTTCTCCTGGTAGACATGCGCTAATTTGCATTTGACTATACGTGTCATAAGTTGTTTGCAATGATCAATGATGTTGGCGAGAAATGAAAGCTGGTATCAATCATATCATTAATTAAAGGCTAAATAGCCAAAATGGTCTCTGAGATTTGCATAACTCATCACTTTGGTCCCTAACATTTCAAATCGATAAAAGTGGTCCTTGAGATTGTCCACCATCCATCATTTTGGTCATTCCGTTAAAAACTTCGTTAAGTGTCCCGGAGCTCTTAGCCTGAAGTTTGGGCAATTTTCAAAGCTTCGTAACTCAATCGTTTCTTAACCAAATTCGACCCATAATATATCAAAATGAAGATAGGAGAGTGTAAAATATGATTATACCTATTTGAAAGCCCAATGGCTGCCGGAGATGGCCTGAAAATAGCCTCAAAGTTGACTGGTCCGAGGGAAAACTGGAAAACTCACCGGAAACTGGGTAAACTTTAAACGTTCATAACTTCTTCAATACTCAACGAAATCAAGTGATTCAAAAACAAAAATCATACTTCTCGACAAGATGAAGAGAATGGTATCTTTTTGGACGGTTAAATTGTCGTGGTTTGGCCAGAAAATGGCTCAAAAGTGGCTAACTTGAGACCAAGACAGCCACTTTCGAGCAGTTTTCCGGCAAAAAAAGGCGATTTAGCCGTAAATAAAAGGTACCATTCTCTTCCTCTCATCGAGAAGTATGATTTTCGTTTTTGAATCACTTGATTTCGTTAAGTATTGAAGTAGTTATGAACGTTTAAAGTTTCCTCGGATCAGTCAAATTTGAGGCTATTTTCCGGTTATTTCTAGCAACCATTGGGCTTCCAAATAGGTATAATCTTATTCTACACTTTCCTATCTTCATTTTGATATTTTATGAGTCGAATTTGGTTAAGAAACGATTGAGTTACGAAGTTTTAAAAATTGCCCAAACTTCCGGCCAAGAGCTCCGGGACACTTAACGGAGTTTTTAATGGAATGACCAAAATGATGGATGGTGGACAATCTCAGTAACCACTTTTATCGATTTGAAATGTTAAGGACAAAAGTGATGAGTTATGCAAATCTCATGAACTATTTTGACTATTTAGCCTTAATTAAATTAACATTTGAGCCGAATCCATCTTCACTCATGTTTTTTAAATGCTCTTGTTACTGCTAGTTCCCGTCCAAAATATGGACCCCAAATTTGAGCATCAACCATATGTCCCTTGCCCAAGTTGACAAAAGAACTGTGTGAGTGGTTCTCAATTGCGTTCCATTCCGGCGCCGCCGGTCCTAGCTACGGCTGGGATCGGTGGGTTTTCTTTTGTTTCTTTATCCTTCTCTTTCTCCTCTTCCTTTCGCCGTTTTCTTCCCTGGGTTTATTGGCCGATTTGCCTTCTTCTCTCCCCTTTGCTGTCTCTCCTCTGACTTCCTCCAATTTCCAAGCTTCAGTCTCCCTTTGTAGCATTTTGTTGCGATGTTTTGAGTTGGTGTGCTTGGATCTGGTGCCTGCAATGGGTCGGGTGTTCCTTGCACCCCCACCTTCTCTTTGTTGTCTGCCTTTGTTGGCAGTGTTGCTCATGGTCTGCCATGAGCTTCTTTCCCTTGGCTGCAGATTCTCTGGTGTCTGTAGCTGGCCTTGGAGTAAAGCTTGGCGTTGGTTGCTGATTTCGGTGCGGCGCGGCGTTGTTTGGGGTGCGACTTTGGCTGGATCGACATGCACGGCTGCAGTTTTGGTGGTTACTGCGGCGGCTATGGCGGAAAACGCGTCGGTTCCGGTTGTTTCTATGTTTCTTTGCTTTAGTCTCACCTTTTGGTTGGGCTTCTGTTGTTTGTTTGTGTTTTTTGTTTTTGGGCCTATGTGTTGTACATTTTGGGCCCTTGTGTTGTAATGTTGGTTGTGGGTAATAATATGGGCAGCCATGCCCGAATTTCCAAAAAAAAAAAAAAAAAAAAAAAAAAGGAGCATATTATTATTTTACGATTTTTAATTTTCAATATATTTGTTTTGACCCCATTTAAATTATAAAGATCTAGAGGGCGTTAAATAGGAGCATATTATGAAGAAGAAAAGGTCTCCTAGCTGGATAGAAGGTTGTTTTTCTTGGAAGCGTTACAAATCGTTGAGAAATTTTTATTATGGCGGGAATATGAGTGATACACCACGTATTCTTATATAAGTGGTGAAAAGAAATTAATTTTTTAAGTTATTAACTTTTTAACACACATATCTCATCATTTGTATAGTGACACGTGGTGTACCATCCTGTATACCGGTCACACTGAAAATCTCTCAAGATCGCTCCTTTCCATAGGGTTTGAATTAATACAGAAGAAGCCGATAGGGTACATAGCGGCAGCATTACAAGTTCTACACAATTCTATCATTCGCGATCGGTTATTGGCAAGTGTTATAAGTACAAAATGATAAATTTCTTTTCCAAAAAGATGCAGAGAGTTAGCTTATACAATAATATGCTCAAAACTCAAACTCAAGTTTTTCATCCACCCCTGAACTAATTTCCTCATCCCTTGTTATCCACATAAATTTTATATTCCAATTATGCCTTAAAGAAAAGATGGGTGTAGAAAGATAGTATCAACTGGGGAATGGGTGGGTCGAAATGGCCCTGAGAGCCACAATTCGGCTGGGTGGGTTGCCGGAATTCAGAAAAGGGATTGCTGGAGGGTGGAGAACTGAAAAGGTGAAACTGAAGGGAAGGCATGACCAATCCACGATGTAGATTGCGACAACCCGACGACGCAGCCGCTCTTGAAGGTCTGGCTACTTGACCACGGTGCTCGTGATGACCCATCCCCACCCCCACTACGTCGCTGGCGAATATTCAACTACCCTGCTCCCAATATCCGACGAGAGAGGTACTAGTAACCATGTGTTGAAAGTAATGAGTATGTTTTCCTTGATTTAAGGGAGATGAGTATGTTTTCCTTGATTTAAGGGAGATGAGTATGTTTTCCTTGATTTAAGGGAAATGATTTAAGGCTTAGACTAGGCTAGGTAGTATAATTAGTAATGAGTAGAAGGCTAGTTTGCTTTTCTTAGTCTTTGTCGACTACTTTCTTTCTTCTCTTTTCTGTCAGCTGTTTTTCAGCTTTCTTTCTTCTCTCTTTCTTTCTACCTCTTTCCTCATATATACCCGAACCATTGTACATTGAACCTATGAAAAATATATCACAAATTAAAGCTATAATTTCTATATGGTATCAGAGCAGGTTCTTTTGTAACCTGTCTCTGCCATTCTTGCTGCTGCGATTTGTTCTTTCTTTCAAAGTCTAAGTCATGGCTGAAGAAAGTTATGTGAACCATGATAAGGAAACCCGGCACAATCTCTCTCCAAACTTCTCAGACGTTGAGGTTAACACCAATCAACGTTTATGTTCAGTTCTCTTGAACGAGTTCAATTATCTTCCTTGGTCCCGAGCTGTTTCACTAGCTCTCGGAGGCAAAGAGAAGTTAGGGTTTGTAAATGGAAGCGTGGAAGCTCCAGACCGTTCTTCCTCTACATACGATGCATGGCTCTGCAAAGATCAACTTGTCATGTTCTTGCTGCTCAACACCATGGAGAAACATGTTGCTGAAATTTTTAGCTACTCCAATTCTGCACATGATCTTTGGAAAGCTTTGCAGGATATGTATGGAAATCAAAACAACTATGCACAGGCCTTCCAATTAAAGAAGGACATGATCAGTGCTCAACAAGAAGGGAAAGCATTTGTTCAACACATTGGAGGCCTCAAAGCCATGTGGAATGAGTTGAATGTATATCTCCCTTATACCACATATCCTACCATTCTCCTAAAACGAGCTGAGGAAGACAAAATTTATCAGCTGTTAGGGAGTTTGAGCTCTGAGTACGAGGACCTAAGGAGTCACATCTTGATGAGTCAAGACCTGCTTACCTTCAACAATGTTTGTGCAACTATCCAACGAGAAGAAGCAAGGAAGAAGGTTATGAATGTTGATCACAACCCCAGATTAACGGAGACTCGGGCATATGCATCAAATTACAAGAACTCAGAAGCCAAGGTATACAAGGGAAGAAACACACATCTAAAATGCAAATATTGCAATGGTGTTGGTCATGTGGAAGACAAGTGTTGGGAACTTCATCCTGAACTTAAGCCTAAGTTCAACAAAGATGGAAAGATGATACCAAGGTCCTCACAACAATTTCAATCTCATTTCAAGGCACAACTTGTTAATGCTCACGCTCCTACTATTTCACAAGGATCCATGGAGTTCACTGCCAATGACACGCCCCGATCCCGATATCCTCGGGACATCGGGATGGTCACGTGCTGGCCGACACCCGAGGGTGACGAAAGCCATTTATTGAGTGCAATTGCTGAAAATAAAGGATAGATAAAACTTATAAATGTAAAAGAATAAGGAATATGCATTTAAGGAACGTGTTCAGAGCATACAACTAACTAGAACACTAAAGGAAATAATATGAAATTAGATGAACAAAGGAATGAGTCCTACACCGAGAGGACTCGAAGATACCGAAGTGGAAGTGCCTGGATGCCGGGATTGTACGCCTCGATTCTAAATCCTGAAGGGGGCGCAAAACAAACATGAGTGGACCAATTATATATATATATATATAATAATGATAAAACAATTATCAACATACTAACCCCCAGGTTTATGAAAACACATATATAATGATAAACATAGGTTTTCCGAAACCTAGCATGATGTGCAGTATCTCAAATCATAACTCATATATAATAATCACTAGTGAATTGTCCGATAACCCCCATGCCCCATGCCGGCTCCCCGTCTCTGAGCAGACAGTCAGAGGAAAATACACTTCAGGCCCCATGCCGGCTCCCCGTCCCTGTGCTAAATAGCCAGAGGAAACACCCTTCAGGCCCTATGCCAACACCAAACCGTCGCCCGGGACGGACCGGAATCTATCCCTACGTCCCGTAGCGGAAATGACCACTAGGTAAATACAAAACCATTGAACATATATATATTGAAAAACAACTTCATAGTATAAAGTCATCCATCATCTATACTATAAAGAGGTGTTCGAAACATGTTCTAAATATCATATCGTCATCCATCATATATTTTATAAGAACACGGGTTATAGGAAAAATAGTAATAATTCAAAGTAGCCTCAGTAAGCATGTTATCTCACAAAACGTTTCATAAAACGTAATCATCAAATCATGCTTTTCATGTATGCATTTCTACTATAAAACATGCATTTTAGAAGGGGTCCACTCACCGTACACCGATGGTGCAAAGCTATACCAAAATGTATCACGGAATCACCGTTAATAATTGCACCTATTCACATAAAGGAGTACCTTTGGTCAAACTCTATTCAAACGATTGAATTTGGGAAAACGGACTTCAAAAACGGGTTCAGGACGTCGAAATTAGCCTAGGAGAGGTCCTGAACGAAACCTCGAAAAGTCAACTCAAAAAGTCAACGTTGACCGTTGACCGGTCAAAGTCAAAGTCAAAGGGTCAAAGTCAACGGTTAGAGGTCAAAGGGTCAAAGTCAGACTGGGCTTGGATTGGGTTGGGCCGAATGGGCCTAAGGGTTTTGGGTTGGGTTAAAGGCTTATGGGTTTTAGGAAAGTTTAGGAACAAAAGAGGTGGTTTGGGCTTCCACACAATTCACACACACACACGATACATGCATACAACACACACACTACACCAACATACACACATGCACAACATGCACGACATGTATATACACACACACACCACACGCATGCACTCATACACACACACACACACATAATAAATATACATACACACGCACGGGCTGCACAAGGCAAGCCCTCACAACACACACACACAAAGGCCCAAAGGCCTCACAACCAAAGGGGTTGGGCTCGGCAGAGAAATGCCCAAAGGGCCTGGGTTTGGGTTGCTGCTCGCCGGAGTTAAATGGAAGGGAAGGCCGGATTCGGCCAGAAAACTGAACAACATTTGAACGTTAATAACTTCCTCGTTACTCAACTAAATTGAGTGAAACAAAAGCGAAAATTGTAGTTCTCGAAGAGACGAAGAGAATGATACCTTGCACGACGTCTAACTCGCCGTGGTTTGGCCCGAAAACGCCTCGAAAGCCGTCGGACTCGCCGGAAACTGGGTAAGATTCAAATGAGTATAACTTCTTCAATACTCAACGAAATTGGGTGAAACAAAAAGGAAAGTTATAGTACTTAGCGAGACGAAGAGAATGATACCTTTCACGCTAGCCAACTCGCCGTGGTTTGGCCGGAAATTGGCACGAAAGGCACGGGTCAAACTTGAACTTCTCGAAACCGAGTTGTTTCACGTCAAAGCTTCCTCAAACCTTGACTAAGGACCCTAGGGAGTTGCGTAGAGGCTTTCCCGAGTCCTAAAACATCGCGACTCGGTTGAAAACACGTCGAACTCAACTCTTCCGAGTTCGGCCCTTCCGAGTTGGCGAGTCAAAACTCATCCATTCTTGGTTTGGTTGGTATGGTTATGTTCACGAGTATGAGATGAGTAAAATGGGGTTGGTTTCAAGCTCAATCTACGAGCTTTGATGTTCGTTCATAGTGTTGCAGAGGAAGAGAGAATACCGAAGGGAAAGGGAGAGAAGAGAGAGATAGACTTTTCAGAAAAAAAATAAAAGAAAAGGGGAGAGGGAGACTCACGGGTCCAAAGGGAAAAGAGAAGAAAGGAGGCCGGGTAGGGGAGACCAAAAAGGAAAGAGGGCCCCACGGGCACACACATTAAAACCCAAAAACAATTTTAACAGCAAGATAAACTCAAACTTAGTGAAAATACGATTTAAATTGGGGGTGGGTGTAACAGCCAATCCATTGTCATTGATCAATGAATTTGCAGCTTACCTACAAAGTAAGGGGCACGGAGGAGGCTCACATGGTCAAGGCAATGAAAAGGGTAGTCACACAGCTATGTTGGGACAATTTGCCGGCTTTCTTGCTGGAAATGAGAAAGTTCCAAAGGGAGAAGCATCAGGTATACTCAAAGCCTTTACTACTGCCATATTAACTAGTACTGAAACTGATTGTTGGATAATTGATTCAGGCGCCACAGATCATATGACAAACAAAGTTACAAATTTACATCATTTTAAAAAAATTTCAAGCCCCTCACATGTGTCTGTTGCAAATGGAAAAAAATGTCTTAGTTTTGGGAAAAGGAGAAATAAACTTACTCTCTCAAAAAACATCTTCCACTGCCCTCTATGTACCAACCTTTCCTTTCCAACTTTTGTCAATTGTAAAGATCACCAACACCCTAAACTGCCGTGCTATTTTCTCACCAAATAATGTGATGTTTCAGGATGTTCTCACCATGAAGATGATTGGTGAAGGGGTCTTCATAAATGGACTTTACTACCTGTGCAAGAATGCATGTTTCACTCAGGCTCTTCAAGCTCAATCGAAGTCCATAGATGAAAACCAACTTTGGCATATGAGATTAGCTCACCCCTCTAAAGTTGTCTTGTCTAAACTGTTTCCAAATTTTTGTAACCCCTATCCTACTTGTGATGCTTGTCAATTTTCTAAGTTTACTAGGCTACCTTTTGGTAATTCAATGTCTAGGACAAGTAAACCTTTTGAAATGGTACACACCGATGTATGGGGACCTGCAACTGAATCAATGGAAGGGTTTAAATACTTTGTTCTATTTGTTGATGATTTCTCTCGAACAAGTTTTCTATATCTTATGAAATCAAAGAGTGAAGTCCCTACCATTTTCAAAGACTTTCACATGCATGTTAAAACGCAATTTCAATCAAACATTAAGGTTTTAATGTCAGATAATGGCACTGAATTTCCATCCAACAACATGCTTCAAAACATAAGTTCTCAGGGTATCATACATCAAACCAGCTGTGTGGGGACTCCCCAACAAAATGGAGTAGCCGAGATAAAATAGAGATCTCTTGGAGAAGACCCGTGCTCTCATGATTCACATGCACGTGCCAAATAAATTTTGGTCGTTTGCCATCCTTACTGCCACTTATCTCATCAATCGACTTCCAAGTCGTGTGCTAGGGTTTAAATCTCCCTATGAAGTTCTCAAGGGGAGGAAAATAAATTTGACACATCTCAAGGTGTTTGGTTGTGTTTGTTTTGTTCACATCCAAACCTTAAACCGTGACAAACTAGATGCCAGGGCAACCAAGTGTGTGTTTATGGGATACTCGACCACCCAAAAGGGATACAAGTGCTTCAATCCAGTCACTAAGAAATACACAGTTTCAAGATATGTGAAGTTCGAAGAAGACTGTCCCTATTTTACAAGTCAGGGGGAGGATTTAGTTGACATGTTCCCACTCCCTCAAAACTTTAATCATCTGATGTTGGAAAAGAGATCAGTCATTGTGAGTCCAGATTATGAAGAAGTTCAAACTGACCAAATTACTGCCAGTGAGAGTGAAGACGAGCCCTACTCTGATCATTCTCCGCATTCTACAGAGTATCAGGTGATTAAAAGAAATCCTCCTCGAATAAAAAAACCTCCAGCTAGGTTGCAGGACTATGTTACATATGCCTCACGACATCCAATCAATGAATGTATCAGCTTTAGTAAGTTCTTAACATCTCATGCTACATTTCTCAGTGAAATTGATAAGCACTATGAACCAAGAAGCTTTCAAGAAGCTTATCTTCTCCCACAATGGAACCAAGCCATGACAGAAGAGATTCGTGCACTGGAGGAGAATTGCACCTGAAGCCTAGTTTAACTACCACCAGGAAAAAAGGTTGTTGGAAGTCGTTGGATTTACAAGACTAAATTCAAAGCTGATGGATCTATCGAGAGACACAAGGCTAGACTTGTTGCTCGAGGTTTCACCCAAACCTTTGGAGTATATTATAAGGAAACATTTGCACTGGTGGCCAAGATGAACTAAGTCAGGGTTTTACTTTTAGTTGCAATCAATTGTGGGTGGTCACTCTACCAAATGGACGTGAAGAATGCTTTCCTTCACGGTGAGTTGCAGGAAGAAGTGTATATGCAACCTCCTCCAGGCTATGATGCTATCAAAGGCAACATGGTTTGCAAATTGCACAAGGCAATATACGGATTGAAACAATCACTAAGAGCTTGGTATGCCAAGCTCAGTTATGTTCTGGAAAAGGTTGGATTCGTGCGAAGTAATGCTGATTCTTCGTTATTTGTAAGAACTGGCACCATGGGGAAGTTGGTTGTCTTCATCTACGTTGATGATCTTATCACCACTGCAAATAGTACCGTGGAGATTGAGGCACTAAAACTCTCACTACATCAAGTTTTCGCTATCAAAGATTTGGGGAGGTTAAAGTATTTTTTAGGGATCGAAATGGCAACATCTTCAAAAGGACTGTTTCTACATCAACGAAAATATGTATTGGACCTCATTCAAGATGCAAAAATGCTTCACTGCAAGCATGCTATCACTCTCGTTGATTGTAAACTGAAGCTCAGCATAGATGGAGAAGCCATGCATGATGTAAGCTACTATCAACGATTAGTAGGCAAGCTCATATACCTCAGTATCACTCGTCTAGATATCACATATGTAGTGAGCTTGGCTAGTCAGTTCATGCACTATCCCACTGTTGATCACCTTAACATTGTTAAGAGAATCCTTTGTTATCTTAAGGGTTCAATAGGACAAGGAATTACAATGCATAACAATCAGTCCACTGTCATTAGTGGCTACACAGATGCAGACTGGGCAGGTAATGCAATTGATAGGAAATCAATCACAGGCTATTGTACATTTGTTGGTGGAAACCTTGTCACATGGAAGAGTAAGAAGCAACAGGTAATTGCTGGTTCCAACGCATAGGCTGAGTATCGAGCCATGGCAGCCACTGCTTGTGAACTCATTTGGCTTAAAGGGCTTCTTTCAAACTTAAGGTTTCCTAGTTCTACTCATATGTCGCTTATGTGTGATAATCAGGCAGCCATGCACATTGCTGCCAATCATGTGTTCCATGAAAGAACAAACATATTGAAGTGGATTGTCATTTCATTAGAGCTCAAGTTCAAACTCAAATCATCTGGACCATGTTCACACGAAGCCATGATCAACTGGCAGATCTTTTTACAAAGGCACTGGCATCAACTCAGTTTCATCGGTTATTGGGAAAGCTTGGCTCAGTGAACCTCCTCGATCCAGCTTGAGGGGGAGTGTTGAAAGTAATGAGTATGTTTTCCTTGATTTAAGGGAGATGAGTATGTTTTCCTTGATTTAAGGCTTAGACTAGGCTAGGTAGTATAATTAGTAATGAGTATAAGGCTAGTTTGCTTTTGCTTTTCTTAGTCTTTGTCGACTACTTTCTTTCTTCTCTTTTCTGTTAGCTTTTTTTCAGCTTTCTTTCTTCTCTCTTTCTTTCTACCTCATTCCTCATATATACCCGAACCATTGTACATTGAACCTATGAAAAATATATCACAAATTAAAGCTATAATTTCTATACCATGGCAACTGATGGGTTATGAATCTTTTTTATTCTGGACTTGCATCCAAAATAGAAATCATGTGCATGATAAGTTGTAGAGAATGGATGGGTCGAAATGGCCCTGAGAGCCACAATTAGCTCTTTCTACTCTCTTAGCAAAATTGTCTTCTCAAAACAAAATGATGCTCTCACTGAAGAACACACTCTCTGCCTTTGAATTTTCCACAAAACAAAACAAAACAAAAGTTTTTTGCTTTTCTCCCCAAAACAAGAAAAGACATAATGATGTTGTCCCATATTATTTGCTTTTTTTCTATTTGGCCGAAAGTAGCTTTAGCCTTTTAGCCACTAATTCAACATCATTGTCTTTCTTGTGGACAAGGGAGGAAATCACAGGGCCAACGAGCAGCCATGGCTAGAAAACAAGAATGGTGGAGGCGGTCCTAGGAGGAAGATGGGGATGTTCATGGAATTGGGCATGAAGAATTGAAAAATGACGAGATAAAGAGCTGATCGGTGGTGACAGTTTCTGAGCAGATCGGTAGTGATAGTTTCTGGAATGATGACCAGAATCAAGTCTGGTTGTTGCCAGGGTAGGTGGTTGGATGAGTTTACGTGTTTGTATAATTTTTTTCAAGTATGTAAATTTTGTATTTGAGGGTAAAATGGTAAGTTTATGGGACAAAACTATGAACCCCAAATTTGAGCATCAACCACATGTCCCTTGCCCAAGTTGACAAAAGTACCTGTCAAGCCCATTATCGGTGTTATCTCTAAAAACTCCTTCCGCACGTATATTTCCTTCGGCATTGATTCGTGAACTATCACTTTAAGTACCCCATTTAAATTATAAAGATCTAGAGGGCGTTAAATAGGAGCATATTATTATTTTACGATTTTAATTTTCAATATATTTTTTTTGAAAAAAAAAAAAAAAAAAGGGACATCCCGCTTTTAACAAAAATGAAGAAGAAAGGGTCTCCTAGCCGGATAGAAGGTTGTTTTTCTTGGAAGCGTTACAGATCGATAAGAAATTTTTTATTATGACAGGAACATGAGTGATACACCACGTATTCTTATATAAGTGATGAAAAAAATTTAATTTTTTAAGTTATTAACTTTTTAACACACATATATCATCATTTGTATAATGACACGTGATGTACCATCCTGTGTACCGGTCACACTGAAAAAATCTCTTAATATCGCTCATTTCCATGGGGTTTGAATTAATATAGAATAAGCCGATAGGGTACATAGCGGCAGCATTACAAGTTCTACACAATTCTACCATTCGCGATCGGTTATTGGCAAATGTTATAAGTACAAAATGATAAATTTATTTTCCAAAAAGATGGAGAGAGTTAACTTATACAATAATATGCTCAAAACTCAAACTCAAGTTTTTCATCCATCCCTGAACTAATTTCTTCATCCCTTGTTATCCACATATATTGTCTTACAATATACCTGAGGAAGTGCAGCATATCCAGGAGACCTGCACACAAGAGGGCGTAGTTTGTTAGGCTCTGGTACGCTGCATTCTATGCAGTGCAACATATCCAAATCATATGTATCAAGCACACTCTCACAAGCAACCTAGGAACAAACTAAAATACAATGGAAACATATAACCACTCGACCAATACAAATGTAAACGTTAACTTAGGATAAAGGTGTCATTACAATACACGAGACTTTTCATACATCGATGCTGCAGCAGCAGCAGCTCGGAGCATGGCTTCATGTTGGCTCACACTATCACCAGTTCCACCACCCTGAGCCGTTGTGCCTGTCCCTGTTCTCAATTAAAGTCATCAGTTAATGTAAAATTAGGATTGACAAACACAATATTTGGCCAGAATAATCACTCTGTTAACAATAGAATCGTTATATACAGCAAAGAACCTATAAACTTTCTCTACAGCTATACAATAAAGGGAAAGAAAATAATTCAAACATTTGCATCATACGCGCCTATTATGTTCCCTGATTGTAAGGGATTATGATTTCTTTCCAACAGTTAACTCACCACAATTTTATACTGAACAGAAGATCAGAGTCCCATATGATCAAAATAGATTATATGAATGAAAAACAAAGAGCGACCCTGAAGCATGAAATCCAACTGGCATTTTATTGGTGCCTTCATTTTTCATTTCCTTGTATAATAATCTTTCATGCATGAAGGAAATTAAGGAAATGTATTTTTAAAAACCACAATGTTCTGAAATTAAAAAACAACAGAGTGCCCTTCCATTAATAACCAAATATCAGAGCTTACGTTGTCACGCAGAAATTAAAAGACACGGCAACAATTGCAATGCTCAGAAGTTTACCCTGTTGATGAGCATCTGACCATGGAGAGATTTTTCAACGTGATTAGAATACGGGGTAGTACATCATGTGTTACTATACCAATAGTAGAATATGTGTGTTAAAAAGTTAATAACTTAAAAAATACAATTTCCCACCACTTACATAATAAAGAGTAATGTTATTCATACTATGTTTTTGTATTACATTTTCATACCACCTTAGGTGGCATTTGATGTGGACAGTCATATCATTTGAATTAATTAGATTTTTAAATTTAGTTCATTATTTAATAAACTAATAATTAAGAAAAACTAGTTAATTAAATGATGATTGTGGTATACAAGAAGTCTTTCTCCTTCATTTCTTTGGGTTTTGCAAATTTTTCAAATGATGTAGCTATCGACATCAGATGTCACCTAAAGTAGTATAGAAATGTGATATAAAAATATAATATGAATAACATTACTCAATGAAAAATTTCTCCTAACCTTGAACCCATATGTACCTGTCCCACTATCAGGAGGTACTACTAGAGCCCTGCAAGTAGGAAGAGGATCCTCTCCGGATCCACTTTGTAAGAATTCTAAGGATCCCAACATCCTAGCCGTTTATCGTAAATCGTACGATTAATTTTCGTCAAATACTATTTATTTTAAATTTTAAATTAAAAAAAATCAAATAAATTTTTACGCACGATATATGATAACTAGCTGAAACGTGATGATCCTTAAAATTTCCACACAGTGAATTCGGATGGATCCAATTCCCTGCATGTAGGGCAGGTATGCTGTCGCGCTAACCATGATCGAAGGCAAGGCACATGAAAAAGGCGTCCAAATAATAGTTTATTGGCTATTGTCGTCTCTTCACGACAAATGATACAAGTTGCATCACTTTCTTCCTAATTGGCTAATTGTTTCATAGAGCTCACGTGTCAAGTGCAGTGGCACGCCATAGTACCTGGGATGGGACAAAACTTCACGTCAATCAACATTGAATAACCTCGGCTTATGCAAAAGCCAACAAGCAAAAAAGCTACACATGCTTAAAACTTAAATCAGTAGGACTTCGGCCCAACTATTGTCTCACATTCCAACATTTCATGCCCACAGCTTCTCCGCCACATGGGTGTTGCAATCAACACAGATTGAGCCCAACATATTTGTTCGATATTTATAAACGATTAAAATGAAAATCGAGGTTTGCATATAGGAATGTCCTTAAAACATAAATTATTTGTAGAATTATTAGAGAGATGGGTCAAAGGCCCACTTTTCAACAATACCGATATTGTTGTATTAACTTGGTAAACATGCACAATCCGTCAAGTTTGGGTTTATCACCAAAGGCCTCGTATTAGTTTGAGTGACATTAATGTATTTAAACTCTTATTTTCTCATAGATACAGTCGATGTAGGACATTTCTACATCATTTTGGGAGGCGACTGTTCAATGTAAAAGGTGTGTGGCTTCAACGTTTCTCAGAACTCCTAAAAAAATTCCTTCTTATCTTGCGTAAGTAATGGACAAGGGAGGAAGATTCCTCTTGTTCCCAGATAGTTTTAGAAGAGGTTCGGGAGAGTTCCTCCTTAACCTATAAATATGTGTGTATCCTTTGTAAGAACTCATATTTGAATGGAAATCAGCTCTTTGTATTAACTTCTTTTGTTAATCCTTGTTTGAGTCATATTTGCAGCGATGACGCTTACTATGATCACCTGTGCTTTCAAATATATGTTGGGGTAAACTCCTTTGTTTAACATTTGAAAAAATTAACATCAATTTCTTTGATGAGATAATAGCGAGTCTATATGTATACGTCAGAGAACTCAAATGTTGCAGTAGGAGATACGACGATTGGACAATATTATGATAACATTTCGAAAATAAACCAGGGATAGAGTTATTATCATAGAAAAACTAGTAGACGTTGCATCAAACACATAAAAAAAATTCCAGTATAGGGGTGCAGGGAAGATACATCTAATAGCCAATGTACGTACCATATACAGTCCCACTTATTTGTAGTCAATACAAGAAGCTTCTTAGCATTGACTGGGTCCATGTTGAAATTTCCTCATAAAAAGATATTAAACTTTGAAATAAATAATCACGATTGATTAAATTTCTGCAACTTCATTGATTTGGACTAGGCATTTGAATATTAATACAAGTGGGCCCTGGTGATTGAAAACTATATGATTCTGGACCAGTATCAACCTGGTCTGGTACTTAAACAAGACATTTCAAGACGATAAGTTGCATAAATTTAATCAATCGAGATTATTAATTTCAAATTTTAATATCTTTTTATGAGGAAATTTCAACATGACCCTAGTCAATGCTAAGAAGCTTCTTGTATTGACTACAAATAAGTGGGACTATATATATGGTACGCACATTTTGGATCATAGTTCTGTATAAAAAATTGTTAGCACGGAGGCATTCCTTGCGGCGGAGGTAAAATTTGCGCTCCTAGGCCCTTTCCATTTTTCACTATGAACGTCATGACTAGGCCCCATGACATATGTCGATCAGTATGACAGTGCATAAACCAAACTCCTACATACAAGGACAACACAAGAACAATTTATCATATGATCTAATTATCATTCATTAATATAACTAATTAAGGGCGGTTAATTACTAGAGATGATGAACATCTTCATTAATTACGTACCAGGATTGTCTGCCTTGAATCTAATGGTAGTCCAACCATTTTTAGGGACAGCGATGGTGTTCTGAAGAGGAGGATCGACAAGATTATACGTCAAAGGGTCCTTGTCCTTGTCAAAATTCCCAAACCCCCATCCCACAACGTAGAAACTGAATCCGTGGAGATGCATCGGATGGTCATCTCCATCCACTATATTTGTCCCCTGAAACACAATCTCCACCATTGAGTTGTACTCCAGTATCTTCACCTCTGTCGATCGTTTCGCCGGGAGTAGGTACAACGGCAAGTGCTGAGCTGTAAAATTAAATAGCAAGGGCGGGAAATTTGGAAAGCGAGTTCCATATACCCCATTTACATGGTAATAGTAAGCTTGCAATATGTCAATGGTGGGGTTGACAAAGCTAATGTTGTTGACACTGGCGGCAATACGAGTCCCGTTTGGCGCAGCACATGAATTATTCGGGCAGGGTAGTAAGTTGACGGAGAGTGTAAAGAACAAATGAGTTGTTATCTTGTGCGGCACGTCAATGGGGTGTTTTTTATCAGCCAAGCTTTTGAGTTTACTGGTAAAGTGAACCGATGCGTTGGTGTCGTTACGGGAAGGAATATTAGGCAAAGAAGTAGGAGATGAATTAGAATTTCCTTGGTATAGGAGTATGGCCGTGGTGGTTGTGTTGTCGTAGGGAACCCCAGCCCCGGCACTATAGGCTTTAGCAGCAATGTAGTAGTTGTTGGGAATTTGGTCCGCATTTAACAAGAGGTCAATGGTTTGGCCGGGAGATATGGTCACATAATCTGTTGAAAATGGCTTGGTGTAGCTAGCATCTGAGCCTACAACCGTGACTTTGTGATTGGCAATGGCAAAAAACATCATCTCTTGCACTACGGAGTTGATTAATCTGAGCAGGTAGGTTTCGCCGGAAACAACTTTGAGCTTAAATGTGTCTGGTTTTGAGCAAGGATAGAGATCGCCTGGTTGACCATTGATGAGGAAAGCAGTTGAAGTATTTGCGTCCCCTCCGCTTTGAATCATTTCACTGTACAGTTGACCGATATCTTCCTTCCACCACTCTCCTACAATTTTCGAATCAACAATTTGCACAAAAATTAGGACCGTAATTTGGAAATGTTTATATAGAGATCACTATGCTCATAATGTCAGAAATCTTTTCATTAATGTTTGTGGAACTGAAGTTTGAATTGATTTGCATACCCAAGATGATTGGAAATTCAGCGTGAGGTTTGGGAAAAGGGTAAGTGGCTCCCTTCTTGGGGTATATGACTATAGCACCGTGGACGGTGGCTCGATCCCACTGGCTGTGAGCATGCCACCATAGAGTCCCTTCCTCTGAGGAAAATATAATGGTTTGGGTAAACCTGGCTCCTGGTTGGATAGGACACTGCGTGATGTAATCAGGACCGTCAGACCATGGATTCCTCGGTTGCTTAACTCCATGCCTGGTTCAGAATTGTAGAATCATATCATGAATTTATGTAAAAGCCAGATGAGACTACATGCACTGTATAAAGTTGATTAATTACCAGTGGATGGTAATGTTACGATTGCCCTTGTTATAGATATCCACTACGATAGTATCTCCAGCATGAACATACAACGTTGGTCCGGGAAACTGGCCGTTTACAGTCAAGATGTTCTTTGTGCTACACAGTCGTTTGTATGGAGTTTCTTCCACCTAAAATTGATTTTTACAACAAACGGAAGATATTAATTCATTAATATCTTTGAAATCACTGATATATGTATATGCATTATAAGTTAATATACTATCACGGGAAAATGGAAGGGGATCATGTTTTAAATTATATTTTGTAAACCAAATTATATGACAATTGATGATTGGATTAATTTTTTAATAATTTAAAAGAAGGAATCCAACTATCAACTAACACATCATGTGATTTACAAAATGTAATTTAAGTAAATGGTCTCTCGTGCAATTCATACTCATGCATCAGAATTCAGAACTGAACTGGAGTTAATTACCACAAAAGTGTAACGAGGAGGCGAAGCTTGGCAATGGAAGTTGCCAACAGTAGACAATAACAAGCCCACTACAAGTTTCAAGCTAATTAAAATCTTCATGCTGATCGACGACGGCATTCTTTTCCTATGTCTTTAACAGATGCAGTTCGCATGATGAGTTGAGGATGGATATATATAAGGTTTTTATTACAAAAAGTCTTTAAAACTTCAAAGGGTTGAATAAAGATTTAGTTTGACTAATTAGTGATTACTCATTAATAAATCAAGACGGCAAAAATTCCCTTGCTTACCCGGCTCCTTCACCTACCTGTCCCTAATTTGAGCTTGCACAGAGAGTCTGAAATACTCAGAAGCAGATGAAACCATTAACTCTATCCATGAAAACGGTGTCCATCCCTCCTGTGCGCATTTTAACCTCTTACTCTTCACTTTTATCAAAATGGGTTTGATAGGTGAAGCAGAAAGAATTTATAAAGAACTACATGGAGCTGGTTTGAACCCTGACGTGGCATGTTATCAGACTATGCTGAGAGGTTACATGGACTATGGACATTTAGAAGAAGGCATCAAACTTTTTGAGCAGATCAGTAAGTCTGGAGAGGCAGACAGGTTTATTTTGAGCGCAGCAGTGCATTGTTATAATTATGCATTCCATGAGTAATTTGGGTATTTCATTTCTGGAGAACCTAAAAGTTGGATCCAAGCTAAACGCATCAGAGGATAGATCGAGCCCGAGTAGTTAACGGAATTATGACGAAAGGATCACATCAATTTGCGACACACATTTTTAAGGATTACATTGGTCAATTTTCAATTTTAAAGACCATCTTAATTTGGGGAGTTAATTTCAGATAAAAACTCATATATATATATATTATAATAGAGATAAAAGCACACAAGCCGATTGTATGCAATCGAAAATTAATTAATTTACTGGTGAAGTTTAAAGCTAACAGTGAATGCAACGCTAATTACTGTTCTAAAAATCCCGCCTAGGCGTTAGGCGGCTGACTATCATCCAGATAATCTCTAAACGTTTGAAAATTTGAAAATGACACCTAGACCTACTTAGGCATCCGCTTAACCTGCCGACATGTCTAGACACCCGTATAGATCGTAACTCTTACTTATACAAAAAATTGATAACTTTCATTTTGTATTTTATTTTGTTCAATAAAATGTAAGAGACTTGTTGAATACTAGGATGATCAATCATTATATACTTGTTCCCTATATTTTTAATATGTTATAGAATTTTATAATCTATATGTCATTTTGTTTTGTAATTTATGTATTCCAATATAAATAGACACTTATTATATACGATATATAATAAATTCACTTAAATCCGCCTAGGCCTCAACCCGCCTCCCGACTAGCGTCTAACGTCTTTTAGAACCTTAACGCTAAGTAAGAAGTGTTCATGAAACCCTGTGCTTCATATCGTCACTAATTTGGTATCCAAATATTGAGAGGGAGGGTGAAAGGATCTAAAACTAAGAAGGTAGCTAGCACTCATCCTCCTTCCACCTCCCTCAATCCTCCTTCTCATGCCAAAATTGCGATTACTAAATAATTAATCATATAATGGGTAATTTTATTTGAATTCATATAACTTACTCTCTACACCTAACTTACTCTCTACACCTATATTATTTTTAACCAAACTATTAATATCTCTTTAAATCCTACACTCACAAACTCGATTCCACACCCATTTAAAAATAAAACTCAAAATCAAAGCATATGTTCTCTCCTCTCACATTCTCTCCTTCCCACAAGTCCATCGTCTTCCCTTTTAATTCTTCATGATTTAACATAAATTGAAATTAATAAGAATTGTCGAGAATTAATTTATCGTTTAGGTTTACAAGAGAATGGCATAAAGCCATCCTTTATGCAATTACCATGTTGGAAAAGCTTGATCTTCTGAGGCTAAGTAAAGGAGTGGGTTGCAGGTTGTAAAAGCTTGATAACACCCCTCTTGGTCAGTTTCTGATGCCTTCAGGAGCAATAAGAAATTCAAGGCTATGGGACGGGAAGATTGACCAGTCCAACTTGATTTGGACTAGTTAGTTTCTTTAGGTTTTAACTCAACTGCCGTAGGACTAATGAATATCTATACAAGTAGTGGAAATACGACCAAAGTTAGCGGTTTGAATCTGGTGCTGCTGCGATAAGGCTACGGCATTGATTCATCCATAATATAATTATTTTTGTAGCTTTTTTTCTACCTTTCTATTTCTCATTAATAAGAAAGGTCAAGTTTCACCTAATTAATAGTCTAATCAGAATTCCTTCATTTAAAATCTTAAAAATGAACGTTTTGTTGGCCGTCAGTTGCTAGTCAGCTATTCCATGCCACCTTACAAAACCCAAAAGGTGTTTTCTTTATTCCTCCCCCCTCCCCACCAACCCCCAGTACTTTTCGTTTCATGCCGTCACAGATTTTTTGGTTTCACGGCTGTCACAGACAATTTACTTTGCTTCTACTTTAATATTTCTGGTGCTTAGAGCTTCAAGAAATTAATTTGCATAAATTAACACTCAATGAAGATCGATCTTATATGTCCAAATTAAACCTGATAACGAAATTTGAGGAATTAACACAACATGCAGATTGCAGCATGTTCAGTTAATTGCGATGCGAGCTTTGGGATCAACCCAAAACAAAAATAGTAACAAGGGAAGGTCAATTGTTGTGGGTATGGAGTAAGGTGATGAGTCAACAAAAAAGTGAACCACACATCCAATAAAAACTTCTCACGTGTTAAAAATAGTTGAAAGATAGAACGATGGTTGGCTCTTTCATATTAAGGGATTATAATCACTTTCTTTTTTGGTAACATAAGAGGGTGGATACCTCCAAAACTAGCTCTTATTACATATAGTTCGAGTTCTATGGTTGGCTCTTTCATATTAAGGGATTATAATCACTTTCTTTTTTGGTAACATAAGAGGGTGGATACCTCCAAAACTAGCTCTTATTACATATAGTTCGAGTTCTAGGAACTCACATCATATTATCAAATAACCGAGTTCCAATTCAGTTTGGAGGATTATAAAAAAATGATACCCACGATCCATATTATAGCTCCCACTAACAATTTCATCTACCATCATATTCTTCTCCCGGTAGACATGCGCTAACTCGCATTTGGCTATGCATGTCACAAATGGTCTGCAATGATAAATGATGTTGATAAGAGGATGAAAACTAATATCAGTCATATTATTAATTAAATTAACCACTAGAATTGAATCCATCTTCACCCATAATTTCGAAATGCTCGTCGACTACAAGTTGCAGTTCAAAATATAGCCCCCAAATTTCAACATCAACCACCAGCCCTTTTGTCCAAGTTGACAAATAACCCGCTAAGCCAATCATCCATGTTCTCTCTAAAAACTCCTCTGCACGTTTTTTTTTTTCCAGTAGCATTGATTGGAGAAGCGTCATTTTAAAGACCGCATTGAAATTTTAAAGATGTAGAGGGCGTTAAATAGGAGCAGGCTACTATTTTGCGATTTTTAATTATTATTTTTTTTTAAACAAGCCACAGCCCGCTTTGAACAAAAATTAAGAAAAAAGGGTCTCTTAGCCGGATACAGGGTTGTTTTTCTGCAAAGCGTCACAGATTGCTCCTTTAAAATTTTATTTTTTAATTTATTAACTTTTTAATACACATATCCCACATGTGCCACCAGTATTCCGGTCAAATTGAAAAATCTCTCATAGAATAGAAGCAGCATTACAAGTTTTACACAATTCTACCATTCGCAAACGGTATTGGTAAATGTCACAAGTACAAAAAGATAAATTTCTTTTTCATAAAGATGAAAAGAGTTGACTTATACAATAATATGCTCAAACTCAATACTCCAGTTATTCATCCATCCCTATACTAATTTTCTCATCCCTTGTTTTCTTACAATATACCTAAAGTTATGCCATGTCTACGTATCAACCCGATCTTCATGACGTCCACAATCTGAAACAGATGAAGGAGCTGCAACGCTCTTTCCTTTGCCATCCAAAGATGCCCCTGTTGGACCCATGTCCACACTTTCCTTTGGTTTTGGTTTCTGTAAAACTTGGAGCTGATTCTGCAGTATCTGTACAAGAAAAGCAGTTACTAAGCACGAGAAAATGGGGGTAACGACCACAAATCAAAACAGAAGTGATTCATCTTCTCTTTAATACCTCTATCTGGTACTGAAGAAACTTTTTCTGGGCCTCCAGCTGAGAAGCTGTCAGATTTGGATCGCTGCTCAGCCTCCCCCCATAGGCCACATTGGCCCCAGGAACAAACATGTAAGGTGGAAACTGAGAGAAGGACAAGTTTGCAGCTCCAGCAGGGGTTGCAAGCTGGGGCCGTGATTGTCCACTAGAAGCTTCTCCACTAGATTCAGTATTAGGGGAGTCAGCCGTATGTCTTTGAACCTGAGGAAGTGCCGCATATCCAGGAGACCTACACACAAGAGGGCGTAGTTTGTAAGACTCTAGTACGCAGCATTCTATGGCAGTGCAACATATCCAAATCATATGTATCAAGCACACACTCTCACAAGCAACCTAGGAACAAACTAAAATACAATGGGAACATATGACCTCTCCACCAATAAAAATGTAAACGTTAACTTGGGATAAAGGTGTCATTACCATACTAGTCTGTTTGCAGAAGCATATACATGAGACTTCTCATATATTGATGCAGCAGCAGTAGCAGCTCGGAGCCTGGCTTCATGTTGGCTCACACTATCACCAGCAACTCCACCACCCTGAGCCATTGTGCCTGTCCCTGTTCCCAATTAAAATCATCAGTTAACTCACATTTTACACTGAACAAAAGATCAGAGTCCCATATGATAAAAAATAGATTATATGAATGAAAAAAAAGAGCGACCATGAAACATGAAATCCAACTGGCATTTTATTGGTGCCTTCATTTTTCATTTCCTTCTATAATAATCTTTCATGGATGAAGGAAAGGGAAATGTAAGTTTAAAAACCACAAAGTTCTGAAATTAAAAACAACAAAGTGCCTTTCCTTTAATGACCACATATCAGACCTTACGTTGTCACACAGAAATTAAAAGACAAAACAACAATTGCAATGCTCAGAAGTTTACCCCGTTGATGAGCATCTGACTGTGAGCCCCTATGTCCGCCAGCTGTACCTGTCCCACTGTCAGGAGGTACAACTAGAGCCCTGCAAGTAGGGCAGGTATGCTGTCGCTCTAACCATGATCGAAGGCAAGACACATGAAAAAGGTGTCCACATAATAGTTTCTTGGCTGTTGTCATCTCTTCACGGCAAATGATACAAGTTGCGTCACTTCTGCATATCCATCATAAACAACTAAGACTCCAATATGCAGAATTTGATGATTACAAAATAAAACACTTGAAACTAATGAGACTTTAAACTTACGCGTTAAGCTCTTCAGGCGTAGCATCTGGGAATCGATCATTCATGTTTGATGTGAGCTTTCGATAACGAATGTAATCAGCAATACGAAGCTTAAAGTTCCTAAATGTTTCATAAAGCTCACGTATCAAGTGCAGTGGCACACCATAGTACCTGGGATGGGACAAAACTTCACGTCAATCAAGATAAGAATAACCTCAGCTTATGCTAGTCAACAAGCAAAAATCTCCACATGCTTAAATTTATAGGATTTCTGCCCAACTATTGTCTCATATTCTAACATTTCAGGTCCACAGCTTCTCCACCACTTGGGAGCCAAACATGTTGCATTCAACACATATCAAGCCCAACACATTCTCATAATGGTGTCTTTAGCAAAAAATTGTGTGTACAGCTATTTATCTAAACCAAAATATAAACAGAATACTCACGTGAAAATCGCGAGGAAGAAGCACAAATACATAGACAAATGAAGCAAGTCCCGAATAAGTTCCAAGTAGAACGTGTAGATAGGCTTCTTCTCCCACTGTCCCTCCTTAAGCGTGTCAGTTACATAGAAAACATATTTCACAAATGTTGACACTGTTGTTGTTGCTAGTATCATGTACCTGGATACAGAATCATGGACATTGTTAAAATGAGAAAGACTGAAGGATGCAGAAATTCATTACTTATCCATATTATTGGCTTTTATATCTAAGGCTTTCCCTTTCCGTATAATCCCATCACAACTATTAGTTCTCCCTTATCGCATTTCGTACTCGACATAAATCATTCAATGGATCATCATATCATCTGCCCTATCAACCACTTTCCACGACCACACAATAGACTTGCTCAACTCATTTCCAATATAATGAAGCTAAATGCAATATTAATTATCAGATAAAAAGATGCTAAAGTTATCAAAGTTTGATAAAATAAAATGTAGGATGTTCCACAATGAAAACAAAAAGAATAATTAAGATGGATCACTTACTCGAATGAAAAGAAGAGGGAAACCGAGGCCTTTTGTGTCCTTATCAAGTTGCTAACAGAACTGTACAAAAAGAGACTATCTAGAACAAGCAAGAAACCCAAAAAGGAGACAATCCGAACATGAGACAGCATGGGCACGGAAGGAGTAGTCTCGATGTACTCAACCCTCTTCTGAGCCAACCAATGCAAAGCCTTGATCAACAACAGAGCCGTAACCATAGCAAGAAACGAGACTGAAAAGTCCTGCCTGAATATAGTGATGGCAAAGAGGATTTCCATGACTTCCCGCCACGATTGCTCGTTAAGCCTCTCCACCTCGGCTTCCCGGAGTGATCCAAGGAAGATCTTTTTAGTCAATTGCCACATACTACACATAATGACCAGACCCATGTTGAGAAGCAACACCAAGCTGATCTTCGAGGTCGACAAATACACCATTGCCGGATAAAACTGACCTCTACTACTAAATGCATGATAAACAATCGCTAGGGTTGCTACCAAACTAATCCCGGCATAGGTTTGCAGCTTCATCATTTTCCTCAAACCTAATCGATTAAGGTTGCTGTTACGGGACAACAATCGACAACTTCTTGATGCGCTTTTTCCAAACAGATTCAAATTTAAGAACGTTACAGTGCCATCGAGTTGAGACCTAGAATTTCAAACAACACAAATGAAATCCCAATCAAATCAAATGAGCCCTAAATCCGAAGCACTATTAAAATTAAAAATTGGAAAGCAATTTTAAGAAAGTAAATATTAATTTCATCTTATCAAATGAGAATTCATAGAAAAATTGAAGCAACTGAGAGTACCTGTGAAGTTCGCTCTGTTGAAATTTCGGGTTTTCTGGTGTTTCTTCTTCTTCCTTCCGTCTTTTATTTTCTCAGAAAAAAAAAAAAAAAGAAAAAGAAAAGCTGTCAGGCCAATTAAAAAATGAAAACAAAAATGATGTAGGTCTACCCAATGGGGAAATACCACGTGGTGAAGGACCCAAACTAAACCCAATCCGAGTTTTGTTTTCTGACCCGACGTAAATCCGAGCCCGTCAAATATTAGGAACGGGCCGAGTTCGAGAGAGCCTGGCCCTACAGAGCGCGAGAGAGGGAGGAGAGGGAGGGAGAGAAATGGCGACGGTGGTGAAGAGCGTTGCGAAGGCGATCAGAGAGAGAGGTCTCCGCAGCTACTTAAAGGAGCTCAAGGAGGATGGCTTCTTGTATGTTCTATCTCCCATCTTTTGCTTTTCGAATTGATTTATTTGTTTATTTTTGTTAATATAATGCTTTTGGAGATGTCAAAGATCTCAAATTTGCTTGTTGGATGTATGTGATTGGATGCCAAGAGCATCGTTGGTATTTTCCTTATTGCAAGTAATGTTTCTGAATCCAATCTGTCCTCCTTGGCACCTGTTAAATAAAAGACAAATCAATGTGGGATGGCAATTTTAGATTTGGGTTTTTCTTATTTTTGCTGCATTGAAGAAAGAAATAATTTTCGGAAGTCCGAAAATTTGAAGAGGTGCTGAAACAAACAGCTCTTGAGCTGGGTGGGTTGAGAAAATTTTGTTGGTCTGTTCTCTGATGTTAAATCTGTTGGCTTGGTAGGAAAATGTAGGAAGGAAAACAGATTAGAAGCTAAAATTTTTGTCCAAATGCTTTACTATTTGGCGCTCAGGGACGATATCTTTTGTTATAATTACTGTTTTGGAGCACTTTCTGATGTCCAGGGATCATTGAGAGGTCTTTTAGTAGCTCGTTGAATGGCTCTTAAATTGCTTTTTTGGGTTTCGTATCCTATATCTTTATACCGTGCTGACTGTTTATACTGTTCCAAATCTTGCAGAAATTGTATTTTCGATGGAAACCTTACGTAAGTCACGTTACTTCCCCTTTACTTGATATCCTTAACAAACAAGCATAATGCGTGTTTACATGATATTTAGAGTGTTCTTATTTTGAGTACAGATCTTGCATGTTAAAATTTACATGCCATGTTATTCGAAGAGAACATAAAGGTTAAAACATTGAATTGTGACCGGTAGGCTAGTTGCTACTTGGATGCTGCAAAAAGCAACAGCCCCATAAGGATAAGTTATTCATAATTCTGGGAGTCTGATATAGTTAACAATTTCTCTCTTGTAAAGAAAATGAACATTGGAATGAGGGATTACTTTTGCTTCTTTGTGGTTTTCATTTTTTAATTGTGTTAGTCATCTTTGTTTCTTTAGCATATCTAGCAAATTTCTGTTTGATGCTGTAGGCAAACTAAGATCCACAACATTGGGGCAAGGCTTGTAGGTGTTGATAACATTGGCAATAAATATTATGAGAAGCTTGACACTCAATATGGTTAGTGTTTTCTTCATTCCCCACCTTCTGATGCCTTTCTTACTATAGCATAAAAATATTCTTTACTGCATTGCACTGGAGTTGTGACATTGATGTCGATTATCATTTCCAAGAACAAGCCATATTCAAATCATGATACAAATCTTAATCTTATGGATCTTTTCAAATCTTATTTCCATATTCCTAAGGTTATGGAAGAAGGTAAACAAATAATTTTAGTTTCCTAGGAAGTGTGCAAATTCCTCTTCCCCATGGTAAAATGGTTCGACTCTTTTGTAGGCTGAACAAATTTTGACAAAGGTCCCATATTTCTTTATAAGAATGCAAGGAAATTAATGGTGCTAGCCTGCTAGCGGGTTTTTGTGCAATTGGACAATTCGTATTAGATGCTTACATGCCTTGGTACATAAAATTTCACCACATCCATGCGAGTTACAGCCATGCGTTAGATATAACGACTGTTCTAATTTTCCTCTTTGATGCATTGGGAAGATGCCATTCTTCAAAGTTATGCGTTGCTTCGAGGTTATTGTGGTATGAATGCTCACAGCTAACGATTGACCAGAGGGATTTTACAGGAAGACACAGATGGGTTGAATATGCAGAGAAGAGTCGCTACAACGCTTCTCAAGTACCACCAGAATGGCATGGTTGGCTGCACTACATAACTGATCATACAGGAGATGAGGCCAGTCCTACTTCCCTTTGAAATATGTGATCGTGTATGCTGTGAAAATCTTGTTACATGTAGCTAACAAACAATGAATTCTTGTTGCAGCTTTTGATGCTAAAACCAAAGAGGTATGGCATTGAACACAAAGAAAATTTCACTGGGGAGGGTGATGAGTTTATTTACCATTCCAAAGGCCACAGCCTCAATCCAGGGCAGAGAGACTGGACCAGGTACCAACCTTGGGAACCAACCAAGAAGGAGTGAGTTGTTTCTGTGGCACGTACATGCTCAAACTTGAAAAGATTTGGCACTATTGTGCCGTGTATTCGGTTACTAAATGGCTTGTACTTGTGTTAGCTGTGAATCTTTTGGAATGCTTGCTGTGTGGAGAACAGTCCTAAAAACTTCATAGTTCAATGAAATGCTGGTATTTTGATTTGTTGGGTGAATAATATCAGTTCAAAAGGGTAGTGTTTCACGGTAGGAGTAGTAGCAATGTGCACTGAGCACTGCTAGTGCTAATTGGTGTTGTTCTCGAGTGCTGAAATGTCCGTTGCTGAGCGAAACAGATACATAAAAAAAGCATACATGAAGAGCGTGAATGAAAAAGTAGGTGGATTACACATTGATTTGGGTTATGGCAATACCGAAACATACATGTACGGGATGATTAGGAGTGTCGCTTGTGACATACCCGATCCTTATCACTCTCAGTTTTCCTTGTACCGATTCATGACCTCTCGGATAATTTCAAATAAGTAGGCGTGGCAAAAAGATTTGCGTGAATTGATGGGAGTGGAAGGCTGGAAGGGAGTGGAAGGCTGGAGAGCATGAGCTCTTACTCTCCATGCGTCGGCCTAACAAGCTAGTGAAGGAGAAGCTTACAAGTCGACAGACACTGCCGCACTGTATGCTACATTCCGCGTCATGCTTTTCTAATACCATGCATTTGCAATCATGTTCAAAATCTTGTGCCAAATTTTTACCCAAAATACCAGATAAATAAAAGGAAAATTAATAATAGTGACTTAAAAATTTTGAGTTTTAACAATAAAAATAAAATAAAAGGTAAAGTAAATAGTACAATATTAATTTTTTAGTGTAAAAATGTGATTTTTCATTAAAATAAACAGTACCGGGAACTTTTCGATAAAATTCCTATAAATAAACAGAAAAAACATTGTGCCAAATTTGTCATGGAAAATTACTAAAAAGTAAGAGCGTAAGGTAAGCTAATTAATCACGACTTCTCTTAACTTAACCTATAAAAGTGGGATTTAAAATTAAAAATAATTAGACAAAAGAAAGCCTCCGCAGCAAAGCAACCTCCATTCTCTGTTTCTGCTCGAGTCAGGTTTTGAGTCACGAGTCACGACTCAGTTCTGCATGACCACTGCAACTGCATTTGGACTCACCTAACTAACAACATACGAACTTTTTTATTTGCGACTTCTTCTCATCTCCCTTGCCAGTTTCGATAACCTTCTCCATCGATCTCCACGTGACCCTGAAAAACCAAACCAAAAAAAGCTCCTAAATTTCGTTTGGTATTCTTTCATACGCCGACAGCAACCTCCATTCAATTCAATTTCTGGGGAGATCTTTGGTGTGGTGAGCTGCAGGCAGCAATGGCGTCGGATCCTGAGAAGCCCGCGCTCTCTTCTCTCGCAAAGGTTTCATTTTTCTGCCCTCAATTTTGATTCTTTTGCACTTTCTAATTTCCTTCTCTCTTTGTGCTTATGGAACAAATTACGAGTCGTTCAGCTGAATTAAAACAAATCTCAGAAGATTATTTGGATTTTATACTGTTTAATTCTGTTGGAAGAACAAAGCTTTAAGGCCTCGTTTAATAAAACTGAAAATTTGTATAATTTGGTTTTGTGAGTTGGGATTTTGTTACTTTTGGTATTGGTGTTTTATTAAAGATTAGTTCAATTCCAGTTTGATGCCTGAGAAGGTGTAGGAAATGACAAGGATTTTGTCTTCTTCATCGTCACTAGTGTGTTCGATTCTACCTATGAAAATTATTGGTTCCTTTTACATTTTAACATGTGTGTTCTGTTTGATTCCGCTGAGAATTAAGAACATTAACTTGTGTCGCTTGATAACAAAACCGGCTTGAGTTTTATTGTTTGTTTTAGATATCTGCCCCGTTCGGAGTTGTTAGCGCATTGCCATTTTTCAGGTGGGGAAGTCTTCAGGTGAAATCGGCGACACACAGGAGCCACTTCTTAATGGGGTTCACAATTCAGAAAACTATTCTCTTATTGCCGCAATCCTACCGTGAGTATTTTTTCGGTTTTATCTGTTTTATTCTTCTGTTTAGACTGAAAATTTGACAGATAATCACATTATTCTGGCTTTACACTGCTCCTTGATGATTTCAGATTTCTATTCCCAGCTCTCGGAGGACTACTATATGGCTATGATATTGGTGCAACATCATGTGCTACAATCTCCGTAGAGGTATACATGAGCTATTAATCATAAAGCGTGTTCTTCGTACTTTATTTGTAACTGCTGATTCACTTAGAACATACTCAATTGCAGTCGGCCACATTAAGCGGAGTATCATGGTACAACTTATCATCTGTGGAAATTGGTCTCATAGTAAGTTTATAAGTAATCTTCCTTGCTGTCACTGAAAACTCTACGAATGTTTTTTCTTTTTAGTTATGCCAGCTCCTTGTGCATCTTTCTTTGGCTTCAGAGAAGATTAATGTATCTAATTGGTACCTGTTTCATTTGCAGACCAGTGGCTCATTATACGGGGCGTTGATTGGATCTTTGATGGCCTTTAACATTGCTGACTTCTTAGGTGGGGTTTTCACCTTTTTCTAATACATTCCAAATTATACAAGTAAAACTGATGACGTCTTCCACTACTGATGAAGTTTGAATGGTTAATATGTATAAAGGAAGAAGGAGGGAGTTGATTTTGGCTGCTTTATTGTATCTTCTTGGAGCTCTAGTTACAGCAGTAGCACCCGACTTGCCTGTTATGGTGATTGGACGCTTGGTATATGGTATAGGAATTGGACTGGTAATGAATAGAATGCTTCTTTTTTTTTCAATGCAAAGCTATACTTAGCTCCTTCTTTGAAACTGGAGATGTATAAATTTTCAATTTCTTCTCTTTTAGGCAATGCATGCTGCTCCAATGTATATTGCTGAGACAGCTCCTAGTGCTATACGGGGTCGCCTAATATCGCTCAAAGAGTTCTTCATTGTACTTGGGATGGTTGTAAGTTCTTCTACATTCCATCTGAGAGTCTATGATTTTTTTTTCTGCCGTGATATGCAATGAAGCCAACTAAAAGCTGTCTTCAAGTTTGCTCCTCTTTTTTGTAGCTTATTCTTTAAAAGTTTTATCTTACTATTTTTTTTTATATTCACGAAGGCCAGCAAATCATAAGCACTTGAATTTTGTGCAGGCAGGTTATGGAATTGGTAGCCTTTTAGTTGACATAGTAGCTGGTTGGCGCTATATGTATGGAGTTAGTGCCCCTTTGGCAATAATTATGGGTATTGGAATGTGGTGGCTACCAGCATCACCTAGATGGATCCTTCTGTGTGCCATACAGGGGAGAGGAAATATGCATGAGTTAAAAGAGACTGCAATCAGTTGCTTGTGCCGGCTTAGGGGTAGAGCCATTGGTGATTCAGCTCCTGAACAAGTAGATGAGATGCTGGCTGAGCTTGCTTATGTTGGTGAGGAGAAAGAAGCTACATTAGGGGAGATGTTTCATGGAAAATGCTTGAAAGCCCTTGTGATTGGTGGTGGATTAGTCTTGTTCCAACAGGTAGTTTCAGTTGGGAAAGGAATATGATATGATGTAATCTGTTGAAATCTTTGGCTTATACATAGCATCTCTATACTATGACAGATTACAGGGCAACCAAGTGTGCTGTACTATGCTGCATCGATTTTTCAGGTACCCTGCTAATTTAGATCTGGGGTACAGATTGGACATTGGTTGAAAAGATTATCCCTTACAAGGGTTTCGTAGGAAAATGTCTCTCACCATAACCCATATAATATAATAGAGTGCAGGATTCTCTGAAGCGTCTGATGCAACACGGGTCTCAATTTTACTTGGCGCTTTCAAGGTATTTCCAAATGACATGCCATGCTATTTATCCGGACGTGGTTTAAAAACTTTTCTGTTTTTTGCCTGCTGAAAAGTGTTCATCTGTTTCCGTTGAAGAATTCGACTCTCTAAACAGATATGTCTGACTCTTATCTTTTTCTTGTAGTTGATAATGACTGGAGCAGCTGTTCTTCTTGTTGATAGACTCGGGAGAAGACCTCTACTACTAGGAGGTGTTACGGGGATGGTAAGGCTTCTTTTGGGTTGATGTTTTCATTTTTATTCACTTTTCGTATATTATAAGACTAGAACCAACTATCTTTGAGCGTTTGAGTACCATGAAGAATTTATGTACTTTGTTCATATGACAGGTCATCTCGTTATTCCTTTTGGGATCATATTACCTTTTCTTTGATAATGCACCGGTTGCGGCTGTAGTTGCTCTGCTGCTGTATGTTGGGTGTTATCAGGTAATCAGAAGTTGTATACCGTATATTTTGTTCTTTTTAGATAGGTTTTTAGTTCTGTAGGGTAACCCATGGAAACTTGTTGTGCAGATATCTTTCGGTCCCATTGGTTGGTTAATGATATCAGAAATATTCCCCTTACGGTTAAGGGGGCGAGGACTGAGTATAGCAGTGCTTGTGAATTTTGCTGCAAATGCGCTGGTGACATTTGCATTTTCTCCTCTAAAGGTACTTAAGATTACCAGCCGTGTTATTTCTTTTGGAATTTTATTAATTAAATTGTCTTTGGGAATGTTCGTTCTTGTATTCGTGTCGTGAGTGAGATAATTACGAATGTTGACGCTGATTGAAACAGGCATTGCTGGGAGCTGGAATATTGTTTTATGGATTTGGAGCAATAGCAGTGGCATCTCTAGTTTTCATTTTCTTCATCGTCCCAGAGACCAAGGGGCTTACTCTTGAGGAAATTGAGGCCAAGTGCCTTTAGGCCATCTGAACTTCTGGACTTCTGGACTCCTGGTGTTGCAAGTTGCAACCAAACATTAGTCATAAAAGTTAAGAAACCAATCTTCATCTATGTTATATATTATAGTTCACCTAAATAGCATGTTGTATAAATAATATTGTAACATATACTAGCATATGCCTCCGCATTTTGCGTATGTTCATTTTTTTATTTTTGTTTTTAAAATGGGAAGTGTGTAATCATTTATAAAAATGAGAGAATTAATGGTGGTGGAAATTTGTTGCCAATGAGGAAGATACCTACTATGTTTACATGGCTTTTTTTTTTAAAAAAAATAAAGGAAAAAAAGGGACAACTAGTGACAAGTTACGATTATCCATCATTTTCAGAACTAGGAAGACTCGTAGAGACATTTCAGCCACCCCTTAGCCACAAGTCTGGCTTCCACACCAGCAACGGGTTTCCTACTATGTTTACATGGCTTTGAGGGTGAGGTAAAAAGAGCAAAATTCGTGCTGCATGTAATTATTAAAATGTCTATAAATTTTATTTTTCTTCAGTTTTAAAGTGAGGGTTGCCACCCAGTACAACGGTCTGATGATATTCTTCTTCACTTTGAAGTGAAAGGCTTTAGGTTCGAATTTTGTGGATGACGAATTTGATATCAAATTAGGTTGCCCATTGTGTGGTTTTGCCGAACTCCCTCACCTTTAGTGTAAAAATATCGATGTACTCAAAAAAAAAAATAATAAAAAAGAGGTTAGAATTGTTGTAAAATCGACGGTGGGTGCAGTGGAATAAATGGAACAAGACACAAAATTTACGAGGTTCCTCTACAGTCAGTGTGACTGAAGTACGTCCTCGGGGCTGCAGTGGTGCTTTTATTATAATCTAAAATAATAAGAGTACAAAGATAACTCTCTCTATTATCTCCTCTCCTCTTCCTCTCTTTTCTTTCTTTCTTTTCCTTCCTCTCTTTCTCGTGAACCTCTCACATTCATCTCCCAAAAATCTCTTGTTGTGTTCCATAAGACTTGCTTTTATAGAAGCAAATCACAAGCAACATAGTGAAAGGCTTACTATATGCATGTGAGTATTTACTATACATATTACTATACACATGTGGTACATTACTATACACATGTGGGCAAACATACCCACTATTTACAACACTCCCCCTTGGATGCCCACATAAGTCTTCGATTGACTTGTTAAAATCTTGATCTGTTTTGGATGCTCCCCCTGATAAGTATCTCCCCCTGATTTCAAATCATGTAGGCTGATCGTTGATCATTCTGCTTCAGTCTCTTAGTAAGAAGAGTTGCCGAAAGAGATGTTTTACTTGTTGTTAACTTTCCACAGGCTTGTTCTTGAACTGGGCTAGAGGGCCTTCTGCTAGACTAGCATCGAAGATCTGAATTTACTCCTTTTATCTGGAGCGGAATTTGATTCAAAAGTGGTGGACACTTGATCTTGAATCGGATTTGTGATTTCTTCAAGGACATCCGAGGCTTGATCTTGAATAAAGTTGTACCGTGAAGAGCTTCACGTGGCAAGTGATATTCGACTTTGTCGGGGATGAATCAACACGTGTTTGTTGCACTTGTCTCCACATGCTTCAAGTATCAGTTTCACTTGCCTTACTTGCTCCTCTTACTTAAGTAGTATTTTCCCTGGTTTTCCCCCATGCATGTGTGACATCTTCTCCTGCAGTATTTGCCTTTTGATGCAGGAGTGGAATGCAACCCTTGCATTTGGATGGTCATTCAGAACATTCCCTCACAACGACTCATCTATGTTTGGCAGCTTCAGTGTAAAGAGCCACTATCTGATCAACTGTCATGAGGTATTTGCCGGTGGAATTCATAACCTTGACAGCAGTTGAGGATGAGTACTCGAGAGCAATACTAGGTAAGCAATCAGGAAAGGTTCCAGGCAGTCGGTTCCTTACCGGGAGTTTGAGTGGAGGTTCCGACATATGGCTTTCTTTATCCTTGTCTTTGCAGGTAAGAACAAGGACAAAGGAAAGGACATGGAGATTGCATGATATGAGATAATCTTGCTCTGGTCCCTGAAGATATGTGATAATCTTGCTCTGGTGTGACATGATTGAAGAGGTATTCTCGGAGAGGAAGAAAACTGAGTATTTCGAGATGCTATGTTGAAGATGCATTCTCGGAGATGAGGAAGATTTAGGTATTCTTGCAGTGTTGCAGGTCTGCCTTGTTATGGAGAACAGAGGTCGACATATATAGAGATTTCTCAATAGCAAGTGTGGTGCTGTGCTTTTACTCTTGTCAGCAACTGTGGTGTAAACAGAACAATAAGATTTACGCGTTTTCAACTTTGTCAGAGATCTTTGACAAAATTGCACGCGACATCTGAAAAAGCTGGGATTACGTCTGAAAAATGCCAACGAACTTTATTCAGGAAAATCTGGATTTTGAAATTCGGAGAGCGGTGCCTCTTCGATCTTTGAACAAGTGGCTCTGTTGCCTCTTCTTTTATAGAGACATCAATTGTGTTCAAGAGTATGCTCAGAAAGTTGCTGCCTGAGAAATTTCCCCCTTCTTGCACTTCTGAAATTTTATTTGACCTCTATTTTTCCTTCATCATTTCTGGAAAATGACTTGCCCATCTAACATTTGCTTAGATTTGAGTCTTATGAGTGATATAGACGAGCAGCGTCATGATAATATATGGCGCCCGTCCTTCTTATATTCTAATGGTCCTCTTACGGTTGGGGACTCTGTGATGAAGAATAACATAACCGCTACTGTGGTAGCTAGGAATCTTTTCACTCAAAGGGATAACAAGATCCTTTCAGAACGGTCTGAAGAGTCGGCCGTTCAAGACTCATTGGCTCTCAGTGTTCAGTGTGCTGGCTCTGTTTCCAATATGGGCCAACGCCTACTTGCTCAAACTTGCCAAGTTAAATCATTGATGGCGGAGGTGACAAGTCTTAAACAAGAGATCGGAGAGCTCAAGCACGAGAATAGGGTGTTACACGTGCTTGCAAATAGTTACTCTACGAGCATGAAAAGAAAGCTCGACCAACTGCAGGAATCTGAAAGTCGAATTCAAAGTGATCACCATAGGTTTTTTGCTAGATTCCGAAAGCAACTGATGCCTTCCCCTTCTGGTGTTTTGCTAAGTACTGGGGTGCCACATAATCAATCTCCAGTGCCTCCCCCTTCTGGGGTACTTCCGAGTACTGAGGCTTCACATGAGAAACCTTTGTGAAGGCTCCATCCTGTTTGTTTTTTTTTAACTCATGTGTATGTACATATCTGTAATTTCTTGGAGATATTAATAAGTAAGCTTTATTTCATTCAATGTATTGTGCCAAATACAATAAAGCATATACTTCACTAAGATGTGGTACTTCTGGACCAAATATCAATTTATCTTTACCCTCACGAAGATAAATGATTATTCTTAGTGTCATCATCATTTGAGTATTCAACTCATAATCTTCAATCCATATGGTTCTTTTAATATCATAAACATCATGGATAATATTCGTGTTGGTAGATTGTTCGATCTGCAGCTCGAGACAATAATTCTCTCAACACTTTATAATCTTTCTTGACTTTTCAGGAGTCTCAATTTAATATCATCAACTCTTCAGGAGTTCTAATTTAATGTCATTGACTCTTGCAAGAGATTTTAGTATGTTGCAACAATATCATAATGATAGTACTCACTAAGGCAATTTATATCATCCATTGGTATTGAGTACATATTTTATGTTTTACCCTTCAGGGGCTTACTCCAAGCAATTTGAATCCTTCAAGGATTTTCTACATTTCATGACACATTTTCCTTTGGAATTTATACAGAGCAATTTGCTCCCATGTATACTTGAGGGATTTACTTATGGAGATATGATGTGGGCGACTCATAACCCTTTATATATAATTTTCCATTCATATAAACTCGTTTACAAGAGTATAATTAGTAACCTTGTGTCATATCATGTAAGTGTATTTTACTATATTACAAATGCCCAATGTAACCTCCTTGGTTCAACATCTTTTGGCTATTTGTATTGTATTCAAATATATAGGTCCATTTTTCCACGTTCTTACAAAATTGTAATGGAATTGCCTTTCTCCATTTTGGCCAATAATTTTCCTTTTGTCGACGAACAAAAAAAACGTGACTCAATATTAACACAGCTCATTGATGAATTTAGTAGCTACTTGTAAAAACCAAAATTACCATTGGTTATCATCAATTCGAGATCCCATATTCTCATGTGCATGCGCATGCATAAAAGCTTTTCATTTCTTTGGATATCCATTGCCTCTTCAAGGGCATTACACTATCTCTTCCAGGATAGTCGTAATTTAGAGAATGCGGATCATAACCTCTTCTAGAGCGTTATAGAGCTTAGATTTTAATCTCCACTTCTAGGAGTTGAGTCATTTAGAACCTATACGTCAATCATGCTTCATGCATGAGACATCATCATTCCCATGTCTGCGGATTGTCCTTTCTGGGACGTGTATCCATGCGGCGACTGTCATGCTTCTGGCATGCAACAATTATGCTTCAAGAATGTAATAGTTCAGTAGTGCCATATTCTTCTTCTTTCGAATAACTGAACCTTTTGAGTCTAAAAGTCTGCCACGCTTCAGGCGTGCAACAGATAAATCATTTACTGTCTCATTATTTTGTCCAACAGGGACATCAATTCTTGTAGGCACTTTCATTGCATCATTCAATTATTCCTATTTCATTTTCTCATTGATTGCTTCGTGAATCAAAATAAAACAAATTCTCTTCGTTCTTCTGGAACGATATTTTCTTATCATTCTTCTGGAATGATATTTTCTCATCGTTCTTCTGGAACAATGTTATTTTCTCCCCCTAATGACGAATAAATTGTCTTATTAAAATAATAGTTCGCAAACCACGCGGTAAACATATCCTCAGTCAAGGGTTCCAAATAGAATGATAGATGGTGTTCAACATCAATGCCTAATCTGCGATGATGCCTCATTTCAGTACGTTATGGCAGTCTTACAGGCACATAGACAACACAACCAAAAACTCGTAAAAGTATAATGCTTGGCTGGTTCCCAAACACGAGTTGTACTGAGAAGTATTGATGGTTGATAACATATCTCAACCGAATTAATAATGCATCATGTAAAGTTTATATGTCCCCATGTATAAAACTGGCAATTTCGTTTTCATGAGCAGAACGTTGGTAATCAATTTCACCCACTTAATAAATGCTTCTGCTAAACCATTTTGAGTATGGACATGAGGAACTTCTGGTCCTTATTTAATAGTTTGTAGACTGAGACTCTTATGGCTTTTATTACAATTAAGTTGAGGCACTGTGGCACTTAAAACTTACGATACTCATCAAGGAATTTCATGTCCGATCCTTTTGCATGATGGAACTTCAGGTCCAATCATTTTTATATGTTGAGGATCAAGAAACTACAGGTTCTGATCTGATCAAGGAACTTCAGGTCCTATATATACTCATTGTAACAAAAGATAAGTACAATAAATAAATTAAAGCAATAGGCGGTAATTCCAGCCATAGTAAATAAATTGAATAATAAATAAATTAGAGCTTGTGACAAGGGCTTTAATTCAGCACCATTCACATAAATCAAAACTTAAAGCAGTAGGCGGTAAAACCGTCCATGATAAATAAATTGCTTTAAAGTAAATAGAATTTGTGACATTGGCTTTAAACCAACACCATGCACATAAATAAATATATACATATTTTCTTCTTTCTTTTCAGATGGTGTAACACCATCCAAAAACTTTTACCTTTATTTTATTTTATTATTTTCTTATTCAATCACATTCTACACCATTCCAAAAAAACATTGCCTTTTTCTTTCATTTTACATGGTGCAACGCACCTTTCCAAATCATTGGCCCCATTTCCCCTTTTCTTTGTCTATTTCTACCAGTCTCGAAACCCAGTACCAGCTGGGTTGTTGTGGGGGTTACACAGAACCAATTCAATCCAAAAAGGCTACCAGAGACTGGCGTTGTTCTTGCATGGTCCAAAGAACATGGCATCGCAAAACAAAAATCTCTCCACAGAGACATAGATGACAGTGAGGTTGGCGGAGGCACAAGAGAGGGAGGCCTGTGTGGGGTCAGTCATGCCATTACCATCTCAGACAACTGAGGATTCATGGAGGTCCTCGAGATCCATTGAGAACGACACGATCTGGGTTTCCAAGTCTAATGAGATTCTTCTGGATCTCTGGAAACTAGTTGTCAGGTACGAGTTTTCTTATCTCGTGACGACTTCAGGTCGTTTGGAAATTTCAATTCGCACCGGAATTCGGTGGGGCGCTTCTGGCGTGGTGGGAGAAACGAAAAATGGACATACCTTTGCTTGTTTTGCTGCACCTTTGTTTGTCTGTAAGATCTCTCTATCTTTCTTGTCCACGAGAGAAAAATAGATTGCAGGTCTAGCAGGGATAAGGATTAGCACATCAATAGTTAGAGTGATAAAGGAAAAAGTGATAAAAGAAAGGTTGATGGATTTTTGTAACAAGATGATCTTCCCTGTTTGACATGTCTGGCTTGCCGTCTCTATTCTGTGAGATTTTAGCTGACCGAGGTGAGAGGTAGATAATGTTTCACCGGATTTATGGTGTTGTGCTTTCCACTGACACGAGAGCTTCTCGTGCTGATAACGTGTTGTAAAATCGACGGTGGGTGCAGTGGAATAAATGGAACAAGACACAAAATTTACGAGGTTCCTCTACAGTCAGTGTGACTGGAGTACGTCCTCGGGGATGCAGTGGTGCTTTTATTATAATCTGAAATAATAAGAGTACAAAGATAACTCTCTCTATTATCTCCTCTCCTCTTCCTCTATTTTCTTTCTTTCTTTTCCTTCCTCTCTTTCTCGTGAACCTCTCACATTCATCTCCCAAAAATCTCTTGTTGTGTTCCATAAGACTTGCTTTTATACAAGCAAATCACAAGCAACATAGTGAAAGGCTTACTATATGCATGTGAGTATTTACTATACATATTACTATACACATGTGGTACATTACTATACACATGTGGGCAAACATATCCACTATTTACAACAAGAATGGTATTTTAAGAGTTTTTAGTTGACAGAGCAATTCAACCGAAATTTTCTCCTTTGCAAGTGGCATGCAGATCCATGTGTATCTTTTTTTTTTTCTTTTAAGAATAAAAATGATTTAAAACTCTTTGAAGAAGTATTGGGTGTGGTGTTAAGAAATTTTTGGGTGTCCTTAGTGACATTTCTGCGTGTCCTTAGCAGCAACCAAATTTGAAACTCGTGTGGGCCCAGAGGTCAGCCCAAAAACCTTTTATTGTATTGGGCTGGGCTTACTGAGAAGACCCGATCCACATCAGCCGTCGTAGTTGTAACTGGTAAAACAACTTTGACAGTAATTTCCTTTCAAGTTGAAGCAGTTGGCGGTGGCTAGGGTTAGTGAGAGAGAGGAGAGATGGCGAAGTTCAATGAGGTGCAAAAGAGGAGGAGAGCGCAGAAAGCGGAGAAGAAGAGATCGGTTCACGGCGACCCAACCACCGGGAAGCTCCACAACAAGCCCCAACCCCTCTCCATCTCCGGCAAGCGCAAGCGCAAGCTCTTGAAAAAATGGCGCCGAGTATGCTTTCCTCTCATTACTAATTTTAAATTTGTATTCGTTTTTGTTGCCCCTTGATTACTCACTCCGTCAAAATCTAATTTAATTACTGTTTCTGTGTGTATTTGTTGTTATAATTCGTTAATTTTTGTGTAAAAAAAAAAAAAAAATTGTTTTCAGGATCAGAACGAGGCTGTGAAGAAGGGACTTATAACTATGCAAGATGTCGAAATGGCTGCTGCCGATGCTGATGGTAACTCCTCCTCTCAATCTCTCCGTTGAATTTTTAATCTTTCGTCGACAATGTCTTACTTGATTTTCGGATTCATGCGCGACTTTTGCTATTACATAATCAAGCGCCAAAATCATGATTAACTAACTCTTTAATCGTTGTATGCCAAATTAAACAACGCTAACTTGCTTCTGTTAAATTCAATGGGGTTTGTACCAAGAAGCTGACATAAGGTCCTTTGTTTGTAGAAGTAGAAGAATCTAGAGACACCAAGACTTCTTCTTCAAAGTTTCCCATGAAGAAGAAGAGTCTCAAGATCAAACAACTAAAAGGCAAAGGTAAGTTTTACTTTGATATTCTCGCTTCTCTTCCCTTCATACGTTGTTATGTTCGTTTTACCGTCGTGATCTTAGCGAGTGCTCATATTTTTCTGGTTTTCTTGATGGACAGGTAAGAAGAAAGGAAAATCTTCTAAGGCGGCTGCTGCTGCCACCCCCGAAGCTTCAGTGGATGCAATGTTAGAGTAGATTACTTGTGTCTAGCTTATGAGAGAACTTGTCAACGCTCTACTCAACCCCATCCCATTGTAATGCTTTTTTTCTAATTGGAAATCGAATGAATTTTAGATCAAATTCTCTGTTTCGATGAAATTCAGGTCATTCGATGCTCGTATACTCGGCCTCGATTTACTGTACATTACGACGACAGTAGACAAACCACCCAGAAAAGGAAAACAGGAGTACAAAAATGTCACTGAATCTTTGAAAAAAGACATCAAATTCTCCAACTATCGATTTCCTTCGCTAATCGAGAGCTAAACTAGACACTGAGTGCTGGAGGAGAGTTACGAAAGGCAGGCATAGGCCATTGGAGCTGTTTATCTCTTAAACATTCCACAACTTGGAAGTATTCTGCTGTATGTATTCTGCAATGACCGGAGAGCTCTTCACCAATTCCCATATCTCGGCAGAATTCTTCACCCAGTTGCGTTCCGTCACCGGTGGATCATGTACAAACTCTGGTTTCTATACAAACTTTGGTATAACTTTCGGACTGACCTCCTGGGGACTCATCTTTATTCTTTGTTGGGATTACAAACAAAGGTGGATCATATGCATACTTTGGTTTCTATTTCCATATTTCCATATACAAATTCATATGAACGTGCTAAAATCCATTATAGTCTATTAAAATTCTTTAAAATCTATCACTTATAAAAAGTCTATTAAAGTCCAGCCAACAGGATCCTCTCCGGATCCATTTGGTGATATGTAAATTGTGTTCGTTCATCGTACATCATGTGGTCGGTTTTTGTCAGTTACCGTTTGTATTTAATTTTAAATAAAAATATTTAAAATGATTTTTGACAGCACGATGTACGATAAACGAATATGATTCACGGATCTCCGGAATCCTCACAAAGAGGATCTGGATTCAAAGTCCAGAATGAATATACTCGGATTTTTATAGAGCATAGAATATTTTAAAATGTTGATTGAATACCCATCAACTTTTATAAACTCATTTAAATCATAAATACTCCTAACTGAATACACCCTAAAAAATAATAAAACTTCTATATTTACCATCTATTTGTATTATATCATTAATCAAGATGAAATCTACATATTGATAAATCATAACTTTATTAAAAAGATGATACAAATAAATAATAAATGTAACAGCACTTAAAAAACCATATTTACCTTACTAAAAAGAGGTAAAAGAAAAGTAAATTACATATACAAGACTTCAGTCGTGGCATTTGGTTTGGCGAGCTTTATTAGGGCTCTCTAGGACTGGCACGACTGATTGATTTCACCTTCTCCTTCTTCGTTATTGTAATCTTGAAAGAGGTTTGAAGAATCAAGATTCACAGAGACACGGACACCCATAAACCGCAAAGATCAGCTCGCCTAAATTGATTTGAATTCAATTGGTTTCGTCCTGTAAATACAGATTAATACGGATTATTAATTAATTAATTCTCCGATTAATACCAGATTCCAGTGGTGTGGTGTGGTGTGGTTGGAATTAGGATGGGGACAAGGTCCCAGCAGCAACCAGGACGAGAGGGAGCAGGGCAGGACGACGACGACATGGCCGGGGGTCAGTCCGTGTCGATGAGCGGCAGCGTGGGCTCGCCCTCCAGCCGTAGTGAGCAGACCATGGCCACGCCCGCCGGCGACAACAGTTTTCTTCGATTGAACCATCCCGACGTTCACGGCGATGACGCTGGCTCCCAAGGCGCCGTTGGGTCAGTCACTTCCCTCCCTCCCTCCCTTTTCTTTCTGCTTCAGGTCTTATTAGGGCACAGTAACGAATTATTTTGTTTATTTCTGTGTAATTATATATATATTCATATGCTGCTCATTTTCTTGTTTGTCTAATTTTATTGGCTTGTATATAGTTTTATTTGTTTACTACTTTCGTTTTGTTTATCATTTGAGTCCTCTGAATCTCTGATTATATGCATCCACTGCATACATTCGTAGAATATGCAGCCACATTGTTTAGTTTCGGAGTCCTGATTTCGGCTCTCTCATCATCGATTAGATTGCGATAACTAGCGCTCTACTTTAGGCTAAATATATGGGAATGAAGAGCCGAAATCAGGACGCTGAGTTGTGGACATGTTTGTACAACATTTGTTTGACAATTGACATTGATTCATTTACAGCACTTGTTAAATTTTTTAGTTTCCCTAAATGATTATTGCTTTGAACAGTAGCAAGAAGAAGAAGCGAGGGCAACGAGCCGTGGCAGGTGATAAGAATGGAAGAGGACTACGCCAATTCAGCATGAAAGGTGCTTCATTGATCGCTATCTTGTCTTATCTTATTTTCTCTTTACATCCTGTTTTGCCTTCCAAAAAGGTGGTTAAATTTAGCTGGCTATGAATTGCATTTAAGGGATTGACGTTGTTGTTATTTTCATCCATGCTTATACTTCTTCTCCCCTGGTTTTCTGATTCTGTGTTGCTCGTGTCCAGTGTGCGAGAAAGTGGAGAGCAAAGGAAGAACCACTTATAATGAGGTTAGATGGTTTCAGTTTGACTGTTTGTGCATATTGTTCCTTTTCCTTTTTGCCCTGTGAGTGCTCACTCCTGGTCCTATACAGCGAATGGATTATGTATTTTATCAGGGAGCATTTCTTTCCCTTCAGTACTTGTTTGCGTGTTTAAACTGGTAGGGTTCATGCATATCTTGATCTAATAGGTTACTGAAGTAGGTTATTCTAGCATCCATCAAATCAAGGATTGATAATTAACAAATTTGGATTTTTCTCATCAAACAACCATTTGACGTGTGTGGCTGCCTGTTTGGTTCTAAAGAAAGTTGATTCGCAGGCTACTGACTCTAGTGTTTCTCCTCTAACTACTGAGGTGTTCCTTGCTTCTTAGTCCTTAGTCATAGGTGAGTGAATGACCTTTTTGTTACAGAGGGTGGTATAATCTCAGAGGTCAATTAAATTTCAACATCATCTGAAGCCATGCTGTGTAGTCGGAGTAATGTGTCAAATGCTTTTTTGGGGAACAATGGTGCAAAAGTTGTTGGAGCAAAGGGACTCATTAAGCAATGTTGTTATCATTAATAGAGGGGTGCAATGTGATTTAAAATTGACATAACAGATAATAGAGTTTTCTCAAGATCCGCATGTAAATAAGTTCTGCTCCTAAGAGTTTGAAGTGCATTCCAGGTTGCAGATGAACTTGTAGCGGAGTTCGCTGACCCTAGCAATGCTGTTACATCCCCTGATCAGGTTTGATAACTAAGCTGATACATCTGCAGTCGTCTGGGAAAAAAAGGGGAATGAATTTGCTAACTTTTTCTTTTCTTGGGTTCAAATTTATTTAGCAGCAACAAGATGATGAGAAGAACATCAGGCGAAGGGTATATGATGCCCTCAATGTTCTTATGGCAATGGATATTATATCTAAAGATAAAAAAGAAATACAATGGAAGGGTTTGCCTCGTACAAGCCTGAATGATATTGAAGAACTGAAGGTCTGATTGCAGTCTATATTTTGTCTCTTGTATATTAAGTGGTTTATTGTCTGTTGACCGTTGTAGACCCAAGTTTGAGATTATAAAACTAGTTATACATGTATTAAATGTAGACCGAGCGCATGGGATTGAGGAATAGGATCGAAAAGAAAGCTGCATATCTGCAAGAGCTGGAGGAACAAGTAATGAATAGCTATTGTCCATTATTTCATGCTTCATGACTTTGGCTCAGTTGAGGTTTTTATATGTGCTTGATTTGATGACTATGAAAACATGTCTGAATGATAGGATGCACTGAACCATGTAGATCAGTGTCTGCACACACTTACTTCTTATCTCTTTTATCAGTACGTAGGTCTTCAAAATCTGATACAACGGAATGAGGAATTATACCACACTGGAGATGCGCCCAGTGGAGGCGTGGCTTTACCTTTCATTCTTGTGCAGGCAAGTTTTCTTCTCAAGGTTTCCCTTGTTTCATGACCACATATTCTGAGAGATAGTTTAGAAAGTAGTGCTTTTTTTAGGTATGGTGCATGAAAACAAAATGGTTTGTATTTGATGGGTTGGTATGATTTGGTTGGTTGGTTTGGGATATGTGACACGTAACCTTCTGCTTGATACAAGATATACCATATTTTATACCAATTATAACTCTTCAATCCCGTTCTAAATAAGAACAAGCACATGATTAGCTTTACTTGACTAATTTGCTGTCAGAATCCTTTTTTGCAAGTTTGTTGTTATCTGATTCTTGATTACTTCTGTTGTCACACACGTAATTCAGTCACTGATTGTACCCTTCTTTTCCTAGATGCTTAAGCAGGATGTATTAGTATTTTTCTTTTAACTTTTACCTGGAGATATCAGAAGTGCCTTATATTATCGTTTGGCGTTTGAGTTTTCCATATAGAGTCTAAGTTGCTTTATCATGCCTTGTACTTATTATTTATCTATTTCTTTTATCCCTAGACTCGCCCTCATGCAACTGTTGAGGTGGAAATATCAGAAGATATGCAGCTGGTGCATTTTGACTTCAATAGGTAACTTTCATTCTTATATTGTTGCAAACAGAACGACATGATAGTTGGTAGTAACATGTATACACGATTGTCCGCTGAGGACACAAGTAGAGATAGTTGACACTAGGAGTATGGCACTTGAGCCCAAAGCGCTGTTAATGGGTCAACTCTGTCTCTGTGTAATAGCTCAATAAAAAGTTTTTTCAATCGTTAAAGTTTTGCACTCATCATTTTGTTATGTTTTGATTGTATATCGTCTTGTTTTTGCAGCACCCCATTTGAGCTCCATGATGATAATTACGTTTTGAAGGCAATGAATTTTTGTAATAGGCAGCAGAGTGATGATGCGACACAAAATTTAACAGTAGATGGAGGCGAAGGTTGTAGCATGTCAGGCATGTATCAACCACAGATCCCTCTTGCTTCAATGAACACACCAGTTAGAGCACCGCCCATGTCACCGCCCCGTCCCGGAATACTGAAATCACGTGTCAAGCATGAGCACCATGGACAATAGTGTTAGCATATGTGTATATTGTGGAGAGTAGTTTGCCGGAAGTGAATAGGTCATCCCGCACCCTCATCGTTGGTAGATATTGCCATAAGTTGGATGTAGTTTAGGTTGCAAAGAAGCAGATGAGTCTTGGTTGGTTTGATACACTCGGGAGGATGTTGGCTGTGGCAAATGATTTGCTTTGCATTGCATGTCCAATATGTGCTATTGTAATTTTTATCCCATTCTTTTGCCAGTTTTACTGTTTTTAGGCCTCCGTTCCGTCGTAGTAGAATTCAAAGTGGACTGTTTATGTAGTCTGAAGAGAATTGTTCACCTCCAAGATTAGAATGATACGATTGATTCGACATTATCTTCTGTACGGCGTCTTACATTTTCGCAAGTTATTGTTCATCGTCTGTCATTCAGCGTTCGAATGCGTGGTTTCATTCATGATATGATGGTGTCCAGATAATATGTACGACATGAACGTTCTGTGTCACACGCCTCTACTTACATGGGATCAGAGAATGAATCAGGAAAATTAGAAATATCGTGAGAGAGATAGAGAGAATGAATTGGGAAAATTAACACACACGTTTCAAATCAGAAATAAATATAATTTCACTTCCGAGTAAGTTACTAGGTTGAATTTCAATCCAACTTTGATTACTTGTAGTTTTGAGCCAATTCTATTATAGTTTAACAATTAAGTGCATGACAGTCGAAGACCAAAACTTTAAGAGCCACTCAGTACTACGGTCAGATGTATTCTTCTTCATTTGAAAGTGAGATACATTATATTAGAATATCATGAATGACGAATTCGATACTAAATTAGGTTATCCATTGTGTGACACCCGAACTCTTCCCTCCTCTTACTATAAAATATATCATTTTTAGTCCAAAACTCAACATTCCAAAAAACAAAACAAAAAAACTCTTTTAAGATTGGTCTTAATTTAGGACGAATGGTCCAATTTCATTTTTTTAATGAATTAACTGATAATATTATTGTTATCCTCTCTACTCGACTCTCTAGTGTCTGTAGAGTGGAGTCGCGGCGGTGGTTTTTGTGGTGGCTTCTTTTCCCGCGGAAAAGGAAATGGAGTCGCTGACAACGTACTCCTCTTCCTTGTTGTGCACCTGTCCACTGCTGTCCTCCCATTGTTCCCAATCCAACACCACCGCCTTCAAAATTCCCTCGACCTCCACCAAACCTAAAACCACCTTCACCAACATTGTAGTACAGTCCTCGGTGAGCCCGGACCCCTGGTCCCTCAGCGACGGCAACAACCCCGACCGCCCCAAACCCAGGTCCAAGAACCCCAAAAAGCCCCTTTCCGACGACAACGCCCGCCGCATCATCAAGGCCAAGGCCAACTACCTCAGCGCCCTCCGCCGGAACCAGGGCCCACAGGCCCAAACCCCCAAGTGGATTAAGCGGACCCCCGAGCAGATGGTCAACTACTTGCACGACGACAGGAACGGCCACCTCTACGGCCGCCATGTCGTCGCCGCCATTAAGCACGTCAGAGCGCTGTCCGAGAAGTCCGAGGGGGCGTACGACATGCGCGCCGTCATGGCCTCCTTCGTCGGGAAGCTCAGCTTCAGAGAAATGTGTGTGGTGCTCAAGGAGCAGAAGAGCTGGAGGCAAGTCAGGGACTTGTTCTCTTGGATGAAATTGCAGGTAATTTCCTGCCTTTTTCTCAGCCATTTCCATTTCATTTAATTCAGCTGCCACTATCGTTTTTTCAATTTTTCAATTTCATGTGTTTTTTTTTTTTTTTTTTTTTTAAAATCTGAAAAGGAAAATAAAATACTGTGCTTTTCATGGTAAATACTCTTAAAGACTCAGAAACTTCGTCTTGTCTTTCATGTGGGTTTTTTTGTGGTGGGATTAGTAGTACATTTCTGTGTGTGTATGTGTAATGATACACAACCTTGTGCTTCAACAGTTAAGCTACCGCCCAAGTGTTATTGTCTACACGTTAGTATTGCGGGCATATGGCCAAGTCGGGAAGATCAAGCTGGCTGAGCAAACCTTCTTGGAGATGCTCGAATCTGGGTGTGAACCGGATGAAGTTGCTTGCGGTACCATGCTCTGTACATACGCCAGATGGGGGCGTCACAAGGCTATGCTGGCGTTTTATTCAGCTGTGCAAGAAAGGGGGATTCTACTTTCTGTTGCTGTTTATAATTTTATGTTGTCCTCCTTGCAGAAGAAATCACTCCACGGAATGGTCATAGAAATGTGGAGGCAGATGGTGGACATTGAAGTGGTACCTAATAAATTTACTTATACGGTAGTAATTGGCTCCCTCGTCAAAGAAGGCCTCCACGAGGAGGCTCTTAAGAATTTCATTGAGTTGAAGAATGCTGGAATCGTTCCTGAGGAGGCAACTTATAGTTTGCTCATCAGTTTAAGCACCAAAAATGGCAAATTTGATGAAGCTCTTAGATTATATGAAGACATGAGGTCTCTAGGAATAGTTCCGAGCAACTACACTTGTGCTTCACTTCTGACGTTGTATTACAAGAAGGAGGATTACTCCAAAGCCCTTTCTCTCTTTTCAGAAATGGAAAGGAAGAAAATTGCAGCGGATGAAGTGATCTACGGTTTGCTCATTAGAATATATGGAAAACTTGGTCTTTACGAGGATGCTCAGACAGCTTTTGAAGAGATGGAGCAGCTGGGTTTACTTAGTGACCAGAAAACATATTTGGCAATGACGCAAGTCCATCTCAATTCAGGGAATTGCGACAAAGCTTTAGAAGTTATGGAACTAATGAAGTCTAGAAAAAACATTTGGCTCTCAAGATTTGCTTATATTGTCTTACTGCAGTGTTATGTTATGAAGGAGGATCTGAGTTCTGCTGAAGTAACATTTCAGGCTCTATCCAAGACTGGACTCCCTGATGCAGGCTCTTGCAATGATATGCTCAATTTGTATATAAAACTGAACTTATTGGAAAAGGCTAAGGATTTTATTACCCAGATAAGAAGAGACCGAGTAGATTTTGACGAGGACCTTTGCAGGACAGTTATGAGAGTATATTGCAAGGAGGGAATGCTTAGAGATGCTGAACAGTTTGTAGAAGAACTGGGTACGAGCGGATTATGCCAGGATAGTAGATTCGTCCAAACAATTTCTAGTGTTATGTGTGAACACAAGGAAGGAAAATTTGTGACTTTTGACCAGCCTGACACCGTGGCCCTGGGGCTGGTGCTCAGTCTCTATCTGACAGATGGCGATATCAGTAAGACAGAAAAAGTTCTAGCATCATTGCCCGTGACTTCTGTTGGCTTATCAATTGCTAGTCAGCTCATTAAGAACATTATTAGAGAAGGCAAGCAACTTCATTCTTACCAATTTTTTCAGTTAAACATTACACTTATGATGCAAATCACCTCTGAGTAAGTTTTTATGCCTCTAAAGAAGTTTGACATCAATTTCCGTGCAGGTGATGCATTTAAAGCAGAAACTCATATCAATCAATTGGCCAAGCTTGGCTGCAGGGTGGATGATGCCACGGTTGCTTCTTTGATTAGTTTATATGGAAAGAAACGCAAGCTGATGAAGGCCCTGGAAATATTTACAGCATTTGCAGATTCTCCTTTAGCCAAAAAATTACTATGTAACTCAATGCTTGATGCATATGCCAAATGTGGTAAACCACAGGAGGCATACGCACTTTACAAACAGCTTACAGAGGAAGGACACGATCTGGATGCTGTTGCCATCAGCATAGTTGTCAATGCTTTGACTAACAGTGGTACGAATTTGGAAAGCTTTGTTAGCCTAGCAAAGACTATAGACTATCAGATGATAGAGCAACCGAGTTTATACATTTTTATCATTTCTACCATCTTATAAGAAATAGCATAAATAGCATAATTCACTAAGCTTTTCAGCTTCCCTAATATCATTATGTATAAAACCACCATGCCCATCATTGCTGTTAATTTACTACATAACTTTTCCTTGCACCAATTTTAATCATAATAAAACTCATCTCCAGGGAAACATAGAGAAGCAGAGAATGTCATCCGGGAAAGCCTTGAGCACCACTTGGAGCTAGATACTGTGGCGTACAATACTTTTATTAAGGCTATGCTGGAAGCAGGTTGATATGGGCTGCTTCAGTTATTCAGTAAAAACGCTTGAGTAGAAGAAAGCTTGCATTAACTTGGTAATTTTCATGATGCAGGTAGGTTGCATTTTGCATCCAGTATCTATGAGCGCATGCTTTCTGAGGGGGTTGCTCCATCAATTCGGACATATAGCACCATGATCAGGTAATAGCTTTGTGTACTTTTATCTGTTGTGCGATTAATTAAAAAGATATATTGAAAGCTGTTCATATTGGCGAACTTAAAGATATATTGAAAGCTGTTCATATTGGCGAACTATGGGTGCAGTGTTTATGGTCGAGGTCGAAAGCTGGAAAAGGCTGTGGAGATGTTCACTACGGCTCGCAACTTGGGTTTGTCTTTGGATGAGAAGGCATATATGAATCTGGTTAGCTACTATGGGAAAGCTGGTATTGTTCTAAATCCCCCACCAAGTAAACAATTTTAGATATTGTGAATTGTCACAAAAATTTGAATGGTGTTCCTCAGTTTTGCTATTGGCTTAGTTCATTGGTGCTAATTGAAATAGAATAGTGTATAATACTAAATGCTGTTTTGTCCAGTCAATGTATATAACCTTTAATAACTATACATAGCAGGTATGTTCTTATTCCTTTTTCTAGTGGATATCTAGTAGACTCTTCAGCTATCAGATATCTTTGTTGTCTGTAAATTGTAATTGTTCATAACGTTAGTGTGTTTGTTTTGTAGGAAAAAGGCATGAAGCATCCATGCTATTCAGCAAAATGCGAGAAGGGATAAAACCTGGGATGGTATGCAGAATTGAGATTATTTAAAACTTAAAAGGGATGAATAAAGATTTATTTTGACTAATTAGTAATCACTCATTAATAATTCTAGAGGGTATGTTTTGGTGCAACAGTAGGGCTTGTCCCAAGCAACCTGGTGGTTGAAAAATATTACATTTCTTATGAATTGACGTTCATGATTATATGGAAGTGTAAAGCTGCTATCTGAGTGTATTGTCTTGTCTTTTACATGAAAATCAGGTCAGTTATAATATAATGATCAATGTATATGCTGCTGGGGGCCTTTATCAAGAAGCAGAGGAATTATTCAAAGCCATGCAGCGAGATGGTTGCTTACCCGACTCCTTTACCTACCTGTCCCTAATTCGAGCCTACACAGAGAGTCTGAAATACTCAGAAGCAGAGGAAACCATTAACTCTATGCATGAAAACGGTGTCCATCCCTCCTGTGCGCATTTTAACCTTTTACTCTCCGCTTTTGCCAAAATGGGTTTGATAGGTGAAGCAGAAAGAATTTATAAGGAACTACATGGAGCTGGTCTGAACCCTGACGTGGCATGTTATCAGACTATGCTGAGGGGTTACATGGACTATGGACATTTAGAAGAAGGGATCAAGCTTTTTGAACAGATCAGTAAGTCTGGAGAGGCCGACAGGTTTATTTTGAGCGCAGCAGTGCATTGTTATAAATCTGTGGGAAAGGAACTTGAAGCTGAAAATGTTTTGCATTCCATGAGTAATTTGGGAATTTCATTTCTGGAGAACCTAGAAATTGGATCCAAGCTAAGGGCCTCGTAAATATTTCAGAACTGATTTAGTTATGGGATGCTATGCGGCAGATGACAAATCAGAGGGATAGAACGATCCTGAGTAATTGTATGCTTATTTATGCACAGCTCAGGTGTACCAAGAATCGAATTTGGGAGAGAAGCAAAATACATTCTTCTAGACCAGTGGCGAACAAACATTAAGAGGTTGCATGCTAGCAGTAACCAGATGGCGGGTTGAGACTTGTTTTCCCAGTCCTTTGCTCGAGTGTGGGAAATAGCTTGTCAGTTGTTTACGACTTGAAATTAGTGACTGAAGAAATCTGCTGACACGAAACGCTTATGCTCAATTGTTAAGGAGTGGGCAATCACGCTGGAAGGGCCATAGTCCGTCATATGGAAACTGTTTCAGTTGGCAAGAGTCGTGGTCAATGGATACGGAAGTCTAATATTAGCTCGGCCACATTACTTGGTATCCTTCATATCTATAAGGAGGTAACTGTTAGCTTTCTGGAAATAGTCAAGACTAAGAAGAATAGATCACAACCTTGATATTTCTTCCGCACTAACATTACAGCTTGATTTTGTAGATTGTACAGAAGTTCGTGTTCATTAGAATATAAAAGTTCATAGAATTGTTGAAGATATTGTAGCAGCTATGCATGTCAATCAGGACATTTGTACAGAACTTTTTTCTTTGGATGTCGAATAAAACATGCATAAAAAATTGCATTTACCACAGAAATAATGTCAACTGTTTTATTAGCTCATTCTTGTTAAATTCCAGGCACATATGTGATACATGAATGTCGCTCAATCTGCACTTGTTGACATGCTATAACCGGGAACCTTGGCGAGTTTTCTCCGATACATAATCAACCGTACCCGTTCGACCTCTTTCCATAAACCTCTACTGGCATATATATTAGACAAAACTACGTATGCCCCATCATTCCAAGGCTCTAATTCTTGCAAATGCTCAGCCACCCACTCCCCCATCTTCACATTCTCATGTTTCTCACAGGCACCCATCAGGCACCCCCAGACGACCGAGTTTGCCTTCATTGGCATCTCCTCCTCGACCATCTTTCTCGCTTCCTCAAGCAATCCCACTCTGCCAAGAAGATCCACCATGCATCCGTAATGCTGCAAGTGGGGCTTTATCCCATATGTATTTTTCATCATGTCGAAGTAAAATCTTCCGTCTTGCACATTCCCGCCATGAACACATGCACTGAGTACCCCAACAAAGGTCACATGATTTGGTCTCACTCCTGCCTCTCTCATGCACCGAAAGCATTCGAGCGCTTCATTCACATGCCCGTGCATTGCATAACCCACGATCATAGACGTCCATGATGAAACATTCCGTTGCTCCATCCTTGAAAACACCCTATAAGCCAAGTCCATTCTCCCGCATTTCCCATACATGTCTATAAGCGAATTCAACATCATCAAGGTGGTATTCAATTTCAATTTATCGACGTTTTTCGCTGCTTGGTAAACGCATTTATGCAATTGAAGAGCCAAGCCCAGGTCACTCAAACTTCCGCAAGCGGAAGTGACACTCACCATGGTCACATCATCCGGCAAGAATCCACACTTCCTTAGCTGGATGAAGATGTCGATGGCCTCCTTGGCACGGCCGCCTTGGGAAAGGCCTCCGATGATGGCATTCCAAGAACCCAACTTTCTGTCAGGGTTTTGGTCGAACAGGTTGCGTGCATTTTCAAATTCTCCTGCCTTGGAATATAAATTTATAAACCCACTCTCGCAGAACTCGTTGGTGTCGAGGCCGAGCCTGATGGCAAGGGAATGAAGCTGCCTGCCGATATGGACAGCAAAAAGCTGACAGAGGGCTTTTAGAACAATGGGGAGGGTGTAGCAATCAGGCAAAACGCCGGCACGAGACATGGCAACGTAGACAAAGAGAGCCTTGGTGGGAGCATCTCGTCGAGCGTAGGACCGTATAATATTGTTCCAGTGAAATGGGGCCGGGTAGAAGCGCAGCATGTGGGTTCTGATAACATGTGCGTAAATTTGATTCAGTTGTCGTAAGGTGGTGCAATTTGACAACTGGGTTGCTGTTACTTTTGCTGGGTCGTCCTGGCTGCTATCCAAATTTACAGAGGGAGTTACAGTGGAGAAGCAGATGAGGAAGGTCTTTTGGTTGAGAAGATGGTTTGAAATGGAAAGGTTGTTGTTCTTGTTGGGTATTTGAAAAATGCTGCAACTCCTCCTAATCATCTCAAACAACAAAACACCAACAACGTCGTAATGAGGAGGAGGTCATGTGCCACTCTTTACTAAACCATCAAAGGCAAGGGCAGTCTTTGCTAAACCATCAAACGCAAAGGGCCGCACCAACATAATTTTTCTTTGTTGGGAGTTTAATGGCTGGATTGAATCAAAACATAATCGAAACTGCTATAACTTGTAGGAACAATAATCGAACACAAGTAAAAAAGGTAAACACAATGACGTGCGAGAATGAAGATCAAAGACGTTGACCATTCAAAGGGGGGAGTTAGGCTCTCATGTATATAGAGTCATTAATATATAAATGAGACGGTAGTTAGAAACAGAGTCATTAACCATCACGGTTTCTAGGCGATGCGTATTTGTACAAAAATCGTAAAATTTATTTGCTTTCATCTTCACCTCAACGTGAGGTTTTCAAAACTCATGTAAGACTTTTTGTTCATATTCTTGTAGATGAAGCCCCGTTTCGGCAATGTTTAGGGCTCACTTCAATTTTTATTCATTTATGTTTTCCACTTAAATATTCTAGGGTTATTATACAAAATGTTCCATGAGATTTGCATGATCAATAGAAATGGTCCCTGAGATTGTCCATCATCCATGATTTTGGTTCTTCCGTTAAAACTCTTTGGTCAATTTTCAAAGCTTCGTAACTCAATCGATTCTTAACCAAATTCGACCCATAATATATCAAAATGAAGATAAGAAAGTGTAGAACAAGATTATACCTATTTGGAAGCCCAATGATTGCTGGAGATGGCCATAAAATAGCCTGAAAGGTGACTGGTCCGCAGGAAAACTGGAAAACTCGTCGAAAACTGGATAAACTTTAAACGTTCATAGCTTCTTCAATACTCAACGAAATCAAGTAATTCAAAAACAAAAATCATACTTATTGACGAGACAAAGAGAATGGTATCTTTGACTACTAAATCGTCGTGGTTTGGCCTTAAAAATGCTCGAAAATGGTTAGCCACTTTTGAGCCGTTGTCCGACCAAACCACGGCGAGTTAGCCTTCGAAAAAGATACCATTCTCTTCGTCTCGTCAAGAAGTATGATTTTCACTTTTGAATTACTCCATTTGGTTGAGTATTGAAGAAGTTATGAACGTTTAAAGTTTACCTAGTTTCTGGCGAGTTTTCCAGTTTTCCCGCGGACCGGTCACCTTTTAGGCTATTTTCCGACCATATCCGGCAACCATTGGGCTTCCAAATAGGTATAATCTTATTCTACACTTTTCTATCTTCATTTTGATATATCATGGGTCGAATTTGGTTAAGAAACGATTAAGTTACAAAGCTTTGAAAACTGCCCAAAGAGTTTTTAACGGAATGACCAAAATCATAGATGGTGGACAATCTCAGGGACCATTTCTATTGATTTTAAATCTCAGGGACCATTTCTATTGATTTTAAATCTTATGAACCATTTCTATTGATCATGCAAATCTCAAAGACCATTTTGTATAATAACCCAATATTCTATTTAAAATACATTTGTGGTTGAGATTTTTGAGTGTAGAACCCCATTTGACAATATTCTGGGCCTCACTACTAAATTTTTCACTTTTTTTTTTGTTTGTTTTCGGCTTCAATATTCTACTAACCATACATTTGGTTCTCAATGAACCATAAAACTGCTTCCAAATTTCTTAAAGGGTTTAACTTAATGCTCAAGAAAAATGTTTTGATAAAATAAAAAATCTGCATTTTTGTCGTGAAATTTTGAAAATTAAGGTAAGACTTTCCGTTGAGATTCTTGAGGGTGGAACGGCATTTGACAATGTTTTGGTCCTCACTATTGTATTTTTCACCTATTTTTTTAGTTTTCTGCTTAAATATTCTACTAAGTTTACATTTGTTCCTTAATAAATCATAAAACTACTTACAAATTCTACTAAGTATACATTTGTTGCTCAATAAATCATAAAACCACTTCCTAACACCTTATAAAGGTCTCCTTAATGCTCCAGGAAAATATATTGCGAAAATAAAAAAATTGCATTTTTCCCAAAAAAACGTGGGTTAACTCACGGTTTTCAGTCGATTTTGCAAGTTCGACATAAATCACTGTTCAATCTATTTATTTTTACCTGCGCCTCCTTTTGAAGTTTTGAAAATTAAGGTGAGACTTTCCGTTGAGATTCTTGAGTGTAGAACCCCATTTGACAATGTTATGGGACTCACTACTATATTTTTCACTTATTTTTTTAGTTTTCGGCTTAAATGTTCTACTAAATATACAATTTTTGCTCAATAAAACGTAAATCTACTTCCAAATACTTTATAAAGTTTTCCTTAATGTTGGTAGAAAATATATCGCAAAAATAAAAATTTGCATTTTTGACAAAAAAAATGTGGGTTAACACTTACGATTTTTGGTCAGCTTTGCAAATTTGTACATAAATCATCGTTCAATCTATTTATTTTCACCTTCGCCTCACCCTAAAATTTGAAAGATTAAGGTAAGATTTTCCGTTGAGATTCTTGAGGGTGGAACCCCATTTGACTATGTTTTGGTCCTCACTATTGTATTTTTCATTTTTTTTTTTTAGTTTTCGGCTTAAATATTCTACCATGTGACGACCCGTCCCTAATTTTCATATGTAATTTCTCCCCGAGTATGTAATTTGATGATTATGCCCTTATTGGCAAGTGACGTGGACGTATTCTTATCGCTTTCATTTTATTTCTCGTTATCGCATTTAATTGTACACGTTGTTGCGAGTGTACGTAAATATTATCAGTACGAAAATACTATTCCGGATAGATTTTCGATACTCTTTTCTGTACAAAAGTCTAAAGCCTATCCCTAGTTCTACCTAGTCCATCATGTGCACCCTCCTCCATTATTTACTCTCTCACCAATCCCATCTCTCCCTCTTTTTTATCCCCCAATTAGAAAAGCAAACCTCTCATCACTCTCTCTCTCTCTCTCCTCTCTCTCTCTCCCTCGCCGAACTCCATCTTCCTCTCTGCAACCTTCACAAAAACACATCAAAACTCACAAACGTGACAAACCAACTACACCATTGTGTTCATCTCAGTCCCACAATCACAACCATGTCCTTGAAATTTGGTGTAGACGAGTTTTGACTCACCAACTCGGAAGGTTTGACTCGACGAGTTTGATATAACAATTTTCAGGCCATTCATAGCTTAGGTAAGCCTCGAGAAACCCTTAGAACCTTCATTTCAATTATATGGGTTGATATTGATCTCTTGTTTGTGTTTTAAACGTATGGTTTTACCCAGACAACTCGAGAAGAAGAAGAACTTGCACGTTTTTCAGTCAAGGACCGTGACCATTTGGTCACTTTCAACCCATTTTTCCGGTCAACCTCAACCACAACTGGACTCCTACTAGGTACAAACTTGTTCTCTACATTCCTAACTTCAAAATAGCTTTTGAATCACTGAGTTTGGTTAAGTATCGAGTTAGAAATCAACTCTGGAAATTGGGAAGAAAATTTCAGTTTTCTGGAAATTTACAACCGTGGTCATTTGGCCATTTTCAGGCCAAATTTCTGAATAACACAGACCATATTCGAACTTTCTGTGAATTAGGATCGATACATCACATTCCTAACTTTAATTTGGCTTTTGTAGAAGTGTTTTTGGTTGAGAATCGAGCTCATTAGGAGCCCTGGAAGTTGGCCTAAAAATCTGCAAAACTGCAGAAAATCGCGAGGAAAGCGAGTACGCCTGTACTTTCGGGCGCGTGGGCGCGCGTGGCCATGTTGTGCAGCCCCTTTGGGAGGCGCATGACAGCACGTCCGGCCTCCAGCCGGCGTGTGGTCGACACGTGTGTGTTCATGTTATCGAGTAGATCGATTTCATATATTTAAACCCTATGATTGAGCAAACTATGAGGGTTTTATTTAGGTTTCCGTTATGTGTTTTAATTAATGTTATTTTAGTTATTTCACATTTAGGGGAAACTTATCCCAAGGATTTACGAGGCCAAGCTAGGCTCGAGGGATACGACCCAGCAACGTACTTGTGAGTGGGCAGTTGTTTTATACCTATACATATTTATAGTTTCCATAAATGCGTATTTACTTCACTTTTACGCTTATATTGCCAAGTATCGTTATTGTGACATATATTGTGATAAATGCTGCTATATGGTTGAGATATTACTGTCATGACAGTCATACATACTTGTGTACATGTTTATCTTGTTGCACCCCGGTGTTAGTACTTGCCCTAGGGCCAGGGCCAATCCTTCACGTGTATGTTCACATCGCACCGTTCGCTCGCCTTAAATCCAAGTTAGGTGTCAGTCCTGTCGAGTAGATTGCATTAGGCAATCCGACTTGTATGTGACCGTGCTTCTGCACCAGCCTTCACGTGATCGTAGTACTAGAGCATATTGATTACACCCAGTCATGTTCATGTCAGGAACTACATGTTCGAACTTGTGTGTCAGCTTAGATGGATAAGCACTTAGTTATACTTGATTATCACATGATTATTACTGTAGCATTTGATACATCATTACTTGGCATATTCCTGGTTATATTACTGCTATAATATTATCGAATTAATGTTTATATACCTGAGTAGTATGTTTTAAGGAAACTATACTTGTTTTACGGCGAAAGGTTAGTATTTTCAAAGTTAAAGGTTTTCTTATAAGCATTGTTTTGCTGACCCACTCAACTTTGTTTTTTGCCCCTCCAAGACCTAGATAGCTGTACTCTTTGTGGCATTCGAGGAATCCCGGCAGTTCTGACATTTCCTTATGTTGTAGACGTACGAACTTATCACTATTATGTAATAAGTGTACTTTGGTTGTTTTGACTACTCTTCTGCAGTCTCACTATCTATTACGCTCTGAATAATTATAGTGGGTTCATCCCACAAATTGCGCACTCTTTCACTGTTTAGTTCTAGTTAGTTTTAATTTTATTCACTTTTTGCATCACTTACCCTTATGGTTACGTCACCTCACGGTGATGGCCAGCATGCTTCGATCTTTCCAGGTCGGGGTGTGTCATACTAGGTGTACATTTGTTGCCCAATAAATCATAAAATTGCTTCCAAATACCTTATAAAGTTCTCCTTAATGCTCATGGAAAATATTTCGCAAATATATTTATTCTCACCTTCACCTCACTGTGAAGTTTTGAAAATCGAGGTGACATTTTTCGTTGAGATTCTTGAGTATAGAACCACATTTGACTTTGGGCCTCACTACTATATTTTTAACTTATTTTTTTAGTTTTCGGCTTAAATATTCTGCTAAGTATACATTTGTTGCTCAATAAATCATAAAATCGCTTCCAAGCACCTTGTAAAGTTCTCCTTAATGCTCACAAAAATTATTTTGTGTTTAGTTGGTTTTGTTAATTTGTACATAAATCATCATTCAAAATATTTATTTTCACCCTCGCCTCACCGTGAATTTTCAAAAATGAAAGTAAGACTTTTCATTGATATTCTTGTGGGTGGAACCCCATTTAAGACTTTCCGTTGATATTCTTGTAGGTGGAACCCCATTTTAACAATGTTTTGGACCTCACTACTATAATTTTTTTACTTATTTTCTTAGCTTTTGGCTTAACTATTATACTAAATATACATTTAATTCTAAATAAATCGTAAATCCACTTCCAAATGGTTTATAAAGCTTTCCTGAATGTTCGCAGAAAATATTTAACGAAAATAAAAAATTTAAATTTAAAAAAAAAACATGGGTGTTAGACGGACACCGTACACGTAGAACGAGATGAATCTGTGCGCATGGAAAGCGAAGTGAACCCGCAAGCTCTACACACGAAAAATAAGACATGCAAAACGAGGCAAGAAACGTCGCGCAAACTGTGGCCGGCTCGGCCTAAGAAAAATGCAATACGAAACGAGACAGGCCGGCGCACGGAAGTGAGGCCCATACACACCCGGGCTTCCAATAAGCCTTTTGACCCGATTAACTAAACTTTGTCGCACACCCCTCTGTTTCTGTCCGTCTCTACCATTTTCACGGTTCTCTCTCTCTTTTTCTCTCCCTTCAGCGTGAGCAATCGGAGGAGCACTCAGAAATGGCGTCTAGTCTTTTTAGAACCCTAATCAGATCGTCCAAATTGGGATCAGCAGGGACCAGAAATTTCAGCCTCGTCAGGACTCAAATCAGTGAGCACACCGCCAAATGGATGCAGGTACCTCCTCCCTCCTCTTCTATCTTTATCTTTGCCCTAAAATTGATTGACTATGAAATTAATCGACTTTAATCGTTATCTCCTTTCATTAGTACAAAAGTTTACATTCATCTAATCTTACGGTGCGGATGAATCTGTTTTTCCCTTATACGATAATCCAATCTTTCATCAAGTAAAACTGGAACAAAGATATTGATTTTGTGTGTGATTAGACAATCAATATATTGATTTTTTTCACTAGTATTGATTAGCTTTTGCATGTTTTAATTCAAAACTCGGTGGAATATTGATTTCTTCAGAATTGAATTTCAGCATTCTTTATTTGTACCAATTAACATTGCTGAACAAACCCTTGGACGGTATGCTGTAATAGATAGATGTATATTATACATATGTATGTGTCCAGTTTCCTCTACCAATGCTGACTGAAAACCTTTAAAGCAACAAGAACTGAATTTCAAAAACTTTTTTGGATTTCCAATCCCAATTCCCATGACCGACCTTGTTTGTTATCATTGCAATAAAGTTAGTAACCAACAATCTAGGGAGACAGCGAGCGTAGGAATGATTTAGCAGGAAATGAAACAGATATGCCAACAAAACTAGATTGAGGAAGCAACTGTAACTGGGTGTGTATGTGTGCACCTGTGTATCCTGCATTTCAATGAAAACATCGATCAAGTTCTCAGCATCTTTTACTCGACCAAGACTTGTTTCGGCTCCAATGACTATGTTCTATCCACAAGCTTCTACTGGCGGCGTTTTCCTAATTACATTTATAATGTCTCTCTTTCTGGGCGTCTATTTCCAATGTTACAAAAACCGTTTTGATTTTAATGTCGTATTGATTACAAGGTGCGAGTCATTGTGGTTCACTGTTCTTCTTAACTGATAGGATACAAGCAAGAAATCTCCCATGGAGTTGATCAATGAAGTCCCACCCATCAAGGTTGAGGGCAGGATTGTTGCATGTGAAGGAGGTTAGTTTACATTATTCTTTACCTAGTTTCTTTTACGATTATCCAGCACAAAGCTACTTGTGCATTTGTATGCTGCACGATCAGCTCAATAAACTATGTAGACAAGGGCTACAATTTACTTGGGCAAAACTGTTCTTGGTTGCAGACACCGATCCCGCACTTGGGCACCCAATTGAATTCATATGCCTTGACCTGGATGAGCCAGCTATCTGCAAGTACTGTGGTCTTCGATATGTGCAAGATCACCACCACTAGAAAATCTGGAAGTGATTATTCAATGAGCAAATTTCATTCCTGTTATGTCCGTACCTTCGTTGAAGCCATTTCACTAACAAGGTTCAGTTTGTAATGATAATACTGTGTTTCCTAATTTGGCAAAATAAGGATTTGGCATGACGCCATTCGTGTTATTCTTGAGGCATGGAATGCATATCTGCACGTCATTTGTCTGTCATTTTTGTTACCTGATTTACGATATGTTTTGATGAGTTGTTTGTCACTTGCAAAGATGGTTTTTGGGTGTTCATGTTAGAATACCAACGAAGAAATATTGGATTGTTGTTGTTGCTGTTGGGATTAAGCGCATCATGGATACCAGCCGGTTAACGTCTCAGAAAAAGCCCTCCATTGATAGGGGGCAAATAATGAATAACATCATTTGTTCATGCTCAAAATTGAAAACCCAGGCTTGTGTGTGAATCTCTCTCCAAACAAAAGTTAAGGTCAGCCTTATCTCTAACCGGCTTACTAACTTAATAGCAAGAAGACTGCCTGCCGCTGGACACGCTGTCTTACTACACGCTACCTTTATCTCCAGCTGCAAATTTTCTTCTCTGTTGATGCTCAGCAACCTTGTAGTCTACAACTTCACGAAATAGGCTTGGATCAAGCACGCAATCCTTACTCCCATAAACCGCAGCTTGGATACTCGCCATTAGTTTCGCTATTTCTCTCCCAGAGAACCCGTCGGTCTTTGCCGCTGCTTCTCTAATCATATCATCTGTCAACCCCTTCATCTCTATCTTCTGAGGTTGTTTCTTAAACAAATTACGGAACCAACCAGATTTGCTTGATGAACCAGCCTGAGCAATGTACTTGTCCAGATACAACTTCAGCAGCTTAAAGCGTTCCTCTTCCCCAGGCAAGGGGAATTCAAGCACTTCATCAATACGATCAGCCACAGCTGAATCGAGATCACCGGGGCGGTTTGTGGCAAGGGCAAGGACTATGTCCTTGGATTGGTCACCCGTGCGGAATAGGAGAGCGTTGAGCGCACTTCTTTGAGCTTCACTCATATAGGTTTTGTTCCGCCTGCAAGTTATGTTAAACACATTCAACCCTCTTAATCACACAGAGACTGAAAGTTCTCTTCTACGAGACTCAAAATTAAAAACACCATTTTCATGGCTGTTAATTGAATGACTTACTCGCACAAAAATGCATCGGCTTCATCAATGAAAAGTAGCAGACCCTTCCGTGACTTTTTGGCCCAATCAAATAACTCATGTATCTTGGTAACAGCCCTTGGTCCAAGTGGAGCAACATCCCCTCCCGTCATCAATGCGTAATCTAATCCCTAAAGACAATTTGAATCAAGCATAGAAACGTATGAGAAGGAAGAATATGTTAAGGATGAAGGATGAAAATAACACAAAAGCTGGTAGATCAAAACCATCTGAGTATGAATGGACCCATCACAGAACATGCAAATCATATAAAAACACATTTAAGCATGCAAATCATATACACAGTTCTAGAAAATTATTTCATGTTAAGGGCAAGTAACTACTTTCCTAAATAACAGCACATCCAGGAGTGCTCAATATTGTCTGGCAGAAGAAGCAACAGAATGAAAATCAAAACTGAATACGTGATTGGTTTAAAGATAGGATCAGATCTCATACAGATTTACGAGCCATCTCTCTAGCAGCCATTGTTTTCCCAGTTCCTGGAGGACCATAGAAGAGCATATTTCTGAATGGTGCTTGATGAGATTTTGTATTAGCAGTTGCCTTAGCCAAGTGGTCAATTCTTTTCTGAAGAGGAGGGTGTAAAACAACATCACCAAAGGCCTTCCCATTTTGTGTTTGACCTTTGTTGCCACTGGGAGATAGGGCGCTTATAGAACGTGAGAATAATCCTGACCAAGGGTATTTTCCTTTAGAGGACTCTCTGATAAGTGATGGTTGTCCCAATATTCTATCCACATAGCTCCATATCACCTTTGAACCTTCTCTGCATTGGATAAATAAGACGTGCATAAGTTATGGCACTGTGGAGAGCAAATGGCAAGGTAAAATTAATATCCCACACAAATTATTTCACGAAGGTAGACTGTAACCTGCTATGACTTTAAATGCAACTCTATCTCTGTGAATCAAATATCAGACCAGAATAAAAAAATAAAATTAAAAAAAATAAAAAAACTAAGTTCCAGAACTAAACAGTTCATGGCATTTACTAAGGGAATAACCAACTATAGAGTTTCATGTCTTAGGGAGTTGGTCCCAGGGGAGAGAGAGTAAAATGCCAACAAAGCTTTTGTTTTTTTTCCTTCCTCCACAAAAACAAACAAAAGTTACTAAGAAAATTAAGAGAAGATGTACCAGGATATAGAAAGCAACAAATAGATCCCTAGCTTTCAAAGGAAAGGCCACAAATAGGTAAAGGGAAAATGCAGTATTTCAAGTATTCGTTTAAAATATCAACACAGACCTTGTTGTGTAAACACCTGCAGCTAGAGCTGTAACTCCCCCAACAGCAACAACTAGTTTATTCTGATCTGTCAGAATCACTTTCAAGCCACCTGCAGAAAATAGCTAATTCTGCATCAACAGGTTTTTAAGAACTAACATTAACTTTCACTAGTTCAAACTTCAAACGAGTATATGATGCCAAATAGAAGAGCCGCCCATTTTTAGTTTGAAGAAGAATCATACTTCTTTGTATAGAATAGAGGAAAAGGTAATGAGTATGGAAAGTACCTCCAATATGATCAAAGGTGGTATTTATGGCAGAAACCCATTTCTCTTTCTCAGCTTTTGCTTTCTCTAACAGCAGGTCCCTTTTAATTTCTGCAGTCAGCTTTGCTTCAAGGGCTCTCCCTTCTGCATCTGCCAAAGCCTTCTTTTCGAAATTTTCACGTTCTAGCTTAGCCTGCTCCTCTGCAGTCCGTCGACGCTCATGTTGGATCTGCGCTTCTGTTTGTCGACGAGCTTGTTCCAGCCTATTTGCTGATTCTTCTTGCCATTTTACCATCTCTTGGTTCCTTTCTCTTGCCAATCTATTTTCATTCTGCAGTAACATCAACGAATTAAATTTAAAATTGAATTTCGTTTTCTGAAAAGCTTGTGTGAAATCCCAAGAAAAATTCAAGTCAGCTTGCCTCCATCCTCTTCTTTGCTAATTCATCCTGATACCTAGCCATTTGGGAATTTGTTTGGGCTTGAAACTGAGCTAGCTTTTTCTGCTCCTCGTAGATGGCCTTCTTAGTATCCTGTCAGGTGATGAAGTAGATAATTTCAGCAAAAACTTATGCCAGATAAATCAAATGGGGAGTTTACAAACATATATAGCCTATAGGGTGTTACTAATCCAAAAACACCCTAATTGGGGAAATAAGTAGAACATCTTACCGCTTCAATTTGGGCTTTCATTGCAGCATACTCCGCAGCCTTTGCCTTCAACTCAGCCTGCCTTGTCTCTTCATGCTTCACCGTAGCTCCAATGACCTATGCAGTGGCCAAAGAGCAACCATTAGAGAAAACATCAATTCACGGAAAACCATCAAAACAAAAGGGCTGCTTGATGAAATTTCAAACACATCCTGTTACTTCTCTCTAAGCACAAACATGGATAAAGTATAAGACGAACTAAATGGCATACTCCATAGCTCCATATATTCCAACGTCTGAATTCAGACATGAACCATCAATACTAAAATTCCAATTGCTATCAAGTAACTAAATAACAAATAGAGCCCGTCAATAAAAGCAGAAGATCAAATCCAAAAATCCCAATTAAAAACAACACATAATTTCCGAAAAAAAAATGCAAACCTCTTTGGCATTAGAAGATTTGGCGATTTTGTCCAACAACTTAGCAGCGCGCTCCAGAGGCTCAGGATCGAAGCCAGCGGCAGATGTCCTGGGTTGATCATTGCGAACCTTGGGAGGGGGAGGGGGCTCGGCAGCACCTCCGGTGGAGGAGGTCGACGGCGGAGGAACTGACGGCGCAGATTGGAGAGGAGAAGAAGTGGAGGAGGGTTGTTGGGAAGCATTGGAAGAAGAAGAGAAGGGAGAGAAGTTGAAAGGGCCGTCGGCATAAACACAGTTGGAGTTGGTCTTGGACAAGGAGGCGGAGGCCGCCACGGCGGCGACAAGCCCTAATGCATATGTGGGCTTGGCCATTTTTGCAATCCCTTTTTGGGGGTTTCCAGTGAAAAGTAAAACCCTTTGGAATTAATTGGATCCTTGGAAGAGAGAAATGGGAGGAGGGTTTTAGAGAGGTTTTGATTAATTTATATTTGTTGGGAGAAAAATGTTGTCTTGATGACCAAGAAAATCAACCTATCTAACACTCTCTCTCTCTCTTTCTCACGTGGCTCTTCTTTTCTAACCATGGAAAGCGGTAGAGAGTTCAGACTCTCTCAGTTGAGGGTTTTTGTAGGGTTTGTGCGATTGGGGACTCGGGCGGGGCAAGCGACCGGCTGTTTGCTTGTTTCTATAATCTGGGCTTCTCAGATGTTTAAGTGGCCAGGCCTCTGTCTGTTTCTGCAAGATCTCTGAAAGCCCAGCCCAGCCCAGCCCAAGTTTTGATGTCTCACTCTTTATTCTTTTGATAAAGTGATATTTTAAATTACTCCAACGGAGGGAATTCGAAGAATTATAGAATTCAAATAGATCAAATATTTTCCAAAATTAAGCTAAGGTTTTAACTTAAATTCAACACATCTCTTCACATGTGAGTTCATTTAAGTCTGACATGTGGACGAGGATAACATAAATTGGGCAACCTGTGAGCACGGGGTTCACTAGGCTCAATTTAATATGTTATAATATCATGAAGTCAGTTATGGTTCCACTCTAAAATCACTATCCAAACTTCTTATAGACATATGTAAGGTCTCTTATTTCTCCCATATGAGATTTATTCTCTCAATATCCCCAACAATCCACATGCACTCAAAAAAGTCCCGAGTCCAATTCTTGTCTTCCCTCGTATTGCGTGTACCAAAAAATTATTAGGAAAACTAATGAAAATGGCTTGAAAACTTTGAGTTTTAATGATAATGACAAAATAAAGGGTAAAGTGAATAGTACCATGATTGACTTTTTAGTGTAAGAATGTGATTTTTCGTTAAAGTGAACAATATCGAGAGTTTTTCGTTAAAGTTCCCAAAATTATTCCCTCATGTTGCTCGTATTAAAAACAAAAACATAAATTGATAATCATGTTTAATTGTAGGTGTCTCTAGAAGGGTTTCATTTTGGTGCTACGTAGCATCAAATGCTATAAATATTGGATGGCATGGATCCACAGGACCAAGTGAAAAGTAATCCAAATCAATTCATGTCATCCACTACTCGTGGCATTTAATGTTACGTAGCATAAAATAAATTTCAATAAAAAAATGCTAAGAAGACTCTTTTAAAAATGGGACTCCCATAGACTCTCTATCGTCTAATATTTTTTTCATAATGTTTCATAACATTAACACGAAAATTGACGTTAACATTTATCTTTTCCGTATAAGTTTTATGCTGATGGTTGACGAGTATTATCCAAATGGATAAACGGTTTTAACGACATTGAGCCAACCCTGCAGGCTGCAGGTCCAAGTACAAAACGCATTTGTCTTTTGGTTTTAGGTGCTCGGGTGTAAGCTGTTTTATCTTCTGCTCTTGTCGATGTCACAGTTGGGCCTTTGCCCCGATTGTACCATTTTTAAAGGAATTTTAACGAAAAACTCCAGGTACTGTTTACTTTAACGAAAAATCATATTTTTACACTAAAAAGTTAATTCTGATACTATTCACTTTACTTTTTATTTTGTCCTTATCGTTGAGACTCAAAGTTTTCAAGTCATTTTCATTAGTTTTTCTCATTTTTAATTGCTTTCTTTTCTTTTCTTATAAATTGTCTATTCTTTGTTGAATTTAAAACATTCACTAATTAATTAAAACGAAATTTTTAGATAATTAAAATAAAAGCTTAACGAGTTATAACTTAACTTTCTCAACCATCAACACACATAAAAGATGTGAGAGCAGTACTAGCTAAAGCTAGAGATATTAATCATATCAAAATATCAAAATCCGGTACTCGTATCCATCACCAAATTTGATAGGATATGGGTGTTGGATACCATAGTTAATATAGTTTTTCAAAGAATTACACGATGGAGCTGATAAGTTTAATTCACTGTCAAATCAAATGATATAAATGAAAAAAATGTCGACCTCAAACTAGTAAGGCTCCTCGTTTTGCGAGGGTCAGAGGAACATCTTTAATACGCAGTCTTATTTTTGCTTTGCAAGAAGATGTTTTACAACTCAAATCTGTAACCGAAAAATAACTTTTCCGTTGCACCAATGCTAATGAAATTGAGGTTCCACCATAAAACCAATTGGCAATATGAGAGTAGCCCAAGACCATATAAGCACATAGCAAACCTTGTCCCTCATTGATGTGGGACAACTCTCAACACGCCCCCGCTCGTGTGGTGGATTTTCAAGTCTACACGTGAACAACAACTGGATGACGTGGAGCGTGTGCGGCCTTTTGGCTTCACACGAGGACAACCCGCTTTGATACCATGATGAAATTGGGGTTCCACCATAAAATCAATTGGCAATATGAGGAGTAGCCCAAGATCATATAAGCACATAGCAAACCTTGTCTCTCACCGATATGGGACAACACTCAACACGCCCCCGTACATGTGGCAGATTTTCAAGCCTACATGTGGACAACAACTGGGTGACGTGGAGCGCGTGTGACCGTTTAGCTTCACACGATGATAACCCGCTTTGATACCATGATGAAATTAAGGTTTCACCATAAAACCAATTGGCAATATGGAGAGTAACCCAATACCATATAAGCATATAGCAAACCATGTCCCTCACCGATGTGGGACAACTCTCAACAAGGCTTGCCCTCCAAATTGGAGAAAAGTTTGTTTGTTTTTGATGTTTTTGGTGGATAGTTTGGATCAGTTTCTTAGAGTTAGAATAGCAGAGAATGGAGAGGACTTGGAGAAGTGATTGACGGCTTCAAGGCTGTGAAATGAGCAGCAGCAATAATTTCATTAAGTAGGTGAATGTTTGTAGGGTATGGTGCATTGCCATAACCCATACTTGTTTAAAGAGTGATTGACAAGAGGCTTAACAACCATTTCAGCCTTACCACTCCAGATTGAATCCTAGTTCTTCATTTGGGTTTTAAGTGATCTAATATGGAATGTACACTTGTCACTCACACACTCACACATACATTTAAACTGAAAAACTAGCTGTTGGGGCTAAAACCCTTCATTTCTTCTTTCTTCTTCGATGCAGAAAGCAGCCATCATCGGAGGCTCCTTGCTGCCTTTGATCCCTCGACTTCAGAAGCTGTTTAGCTTCCAACATATCATACAATACAGTACAATACAGGCTAATTATTAATTAAGAAGATTCATCAAAATTACACATAAAAGTCAACACGCATCGATCGAGGGAGGGATCTTTCCAGCAGAATAATTTTAATTAGCCAGGGCAGAAGGGGTTGCGGTTGCAAGCTTGGCTCTGAGGTCTTTTCTCAAGATCTTTCCAGACGGAGACTTTGGAATTGCATGGACGAAGTGCACCTCGTGCAGTCTCTTGTAAAACACCACCTGCAGTTTCATTCATTCAACTTCACTATTTCAGACTTAAACTATAATTTATTTCTTTGCAAATTTATGTATTTATATATATATATATATATATATATATATATATATATAGGGTACCTGTTTTGCTATAAATTCTTTTACAGCCTCTTCAGTAAGTTCGAGACCAATAGACCGAACCACAAATGCAACGGGAACCTCACCAGCAGCATCATCTTTTTGCCTGCTCGTTGCAATATCATTAATATACAAATACGTTAATCTTATGTTTCCTTTTGCAGACATTTTTAATGATTAATTAATGGGATTAGCTAGACATTATTAGTGTAAAAATACTTACGGAACAACGGCTGCATCTGCAATGGATGGATGGCTTATAAGTAGGGACTCCAGCTCAGCTGGTGGCACCTGTAAAGGTGAAACAGGATTATGTATATATAAGCCCCCGAATAGGTCCTTTAAGGAAATGGATCCTCATTTTTAAAAAAAAATTGGGACACCATCTTGACCATTAAATTTGACTTTAATGAAATTTTGTGGCTGAGATTAAATCACAGACCACAGAATATCAACTATAGGATTTCATTAAAGCCAAATCTAACGGTCAAGAGGATGTCCCAAAAATAAGGATCCCTTCCCTTAAAGGCTTCCCCCTCGAATATATATATATATGTGTGTATGTGTGTATGTGTGTATGTCATTCACGAATGATTGTTAAAAAGCTCGAATAACGTGCATACTTGGAAGCCTTTGAATTTGATGAGCTCCTTGGCTCTATCAACGATGAAAACCTCATTGTCATCATCCACATAACCCACGTCACCAGTGTGAAGCCAGCCATCCGTGTCTACGGTGGTTGCCGTAGCCGCAGCATCATTCAAATATCCTGGTAGATTAATGTATGGTTAATTACTTGAGGGAAATTAATCATTAGAAAGATCAGAAATTAATTAGTTATTAATTAAAGTATATTAATATTTAGGATATATAGGTAGTTAATAATTATACCTTTCATGATTTGAGGACCACGGATGCAAATCTCGCCGGATTGGTTATAGCCGAGTGAGAGACCAGTTTTAGGGTCAAGGATCTTGAGCTCTGCATTTCGGACCACCGTCCCACACGACCCTGACTTGGTTGGCATCGGTTCCTTTGCAAATGCCATGCACATTGACAACACCGGCCCTGCCTCCGTCATCCCATAACCCTACATTCATTTCATTCACAGTAATTAATTAGTTATCCATCAGTTAACAACACTTAACTTCAACTAATTATGATTTACACGCACCTAACTCAGTTAAGATAACTGGTATGCATATTCTAATTAGTACTTGAATGAACAAACGATCGATCATTAGCTATTAAATTTTGGTCTAACAATGTTTACAAGAACGGTCTTTAATTTCATTCATCATCCTTGTTGACGAGTGTAACTGGATGCATGCTTTTATGTCTTTTCGTTAAACTTTATTGCATTTATTGGTCTAAAAAAAGCACAACGAAACCAATAACCCGAAATCAAATAAGGTGATCCTAAAATTTCATAAAACAAATTTTGTAGGGAATTAGCTAAATTTTGGGGCGCACTAGAGGAATATAGGTGCCATGGTGAGAATTAAATTAATTTGAAAAAAATATTCGGAACACGTAAATTTGTTTTTCAACACACACTTTCACAAGATAGTTAGTGGTACTGTTTGTCTACACATGTCACATTAATTGACTGGCCAGCATGCCTTCCGCCGTATTTCCATATCAACAACAACAAAAAATAATGTTACCACCCAACCTCATTTTCCTCTACCCTACGACACCACTTTAACACGACACTCCATTTAAATTGCTAATTTAGAAGTTTTATGTTCCGTCTGTAAACAATTGTGAGTAATGCCAAAGAAATGTTAGATTTACAATTCATATGCTCGGCCCGGGACCTAGAGAATATTGTATGGAGGAGGCAGTGGCATTAATGCCATCCAGTCCGATCTAGAATTTATAATTTAGGGTTGTTTATATATAAGTCCATGCAACACTTATTTGCTTGACAAAAATCCATTTCATTTTAAACATCCAAATAAAACCCAAATTTGAAGTAGACTGCCATGTAAACAAATAAATACCTATTATTTTATAACTATTTACAATTATGCCACAACACTCTAATTATGTTAATGAATTTAATTATCCACCATAATTGTGAGAAATAAGTGCCTTATTATTATAAAATTATCTACTTTATACTTCTCTTACCATCATATATTTCATTTCTTTTATTTGTTTGACAATCATTGTAGGTAAATTATTTTGCATGTATGTATTAGACACATTTTGTTAAAATTATATATATGCGTACAAATAATTTATCTATATTTTTATGTAAAATAATATGTAATTAATTAATTTGAATCAATTGGCAAAAAAACATTTAATTATTTTGTAGGTAAATTATTTTTCATGTGATATTACATATGTACTAGCCACATTTTGTTATTATTATATAGAGTGTGCAATCAATCGACATTCTTTTATTTTGTAGGTAAATTATTTTGCATGTAGGTAATTTTATATTTTTGTTTTGCAAAATATTGGTATTTAATTAATTTTGAATAAATATTTATTTATTTTGTAGGTAAATTATTTTACACATATCATTACATAATTTACTAGGAACTTATATTGTTAAATATGTTGTGCAAAATAATTTACCTATGTTACATTTAAAATATTGATAATTTTGAATAAATTAACTTTTTTTTATATTTGTAGGATATACTAATTTACATGTTAGCATCATGTGAAAACAACTATATAAGGAACATTGGTATCATGTAAATATTTGAACATTTAATTGAATGAAATAATGTAAAATAAATGGAGATAATAAGTGAGAGGCCCAAAGTAAGTGTTATTAGGGGTAATTTAGACATAAAAAAATACAAATTTTGCCAAGTCAAACTTAATTATGGATATTGCTTAGTTGGAGCCTAGTCATTGGGTTTTTGTTAGAGAAATTTATCATGATGGGTTTTAATTAAAGAAAATTGAATTTCAAGGGGTGTACACATATTTTTAGTATAATTTATAATATATACGTATATATAAATAAATATATATATATATATATATATATATATATGTTTTGAGAGTGGTATATACACACCGGAAAATAAGGGCCTTACAACTAAATCAATAGGTAAATAAAACATACACATTCACAGTTCGTGTTTTAATGCAGTAGCGAAAATTAATAATGTCTATGCGTTTTACTGCGAGTTCAATCCACACTGATACTTTATTTAATATTTAATAATTTAACCCACTAATGTTATCTTTTGCCGAAAAACAAACACATGCACGTTTTTCCACTTTACCAAATATAAGTATGTGATGACATGCTATTTAAGTTGGATGATTTAATTCTAATAAACACCCAATACTCGAGTAGAATGTATAATATCTTGATACATGCTCTTAATAATCAGTGCCAATTAATCTTAAACTAGATTCTCCAATTCTATTAATATAGCTACAGTCCCAAAATATAATCTCTTTAATCAATTGAAAAACTCGAGAATGATATCAACTTCCATTCTTTTTTCCACTTCTTCATTCATACTTTGATTACAAGTAAACATGAGTTAATCGACCATATTAACCAATTAGTAATTGATGAGTGGTCCCATTTTCCTAGTGCTACTCGTTCCCTTTAGTTTCGGGAAAATAATTAATAAAAACAATAACTAATGAAAATGATTTGAAAATTTTGAGTTTTAACGATAAAAATAAAATAAAGGGTAAGTGAATAGTATCATAATTGACTTTTTAGTGTAAAAATATAATTTTCGTTAAAGTGAATAGTACCGGGAGCTTTTCGTTAAAGTTTAAAAAAAAAAAAAAGGGTTTCAGTTGATCATTCAATATTCCCAGTGATTTTGTCTGGATCGGCGGCGCTAACTAGCATGAATGAAATGAATGTGAGGAGAGGAATGTGAGAAGAATCCGTTGAGAAACGAAAAGCATACTACTGTCATTGTATGTATGTATGTATGTATGTATGTATGTATGTATGTATGTATGCGTTACGGAAATACAAGTCATGTGTACTTGTACTAACCTGACCCAACACTGCCTCAGGGACTCGGCTCTTGAGCGCCTCCTCCAGCTCCTTCCCCAGCGGCGCGGCTCCAGACAACACCACCCTAATAGAGCTCAGGTCGAACTCCGCCACCATTGGGTTCTTCGCCAGTGCTATCACCAGCGGCGGCACCACCGCCGCCACCGACACTCGGTACCGCTGAATCAGCTCCAGCAGCGTACCTATCTCAAACTTGTGCATCAGCAGAACTCCCGCCCCTGCTCGCAGCGAGCACAGCAGCACGCTGTTCAACGAGAATATGTGAAACAACGGCAGCACGCACAATACGACATCGTCCTCCTTCAAGTAGAGGTTTGGATTCTCTCCGTCCACCTGTTGGGCCACGCTGGTGACCAAGCTCTTGTGTGTAAGAATGACTCCCTTGGGGAGCCCGGTCGTCCCCGAAGAGAACGGGAGGGCCACCGGGTCCTCTGCGTCGATCACCACGTCCGGAAGCTCTTTCTCGTTGGCCTCGGAGAGCACTGAGAAATGCAAGCAATTCTCCGGAGGATCGTCGATCGTGACGACCTTAAAGTCTTCGCCGAGTTTCGGGAAGTTATTTTGGTCCGTGCCGTCGGCGGAGGAGGGATGTTCGCGGAGCTTATTGACGTACTGGGATTGAGTGATGATGAGTTTGGCATTAGCGGCCTTGACCTGCTTGAAAACCTCGGCGGCAGTGTAAAAGGGGTTGGCGGTGGTGGTGACGGCGCCGATCATGGAAGCGCCCATGAAGGCGAAGACGAACTCAGCACAGTTTTGGAGGAGAATCATGATGACCTCACCTTTTTGGATGCCGAGGTTGGAGAGGCCTGCGCCGGTCTTCTGAGCAATGAGGTGAGTCTCGGAGAAAGAGTATGATTTTCCGGTTGAGCCCACTATCAAGCAGGGTCTGTCGGAGAACTCGGGGAGGTTCTGGAAGCAGTAGGTGTGGAGAGGGAGGTGGTTGGGGATGGGTATGTCTGGTAGTTTTGATCTGAATACATGGTTAGTGGTGGCAGTGGCGGTGGAGGTGGCGGTGGTGGAATCAATAATATTGTTGGTGCAGGCGGGGGGTTGCAATTGGGTTAGATTTTGTTGAGAGGTAGAATTAATCTCAGACGGCATGAGATTGGTAGGTATGTCTGCCGGCTTTTGAGTTTCGACGGAAATGGAAGCAATGGTCATGGTGTCTGTTACTTGTTTATGCGTGATCGACCAAGAAACAAATTGCAATACACAGAAAAAAAAGTGGTGGAAAGAGGAGGCTTGATATATAATAGCAAGCTTATCAGGGAGCGGAAATGAATCAAATGATGATGACTGATGAGAGAGAGAGGATAGAGAGATAGGTAGAGAGAGTAGCTACGTACGTGTGCGTTGTTGTTGTTGTTGATCACAGAGAAGTGGAGTTAGGGAGAAGAAATAAATACAAGGAGGAGAGGCTAGATGGGGTAAGGAGGAGGAGGAGGTAGGTAGGAACAAGGGTTGCTGCGTGTGAGAGAGAGGGGTAGGTCTGGCGGATGGCGGTTGTGTATGTGTTGGGTTAGAGGGATAGCATGCCTTACCTCACCTTCAATCACCAACCAACCAAGGCTTCTTAGTTTATACTGTCATATTCATAATCAATTTATCATGGGCTGTTCCTTATTTATTTTTTTAATTTATTAAGGATAACAGTTAATTCAATTGCTTTTTTCATTGCCTTGCGAAATAAAACTCTATTATTTAATTGTCCGCTATAAATTCTGCAATAATATTGGGGGGCCCGTAAGGATTTGCAATTCTTGTAGGACCTGGATTGTCTGCCCTCCCCCATCCCATACTCTTCACATCCCCTCCTATTTCTATGGTCACGGTTAAGCCACGTCAACATTTTATATTCTCATTGCTTTTTGTCTTATTATTTCTCTAGAAAAATCAATATAAAATGTTGACGTGGCCTAACCGCGACCACATAAATAGGAGAATATGAGAAGGGTATGGGATGGGGGAGAGCGGTTTAGCCGACATTACTAAAGCCCTCCCTTAGGCCATCTCCAACCAAATGGTCCAGAGGGCCAGATGGCTGAAAATAGCCCGAAAATCGTCTCCAACCTAGGGCTAGGCCAGAGGGCTGTAGAATCTGAGAGGGCCCCACGGAATCGGAGAGGGCTGGAAGGCTGACCAGAAAACAGCTTAATCCTGTCGGTTATAACCGACATGAATACATATATTGTATTTAATATAAATGTATTCATGTCGGTTCTTAAAAAGAATTTTGAATCCAACGGCTAGCTGGCGCCAGTTATCGTTGGATTCAAATATTTTTAAATATTTTTTGTGTTTTTTGGGCCTTTTTTTTAATTCTCAAAAATTCTATTTTTTCCTATCAATACCTAAACCATTCATTCACCATTCCTCACAAAATTTTTAAATTTAAGTTAATGTTGTTTTCAAATTTAATTTGTAGTTTTTAAATTTAATTTGTCATTTTTAAATTTTAGTTGTAGTTTTTAAATTTGAGTTGTTGTTGTTTTTAAATAATAAATTATGTTTGGCCCTATGGCCCTTGGTTGGAGAGGATTTTTTGTGACAGGGCTAAAACGGGCCCTCTGGCCCTTTGGCCCTCGGTTGGAGACGGAGACAAATATGGTCATGTATTGTTCATTAAAATATTAATATCTTGGAGGATCTTGGAGGGCCAGAGGACTAAAACGAGCCCTCTGGCCAGCCATCGATTGGAGATGGCCTTATGATTAAGATATAATTAGTCTATCTAGTATTTTACCAAAATTTTCACCAACCTGCCTACAATTTCAAGTACCCAACGGTCTCCTTATTTCCTAGTCTTGTCGCTGGAAAGCAAATGGTGTTTTTCCTGCCTACATACGAACAAAGCATGTTTCACATGCATTAAAAGAGTAAACTGACAAAGCATCCATTAAAACAAGAAACATGGGTGTCTAACCACAACAAGAGGGAAGTAATGCTCCATTTCACTTTCAAAGGCTTTTCATTCTTCATTCTCCAAACTCCAGCCCCAACCAAAAATGGATTATAATCTTAAACGATATTTTACAACTCACCAGCCCAACTGAAGCCCACCACCTCCTCGGCCCATATTTTGGTATGGGCTGCCTCCTGGATAATAAGTAAAAGAGAGAAAAAATCCATCGACTTTCTTTTCGTTAAACCCTATTTTGTTTCTGTTGGTAACGTCCTTAAACCCTACTTGAGCTCCGGCACAAGTAACGGTTTTAGACAGCCCCCTTCTTCCCCCTCCCACTCTCTCTCTCTCTGCGACCGCTGAGAGCGGAGCTCCACCAATCCTCTCATGGCGTCTCTACCTTTGAAGAAGAACTACCGGTGCGTGCCCTCTCTGCAACAGTTCTACTCCGGCGGCCCCTTCGCCGTCTCATCCGACGGCTCCTTCATCGCCTGCAAATGCGGCGAGTCCATTAAGATCGTGGATTCATTGGACGCCTCGATTCGGTCTACTATTGAAGGCGACTTAGACGAAGTTACCGCTTTGGCCCTCAGCCCCGACGACAGTCTGCTCTTCTCCGCCGGTCACAGTCGCCAAATTAGGATTTGGGACCTCTCCACCCTCAAGTGCGTGCGTTCTTGGAAGGTAATTTCCTAATTCAGTTTAAATTAAATCAAATTCTTCTCTTTGACTGGTGATTAATTGGTTACCAAGAGAAATGAAAAATTATTGAGTATGTCATTCTCGGTTTTGGATTAGGGTCATGAGGGGCCAGTGATGGGAATGGCTTGTCACCCGTCTGGAGGATTGCTTGCGACTGCCGGAGCTGATAGGAAGGTTCTTGTTTGGGATGTTGATGGCAGCTTTTGCACTCATTACTTTAAAGGCCACAAAGGGGTTGTTTCTAGTGTTCTCTTCCATCCCGATCCTACTAAACAACTTGTAAGCTCAATCTCCACATAGCTCTTAATTCTCTTTTCCGCCTCTATTTGTCCAGATGAAGTGGGTTGAAACTACTTCTTTTGTCCATTTTGTAACAACTCATCATGCTGATTGTCTCTATTTTATTAGCTTTTCTCCGCAAGCGATGATACAACTGTGCATGTTTGGGACTTGCTAACCAAGAAGTGCGTTGCAACGCTTAATGGGCATAACTCCACAGTAACTTCTATGGCACTCTCTGAAGATGGATGGACATTGCTCACAGCTGGAAGAGATAAGGCAAGGCCTGAACTTGGGTTCGCTCAATACTTTAGTGCTATTTTTTTTGTTACATGCGCATGCATCTGTATGGCTCAGTTTACGCTTTTATGTTTTCATTCAGTACCTACTAGTACTCTCTTTGTTTGTTCTGAGCCTTAGCCTTTGCAATAGAGGTGGCTAAGTTTGATATGAGTGTGCGCCAATTAAATATTGTGACGGGTCTTTTGGGTCACGAATGAGTAGATCATGGATAGTGAAGGGTTTCAGAGCGAACCTTAACTAGATTGTCTACGTTGACATAAGATATGCATTTGTCTAATTTTCAATTATTTGTTATGCACTCCTGAATTTCTATTTTGTTTGACTTATTTTCTCAAATGCCAACTTTATTCTGTCTCACTGGAAAGTTCACTGAGCATTATTTGTCATGCTCCTTAGTTTCCATTGCTGTTGATAGGTCAACAAGGTCTTGATTGCTGAATGGTTTTAGGTTGTAATTTTGTGGGACCTCCATGACTATAGCTGCATGAAGACTGTAACAACATATGAGGTTCTTGAAGCTGTGTGTGCAATCTATTCTGGAACTCCATTGTCATCCTATTTGGGTTCCTGCAAGAAGCAGAATGGGAAGAAAAGTGGATTAAGTGAAACTTGTTTTATAACAGCTGGTGACCGTGGGATTGTACGGATTTGGAATTCTGAAGGGTAAATCCTAAGGGCATTCTTATACTATTTCATTTGAAGTAATTTAAGTTATAACTAATTTTACTTATGCATTGATAATTGTGAGTTTGTTTACTGGTACTCTATTGATTTTGACAGTGCAGTTTGCCTATATGAGCAAAAGTCCTCAGATGTCACTCCATCTTCAGATGTGGATGAATCAAATAGGGGATTCACCACAGCCGTCATGCTTCCTTCAGATAAAGGGTTGCTTTGTGTGACTGCTGATCAGGAGTTCCTTTTATATTCCCCAGTTAAGTTGCCAGAGGGGACGTTGGAATTTGAATTGAGCAAAAGACTTGTAGGTTACAACGATGAGATTGTGGATATGAAGTTTGTAGGAGATGAGGAACAATTCCTTGCTGTTGCCACAAATCTTGAACAGGTAAATGTACCGGTCCTACTGGATTCATATCTGTCTTAAGTTATGTATATTGGTGGCTCTCACGTAGAATTGGTTTCTACTAAATATGCAAGTTTCTTCTAAAATGAAAATATTCAATGCTAATCAATTGTTGCTTCATTGTTATCTTAAAGGCCTTTGAACTGAATTCTTGGTTAACAACAATTTTGGTGAAAATTGGTTTTTGACATTAAAATCTTCTACAAGAGGCCCTTTTTCAATCTTTTTCAATCTTTTACCATTATGTATTTCTACCATGTATGTTTGCAAAAAATCCTTGCTTCACTAACGAGGAGTTAGAATTTGCGCATGCAAATTTTCTTTTATGAATATTCTGGTATACATGAAGAAATTCTCTGTTCTTAGTGAGTTTTGTAGCTCAGCATCCGTCTGTTCATTTCCAATTGTCTTTTATTTGGGAATTATTGTTGTTGACATTGTTCAGAAACATACATTTTTGTTGTTTTCCTGGTGACCTTCTCCTATCTAGTTGGGTGAAGTTACCATGTGGGTGCATGCTTCACGTATATGTGTGTTTATGAATTACGATATCTGTTATATATTTGGTTATTGATTTATTATTTAATCTGGAAACATGCAGGTACGAGTATATGACATTGCGTCTATGTCATGTTCTTATGTATTGGCAGGTCATACCGGAATTGTTCTATGCCTTGACACCTGTGTATCGAGTTGTGGAAAACCACTTATTGTGACTGGGAGCAAAGACAACACTGTAAGTTTCTGTTTCTGTTCTTCTCATAGGGTAGTCATATAGATTGCAATAACTCTATTAGACAGGCCGGTCTAGTGAAAAACACTTCCCTTCACTTCATTCTCACCCCTCCCCTGTGACTCTTCTCGCTCTCTCTCTCTCTCTCTCTCTCTCTCTATCTCTGTGTTAATAAGTGATTTGTTCGGATTTCTAACTCCATTATCTGTAGGTTCGGTTGTGGGATTCAGAAAGCAAATGTTGCCTTGGTCTTGGCATAGGTCACATGGGAGGTATTGGAGCTATTGCTTTCTCAAAAAAGCGGAAAGACTTCTTCGTTAGTGGCAGTAGGTGAGCACCTATGCAGCTCATCCTTTTACCAAATTCTGTCTTACAGTTTGTTCACAATTGTAACCTAAACTATCTTTGTTTGGGTTTACTGGTGATGCCTTCTATAGTTAAAAGGATCACCCTACGGGTTGCAACCTCAAGGAGGATACTTCTGTTGAGCTCTATTAGGTGCTTAAAATGACCTATATCATTTCTTTGTCAGTGATCGTACCATCAAGGTGTGGAGTTTGGATGGTCTTTCAGACAATACAGAAAAGCCAGTGAATCTGAAAGCAAAGGCTGGTGTAGCAGCCCACGATAAGGATATCAATTCAGTAGCTGTTGCACCAAATGATAGTTTAGTTTGTAGTGGTTCACAGGTTTGTAGGTTTTGAGGCAGTGCTTCTTTGATTCTCTCGCATTTATCATATTACTATTTATAGTTGATGTTTCTTTGGAAGAATGGAGGATCCTAAATACGTTGAATGACACTACCTTATAAAACTTTCTGGGTTTCTCATTGATCAGGATCGCACTGCTTGTGTATGGAGGCTTCCGGATCTTGTACCAGTAATTGTACTTAAGGGTCATAAAAGGGGGGTTTGGTCTGTAGAGTTCTCTCCCATTGATCAATGTGTTATAACAGCTTCTGGTGATAAAACAATAAAGATATGGGCCATATCTGATGGTTCGTGCTTGAAAACATTTGAAGGGCATACATCAAGCGTATTAAGAGCATCGTTTCTTACTCGTGGAACCCAATTTATTTCTTCAGGTATCTAGGCTCAGTTCCCATGTTGGTTCTTCTCACATCCTTGAAACTCTGATTATATACGCATTGACTGTGTTATCATTTTCAGGTGCTGACGGGTTGGTAAAACTGTGGATGGTCAAAACCGATGAATGCATTGCTACTTATGATCAGCATGACAACAAGGTGCTGAAAATAGTATCTCAAGTTACTTGTCACTATAATGCATATTATAGGCTACATCATTAGAGATATTCAAATATTACAAGATGTTAAAAGTTAGAAGTTAGGAGTTTGAATTTCTCGTCATTGTCTATCATTTACACATGACCGTCATGTTGCAATCACACATATAGAATGTTCTAATCATTTCATTACAAGTCCAATACAAGATTTGATAATACACCAGAAAACATGTGATATTCATGTAGCAATCAATTTGTGATCATCAACATGTAGTAGTCAAAATTGTAGATTGGACATTTGGATTATAGAAACAAAATATGTTGGGTCAGATATCTTGATTTTGGTCTCCTTACAGACCTTACAGCCCGCATCTTATCTTCTCTTGTGATTTGGCCTTTGAGATCTGTTTAAATGGATTGTTGGGTCTCTCGATTACTGTTATGCATGATTAGGGGAACATTCAAAATGATTTTCAATCATAACCGGGATTGTCAAGCTACTTTTTCCTTTCTTCCCACCAAGTAGATTTTTGCTTTCCTTGTCATTGACAGGATTTACCCTACAGGTTTATGCCTTGGCTGTTGGAAAAAAGACAGAAATGCTTGCAACTGGCAGCAGCGATGCTGTCATCAATATGTGGTATGATTGTACTGCTTCTGATAAAGAGGAAGCTTTTCGTAGAGAGGTGTGTTGTCACATTGTCTTTATTTTTGGTGTGTAGAGGTAATACAGTTTCATCAAATGCAAAATCTTAAAAGTTGAAGGGGTTTGTCTAATCCCATTGATGTTATGATTAACTGAATTCATTAATAAATCAGGTTATAGGATTTTGTCCAAAGATTTATAGTTATATTGATAGGTGAAATCTTATGATATTAAATGTGGACAAATGTTGCTCCTAGGCTACCCGCACGGCACCAGATTATATATTTGTATTCTCCTTAACTGTTTATGTCAAATTCACTTGATGGATATTATTTATATAATGCAAATTTTCATGATTATACAGGAGGAAGGTGTTTTAAAGAATCAAGAGCTAGAAAATGCTGTATTAGATGCCGACTTTTCTAAAGCAATCCAAGTCGCATTTGAGCTTCGCAGGCCTCATAAGCTTTATCAGTGCTTTTCTGAAATTTGGAGGTTTGCTTTTATCATCTATTTATGTTTTTTTATCTCTTACTGGTTGTCTCTTAAAAACGTAACCTATTCAAGTTGTTTGCAGGAAGAGAGAGACTGAAAAGCAGATGGAGAAAGCCCTTCTTGCCCTTGGCGAGGAAGAGATCAAGCTACTATTTGAATATGTTCGAGAATGGAATACAAAGCCAAAGCTCTGTCATGTTGCTCACTTTGTGCTTTCAAAAGTTTTCAACATCCTCAGTCCAACTAAGATTAACGAGGTAGTTGTCTTTACATACCTTTACGCCCACGTCTATTTATGGTTACATAGATAAGCACAGCACTCTATAAATAGCTTAAGGCTTGACAGTGATTTTTTGTTTTGTCAGATAAAAGGCATTGGGGAAATCCTTGAAGGTCTCCTCTCATATTCTCAGAGGCATTTTAGCCGAATGGACAGGCACGAAACAAACACGTATTTGGTGAACTACACTCTTACTGGAATGTCAGTCATTGAACCAGAGACAGATACACGAGTATTGCATGACAAGTCTTTGATGCACTCCTCTGCGGACGATGAAAAAGGGACTTTAATAAACGAACCTGAAGATGAGGAGCGAAAAACCTCTCAACGTTTGAAAGAAGAGGCAGCTACGAAGAAACGGAAGTCAAAGAAATCAAAAGATGGTTCCACTGGCAATAAGAAAGTTAAGGCATAGCACGCATTTGCTTGTTCTGGTCCTTGTAATGTATCATGTACGCGTAAACTGATGGAGCAGATCGTCTGTGGTTCAGTTTGGTTGGCCCATTTCTGCCCCAAACAGATTCAGAAATTTTATGAATATGAAGAATCCGTTTTACACTCCATTTCTGTCCATTCCTTTTTGTTTTGTGTGTGTTTGTAGTGGGCTCAACCTCTGGGTTGGGATTTATTGCTTTGGAGCAAAATGCAACGGTTGGACCCATCAATCTCGTAGATGTCCTAAACTGTGGCGATTACTTGCAAGAAAATAGAATTTATGTTGATTTTTAGTGAAATGTGCAGAACCGAATAAAAATCGTAGGTTATATGACGGTGAAAATTGAGGGGCATGAAGTGAAATTGAAAGCGGAACATTGAAATTAACAATTCTCCTAAGTTAAAAGGGCATCCAATAAAAAGCCAGAAAAAGAAAACAACCTCCTGCTCCTATCTCTTTGGTCCCCATCATTCACAACTTCATAACTTAGTCATTACTCAAATTGTCCAAAAGTTGGTTACTGCTAGACAAAATTCAAATGGAGGAGGAACTTGTTCAGGTATCAAACAAATTAAGGAATGTAACTCCACACGATTTTTAACAGTAAAAGAATGACCTCCTTTCTACGGGAATGTGAATGATCCCCCAATTTGGTTCGCACCCGAAGGCGGATTGATTGCCACCCACAGAAGAGAGATGGTTATCGCAATGAGCCCCGACCACACAAAAACAATGGTGGGCGTCCTCCCTCGTCTCCCCATCAACCCTTTCGCAAACGGATACAGATGCGCTAGTACCCAGAAGCTGAAGAACACCCCACCAATTAACTTGCTCCACTGCGGTATCACACTGTATATTGTGCGGCTGAACCCAACTGCTATGGCGATTAAGTTCACCATCATGATTGTTATCGGTGGTAACATGAGAGAGGACCATTTCACAATATAGAGGTCGGCAAATTCATCATCCTCGTCTTCGCCGCCTGACTTCGAAGTCAAAGTGAAGGAGATTTCGATCCCTGCAATAACTTTCAGTAGCCCCTGAAGCACAGCAGCAAGGTGCGCACTAGTCCCTCCAATCAACCAAAACTGCTCGTTTCTCCACCACTCCTCTAGCTCGATCCCAGACCATTTAATCTCAAGGATGGCAAGCATGCATAGAGTGAGAGTAATGATCAAAAGATAAGTCAGGAAAGTAACGTTGAGGCTTTGCACAATGAACTGACCAGAGAAGAGGGACAGCGCCGGGAGGAAGCAGTAGACGATAAGAAAGATGGAGGTAAAAGGGTAGATACCCACATTGAGGTATGCTATCCTTTGCAGAAGCTTCATTCTTGTGCTGGCTAGGAGGGCATTGTTGCGGGAGAAGAAAATCTCAACTGAGCCAGTAGCCCAGCGCAGAACCTGATGCAACCTATCTGTGAGATTGATAGGAGCAGTTCCACGGAATGCATCTCGCTTGGTCACACAATAAACTGATTTCCATCCTCTGTTATGCATCCTATACCCAGTGACCACATCTTCAGTAACTGATCCGTAAATCCACCCTACGCGCTCTCCCCACTCAGTCTTGTCTTCGTACCAGCACGAAATGACACTGATTGCCTCTGCAACAGTAGAGGCATCAAGAAGCTCACGGGGAATGGTGAGAGCACCAGGTGGGCGTCCATTCTTCACAGCTGGGTGATCTGCTAGCGGCCGACCTTGGAACTCTGCCACTGGAATTGAATCAATGAGGAAAGTTGAGTTCCCAAACCTCTTAGGCAGCAGTGACAGATTCATCTCTTCATCATCAGAATCGCCCATTCTTAAGGATCGGTTTTCTTCTGGGGTGTTGGCTACTGAGGCATTCTTTCTGCGACGAGAAAAGCAGCAACTGCAACAACCTGGGTGAGAGTCTTTTGACCGAGGTGGGTCGAAACCATACAGGGCAACTCTACGAAAGAGACATCCAGTTCCAACATACACTGGGCCCTGAAGTCCATCAAGAGCTCGCATATTGACATCAAAGAAAACAGTGTTGTGATTGGCATATCGGTCTGAAGGGTCGATACCCTCAAATCTCTGAGGGAACTGGACATAACAAAGGCGGTCACCACCACGATCCATCATGAAGCACATGCCCTCCCTCATTGCCTGAGAGTTGTAAATATAATGGTCACAGTCGAGGTTGAGAATGAACGGGCCATTGGACATGATGGCAGAGGCTCGAACGAGGGCATTCATGGCCCCTGCCTTCTTGTTGTGATCATAGCCTGGACGTTTCTCACGTGACACATAAACAAGCATGGGAAGGCGGATATCAACATCAGTGAGGTCGATAAGCCTAGCATCATCATCAGCTCCATGCAGCGGTTCATCACTCGGAGGTTTTAACATCACCTGCATCAGCAGGGCAAATAAATGTTAAGCCTCATGTTGTCCTACTTGTTATAGTGTGCACATACAAAATATGTAAGAACAATCTACCATCTGCAGTTAGAACAAAATAATATAGGTTACCGGGACTAGAGGAATACCTGTATAATACCAGCATGGTCACTCTTAGAATGCTCAGATGAAGCAGTCAACCAAGTCCCTGGCCAGTGGGTTCCATCAGCCATCCATGTTGCCTTGGGAATCTTCACACCCTCCACTGGTTCATCCTCTCTGTTCTCTCTTTGAAGCTTCATGGCCTTGATTTCTTCCCGAGCATGATAAGCATCTGATCGTCGGCGTATAGATTCAGGCAGTCCATTAATCCGAACCTTGAACTCATCATATTCACGTTTTACCCTTCTTCGATCCTTGACAAAGTCAGACAGCACTTTGTTCTTGTATGGATCCCTCTTCAAGTTGAAGTACGATTCAGGATTCCTGGGTTCAATAGCATGTTTACGGCAGAATGGTACCCATATATTAGCAAAACTAGCAGCTTCTGCCATGGCCTCAAAAGTTAAAAGGGCACCTCCATCATCAGAAACATAGCAAGCTAGCTTTTCAACAGGGTAATCAGTAGCTAGAATAGATAAGATGGTGTTTGCAGTGACAAGTGGTGGTTCTTTGTCCGGATCTGCAGTGGACACAAAGATATCTATGCCTGGAAGATCAGATTTGCCAGTGGGGTTGTTGGGGCTAGGTGTTTCAAATTTCTCCTTCAAGACATTAAGATCTGTCGAGCGATTGATTGGGCAGAACTTCGGCAGTTGGTCAAGAAGCCAAGAAAAAGCAAACCATACCTCACAAACTATTGACATTCCCCAGAGCCACATTGCATCAGTATTTGGGTGATTGATCCTCCATGCCAAGAACAGTGCAAGGACAACCATACGAACAAAAATCAGAAGCCTGTGGACACAAAAGCAACAGAGTGCAATTAGTCGCAAGACAATGAAAAGAATGACCTCAAAAGGAATGCCACCAGGCAGATAAACAATAGAATAACCGTCCACCTGATGAATACACACTACATATCCTACATAATCAGTACTCATCAAAAGTTAGTATTCGTAGCACATTTATAATCCAAACAAGAGGCCATGATTCCATGCAAAATAAATGGTCATGGAGCTATCTATCTATCAGTAGAACTAAACCAAGATGTTGCTCATTAGACAATTAAATTTTGGTGCGGTGACACATCATAGGTCGAATGCATTCTCCAATCTCAAAAATTAACCATTGATCACAGCATGTGATCACTACCTTATGCTTATAGTCGTATTATCTTCTAATGGGAACGGAACTGCATATATGTACCTCTGGATCAGATCTTCTTATCACTTAATTTAGAAATGCATCTCAACGAAAGTAGAATGTGGCATGGTGATGTTCTCAAGTTTAAAGTTTTGCATATGAGATTGCCATCACAACCTAGTATATCTTAAGGTAAGGATTGGATAAGTATAAGGTAATATATGTACCTATATGGGCTTAGAACAGCTGCAGGTATCTTTAATTTCCGTGTGAGTGGCCTCCATGGTTTGTTCAACAATTCCGTTCTATCAACGACTTCGTCTTCTTTATCATTTCCAAAACCTCCCTCCTTGGGCCATATGGCATTGCCATACCCATAAGTTCCCTTTGTTTCAAAGAGCCACCGATTGTGATCAAAATCCCCAGTTTGACTCCTCATTAGCACTGACTTTGTTGACTTCATCAGCGACAATCTCCTCTCATTTTTAGACAACACTTTTGGCAGAGGAAGTGGGAGCGGTGGGCGTGCATTATTATCCGCAGACACTTCATCCAAATCTGTGATTTTGTACAGTTCCTTGCATCCAGGGCAAATACCACCCCCAGCTTTCACAGCATCCGCATAGCAATCCCGACATATTTTGAAGTCACACTCACAAGGAAGAATATCCTCCCCACGTTCATCGCTCATCACCTTTGCATCACAGCCAGGAATTGCACATGATGAACCTTTAGCACCAGCCATCTGAGGATGGTTTGTTTCAGATTCGATCACCTTGTCCATAAGATGTGCTCGCGTAACACTATTAAATCCGCCAGTAAAAAGGGAGTTAGACACATATTGCTCTTCGACCTTCTGTGAGACGGAGGGATCCATGGGCTGGTTATCCGGGGTTGGTGGTATGTGCACTGTATAGTTCATATAGTCACCACTCCCGAGTTCACTGTCAAGATCATCCCTAGAGTAGCTGATGTAACGACCCGAGGAAGTTCTGCGGCCAAATGTCACGGTCGGAGGGATGGGAGGCTTGTTGTTTGAATCAGGCATATCAGAGTTTGATGATAGATTCGATCGGCTCGCCTTAAACGATCTGGAAGCCATATTCGAACCAGTACCAGTGATTAATCCTCAGTTACTGTTTTTCACAAAGAAAGAGAAATTCAAAACTGCATTAGCACAATTGAAAAGGAAAATAAAATTCAACAGCGGATCCTGTAAATATCATAACCGAAAAGAGAGCAAAGCAAAGTAAAAATATGATCCTCTGTCCACAAACATAAACTCGACAACAAATCACGAAACACCCAGTACGGAGTACCAAGTCTACACTAAAAACCAACACCAGATGGAATCGAATCCACATCACATCGAGTGTGTAAAACTAAAACTCATCAGAAATCCATGGACATTTTTTTTTTTCCTAAGAAACCCAACAGACCAACAAGAAGAAAAACAAAATAGTTATACATTTTTTTTTTTGTCAAATGGAGAAAAACGCGGAGCGTGTCCGAATCTGTAAGAGTAAAAAAGAGAAAGAGCTGAGACAGTGGTCAAACAAAATGCGAGAAGAAAGGAAAGCAAGGTCGAACAAGAAGGAAGGGTTACCTGCGTCGTCTTTATAAGAGAGATCCGAAAGATCTGTTTGGAGGGGGATGAGGATGAAGGTAGCAAAGAGCCTCAGCGAAGCTCTGGCTGGAGGCGAGAGAGAGAAGGGCAAGTGTTCAATTCAAATTTCAAAACAATCTCTCCTTCTTTCTGTCTTTCTCTCTCTGCAACTGTCCGTTGGGTTGCGCTATCTATCAAGGAAAAGGAGAGTAAAGAAGGAGACAGCAGGGTTAGGAGGAGGAGGAGGAGGAGGAGGCAGCGGCAGCAGCATTTGAGAACAAAAGATGGAATGGAAGAAAGAGAAAACAAAACCTCTCTCTCTGCCTGTCTGAAATGGGTTCAAATGGGTTTGGGAGGGACTTTAGTGAGTGAGTCGTGAGCAGGACTAATAGCCCATGATTGTTGGCTTTCCCTTCCCCACTTTTTTATTACTCTTTTTTTTCAAATTTTAAATATTTTTCATAAAAATATAAAAAAATAAAAACACGTCAATGACCCAATACAAACGGGGGGAGGTGCTGTCTCTTTTGACAATCCCCCCTATTGTTTAGGGATTGTAATAATTTGGACCCTGTATTTCAAAATTTAGCAAATACCATTCAAGTTAACATATTATTGTCAAGATGCAATTACAAGTACAAGTATTCATATTGTATCATTTTGCCCTTCTTTTTTTTAAGAAAAATTCTTTTATTTCTTTAACAAACGTCCTAATGTGAGCATGAGCATCATATTTGTTGTCCATATAACACGTACCGTGTCAAAATCTATTCTCTCATTAAAAAAAATTATTATATTCGACTGATTACCATAATATATAAAATCTTACTCACACCTTGCATCTCGGCTCCATACGCCTCCAATTTTATGTTGTGAACCTTATAGGTTCGCTTGAGGGATAAAAGTAACCTCAAAGTATAATTAGCATTTTGTTTTATTGATTCACATAATATTACAGTGTTTCGTAAAAAAGAAAAGAATAAACAAAAAATTCATAATACCCAATGGGATTTATGGTGGCAATTAAAGAGAAGGTTCTTAGTTGGTGCGTATAACTTAGAATTGTGGTGGATTTCCTCCAACTGTGAATTTCTGGATTTATTTATTTTTTATTATTCATTTACAAAGAAAGAATCATTCATTGGTGTTTAGTTTTAATGGTTATGGTGGTGTCAAATTAATTGCGTGTGACACTCTTAAGTTTAGTTTAGGCATCTTTCCATTTTTATTATTGATATCTCATTAAGAAAATGGGAAGCCTAAGATTTTGCCGTGTATATAAGTTGAAGTTTTGACTCTCTTGTTGTGTGGACGCGGACGTGGAGTTGAGTAGTTGTTTGTTTGAGGCCTATGGGTCGAAATTGGACACGGAATACTTCATATTCTATCAACTATAAGGAAAGGGAATTGTTATTGGTACTTTAAAAAATTTATTTTGCACTCCAAATTTTTTATAATTATAAAGAAAAATACACTTGTGAGGAGTGTAGAATGAGATTTTTGAATTGTTATCCTAAGAAAAATGATATAAGGGTATTGATTGAAGAGATAATGATATTGCTTTTATCTCTTTTTTGGTCGGTAATATTACTATTCATGGAGCAACAAAGAAAAGGAAAATAAAAATAAAAATAAAAATAAAAGGGTATTGATTTGTAGAGATATTGACAGTGAATAATGAGCTGGCTCGGTGTTTTATGCGTGTTCGGTGTTTTGAACAAGAAAAAGGAAGAAGAAAAGCGTGTAAAATTATACTATTACGATTTCCAGTTGTGTTGTTTTCTTACATACATAATCTATTGTCACTCGCTCAGCATTAGCAATAATACCAAATTCCATATAATAATAATAATAATTAAACAAATGAAATGTATTGTCGTGTATAGTCATGAATCGATAATCAGTAGCATCAGCAGGAGTAGTCATGTTCTATACATAAAATAAAACACAAAAGCTTAGATCCATCGCTTGGTTAATTATTTACGAGTTATGTGAAATGGAAAATGATTAGAGTCTTTTTGGTATCCTATTTGAATTTTTTTATTAGTTTTCAAAATATTTTTAAAAACAATTTTTTTTAAGATTCAAAAACTTGATTGATTTGCGATTTGAAAATTTTAAATCTTACGACTTAAACTAGACAAAGATATATATAAAAAAAAGGGGGTTGCATAAGAAGGAGAAAGAGGAGAAAGAAAGAAAGAAAGTAAGAGATGATTGAATGAAAGAGAAAGAAGATAGAGGATGGGACAAGGTAGAGAGGAAGAGGAGGGAGAGAAAGAACCAAAAGAATGAAGATAGTGGATTTGAGAAGAGACGAAAAATGTTAAAAAAAAAAGAGAGAAAAAAAAAAGAGATGAATTTGGAGTGAGAGGGGATGAAGAAGAGAAAATGAATGAGTTTAAATTTAAAAATTCTAAAAATTCAATATTTATGTTTTTAGAAAATATACTATATTTTTCTAGTTAGTCTTGAATTCAGTTTTTGAAAATAGTTTTACCAAATAAATTTTTAAGGCCTAAAACTTAAAAATTATTTTTGAATTTAAAAAATTAGATTCAAATAGAGTACCAAATAGATTCTTAAATACTTGTTTGGTCATTGTCATACTAATTTGTTAACACCTGCCGTGTAATAGAATAGTGCTTCTTTTATATAATAACATAATAAGATAGGATCGTTATGAGAGGAGGACCAAAATCCGATTAATGTTGGGCACGTCTACTCCATGGTTTGTCATTCTTGTTGTTGGCCCCCACCATCCTGCCTCCTGCCCCGGCGTAATCATGGAAGGACCGTGACCGCGTGGGCCCCCCCCCCCTGGGCCGCCATTCAAGCAAGCACATGCATTCCCACCCTTTCTTTGTTTTGGGAGAGAGTAAAAAGTGGAGAGGGATTCTCCTCTCTTTCTATTTGATCATGTTAATATAAAAAGATTCATCCCAACATTCCTCAGTTGTCTGATTGTTGCTGAGCAGTTTTTGAATATCAAACAGATCTTTCCAGAAGGTAATTTTAATGTGGCCGATTTACCTCTTTTGCAAATCAATTTTGCTACAACACCTACTACTTAGCTAATTGTCCATTCTTTCTGAGTGTGATTTCTATGTTATGTATGATCGTGTCTAAGAGCATATCGGTTGAAATATATTAATTTTTTATAGAGAAAAAAAACAAAAAGTAAAATGTGAAAAAAAAAGGAAAGAGAATAACAAGTGAGGGAAAAAACGCAAATGGCACGTGAATCGAATGCGAAACAAGCACAGACAGAAAGAAGTGTGGAGAGAATCCTACTCCAAAAAAAAAAAAAAAAAAAAAAAAAAACCTTTATTTGGTCTCTTTACCCAACCCAAACCAACCAGTTACCAAACCAAGCTCGTAAAGTTGCATGAATAACGATCTCCTTCATGAAAATAGAAAATTCATTTTATATTGAGAGATGATGCCTTTTCCTTTTCCAAACACGCATTTGAAATTTGAACTTGAGAATTGAGATAGAGACAGAGAGCATGTCGCTATCACACATCTACTTTGGGCCCAACCCTACATGCCTAAACTCGATTACGGCCCACCCAATATGAGTGTATAACCAACCCAATATCCAAACAGGTGCAGCTCACTAGTTAAAGAATAACCAATTCCCACACAATCAACTGCGACTGAAAATTACTACTTAGTACTATAGTCTGATGATATTTCTCTTCACTTGGAAGTGAGGGGTCTTAGGTTCGAATATCGTGGATGACGAATTCGATACCAAATTAGGCTGCCCATTGTGTGGTTTAGCCGAACTCTCCCTCCTCCTTAGAGTAAAAATATCAATGTACTAAAAAAAAACAAAAACAAAAAAAACTGCGACTGAAAATTCTATGCTACTTTGAAGCTGGAGATATAAAAGTTAAAAATTCCAGAGTACAGAATACCCTGGAGTATTGGGAGAGAGATGTCACTACTACTAAGGCAAGAGCACACCAATGACCGATCCCAAGTTCCCAACCATGCTAGTTACTACAAATCATATGGTCCTGTTCTTGTTTTGTCAAACAGCCCTTTGCTACAACATATAAATTGGGTAAAGAATCAAATTGATTATATGTATGCAAAGCGCAAGTGTATTTCGTGAAATCAACCATAAGTACCTTCTCACTACAGCCAAACCAGAAGAATAAGACCGCACAAGAATACTCTAGAAATTAATTACAGTTGCAAGTGACCTGTGGTTGTTGGCACGCTTGCACTCACAAGTGCAGATACTTCTTGACTCTTTCACCACTCGTTGAGATCTCCGAGTGTGAAGCTTTATGTTAACCAACTTACCAGCCACCTGTTGCACAACAAAAAAACCTTAAATCAATAGTTCTAAATTGGAGTTAGGCTTCTTATGTTTGTTTATGCAGCTGGATGTAATAAATGATATGGGTTTATTCACCAAAATAATCATACCATTCTCCAAACCAAGTCTTCCGGACCCAAGGGCTGGGCTGGACTGGAGTAGAGGAAATGTCTTGAGTACTGGGAATGACAAAAATAGCATAAATCAGTCCCCATGAAGATTTATGTCTACTCCAACCCTTTGACAAGATAAAGAAACAGTAAAGCATGGCACCAAAAAAGTATGTCTACTGCAATGTTTTGATAAAAATATACAAATACAGATAGCAGCAACAACAAAATAATAACATTCACTTCAATTTTTCAGTCACATACCTTGGCAAGATTCTGACGCAGTTCCTCTATTTGAGCATGGCTAATGTTTCTAAGATATGTTACAAGCCAACCTCGTCGTACAGCGTCACTAGAAGAAATAAATAAAGCTATCTGCAGGCAAAGATAAAAAGCAACTGTTGAGAACATTGGGTATAAGGCCAACAATACAAGTAATCGCCATGACATATGGATTTTGGCAGAAAAAGCCGTGAGCAATTATCTGAAATTTAAGTTATAAATACCTTCCTATAATCTAGTGTTCCTTCAAAAGGAAGTTCCAGTTCATCACTAACTATGACTGGTATGCAACCACTAACAATGGCATCAAACAATCTAGCGGAGGATGGAGTGTCACCAGCGGGACTTAAGCAAAAGACAGACCTGACAGAGAAACCAACTCAAATAAATTAACGATGAAACAATGAAATTACATCACAAAGCAGGGCAAGGATCTAAAAAAATTTACTTGCGCATTCCATTCTGAGCTGCTGCCTTTCCTGTCTCTCCTGCTGTCCCTTCCTCTATAGCTACACCATCAGCACCATTTAGCTCTGCTACAAGTTGTGAGCGTATCTTCCCTCCCTGAAAGAAAAACACAGTAAATTAGCTATACCTGTTGAAATACAATTTGTGCGCATGCAAATAAGTGTTAAGACATTCTTAAGCTGAAAATGGGAAAAAACTTCATCCCACAATGATTCTATGATCCACTGATGATGATATCCATTAACTACAGAAAAGACCTCGCTTCTATACCCTACGCCACGTTCTTTTATCATTTAGACTCATTATCAATGCACTCAAGCCTAACTCTTCCTTTAGTGTACGCGTCTCTGGTTTAATTAATCCCGAAAGAAATTGTTATATCACTTTTCAGCAGATTCAATTCAAATCAACACATTTTGTAGCCAAAAGAAATACATCAATAAATAAAAGAGTAAACTGCCGATTTGCCCCCTGAACTATCACCCAACTTTCGATTTGCCCCCTGAACTTTTTAATTGGAAAATTAAGGACTTAAACTAATTTTTTGGGCCAATTTGCCCCCTGCTGTTAATTTTTCATTCATTCCATCCAAATTTCTGTTAAATGGAAGCATATGCACAACATGTGTGGGTAGTTCGGTCACTTCATTCTTTAAAATAATTGAAAACCTTAGATTTCTAAAATATAAATATATGCAAATATGTGTGATTCTATAGCTTTTATGTCTGAAGGTCTAGTGAAATGACGTTTTTGTCCACAAATGAGAGTTACGTGGTTTGCACATGATAAGAGTTAACGTTAATTTGGATGAAATTTATGAAAAACTAACGGTAGGGGGGAAATCGGCCAAAAAAATTAGTTTAAGTCCTTAATTTTCTAATTAAAAAGTTCAGGGGGCAAATCGAAAGTTGGGTGATAGTTCGGGGGGCAAATCGGCAGTTTACTCATAAATAAAAAGACTCACAGCATTTCTTTTAAGCCGGCCGCGAAAAAAGAGCAAAGTTGTTCTCTTGGATCGAGTCTCGGATATGCATCTCGCATCACAAAAATCAACATTGGCAACATAAGGAAGAATTAGATCTTTCTCCAGATAGACTTGTCCAGGTTTGTACCTAATAGTAGAGCAAAATACAGTTAAACAAGCTTGAGCTGAGTAATGATTTTAGTGAATTTAGGACTCAAAAAAGAAATCGAGTGAAATAATGACCAGTTGCCAGTGGAGTCCATATCAGGAAGCAACCAAATTGCATTCTTCATGAGACGGCGAACAGACTTAAAAGACCAGGGATGGTGAACAGGAAGAATGTGATCACGTCCTTGGGATCGGTTCCAGGCAGGCTGATCGGTAACCCACTTGACGACTTCCTTCATACACAAATAACAACAATAACACTAGATGAGCTTAGGTTATCAAAGGGGTTCAAAATACAGTCGAACTCGAAGGGCAAAAGGTTTAAGTTAACTGCGCATTGTATGATGCTAACAATGTGAGATATGTTCTGAACTTATGACATATGTGTGTGTGTGTGTGTGTATTTATGATGTGCACCAATTAGCAAGCAATTAAGGGAAACCTTGGAGGGGGTGGCAGTCAGACCCTATAAAGTGCTTTGCATTGCTGCTGCTCCAGTAAGAAGAAGCTGATGGTGGTGAAGAATGGGATGTAGAAGAGGTCTGCCTCCTCCTGCCTATGCACTCTCACTACGCTTTTCAACAGCCTTTCTGACTCCGGAGCTATCAAATCCGCCCACAGCCAGTAATCGATTGAATGCTGCACAAAATAACCCCAGAAATTCAATTCAATTCAATTCAGTTCAAATAAAAAAGAGAAAGAAAGAGTTAGCAAAACCTGCTCGATGAGGCGGTGGACGGGGCTGCCATTAGAGGTGAGATTGAAGGTCTCCTTGTAAGAGTTTCGGAAGAGCCAGAGGAGATCGTAGGTGAACTTACTGGGCATGTCGTACACGTAAACCCTAATCGGCAAGCTGAGCGGGTAGTACGGATCGGCGTACAACCTGTGGCTGTCGCTCTGGAAGACCAGATCGTCCAGGTGCGTGAGTTGGGATTGGGTGGGAGTGGTGAGGATGGTGTCATCGCGGGGCTTGGGAGGGCGGGATTTGTGGGCCAGGAGGAAGCGCTCGAGGGAGGCGACGAAGGAGGTTTCGGGTTTGTAAATGGGCTGGTATGGGTGGAGAATGGCGGAGGGGTCGGAGGGGGAGGGGCTGTGGAAGGAGAAGAGTAAGAAGATGAGGGAGAGGGCGATGAGAGGCAGAAGTAGGAGAAGCACTGGGGATTTGGATCTCGCCATTTGCTTCGCAGGGCACTCTCTACTCTCTCTGCCCTAGTATTCTTCTACTAAACTCGCTCGTTGTTTTGTTCATCTCCCAGGACGATGCGATGCTGCAACTCCAAATCAAAATTCCCACTTGTTAATCTACTACACTCTAGAGTCTTCCTTGGACCATAGTTTAGTTGTGTCCTTTAAATAAATTCACAATAACGTGAATCACGTGACGAGAGAAAAAAATAGAAGCCTTGCTCCTGTAGTTAGCAAGGAAGTAGGTTGTTTAACATACTTGAAAAATAGGAAGCACTTGCCCATGTGGATTTCATGTGAGTTATGTCATTATTTACATGTTAACAAAGATAAACACCTGATTGTATGTATACACCCAACGATATCGAACCTATGAGGGCCACTGCATAGATACTTCATGAATTAAGTATACAGAGTGTTATACTTGTATAACTCCATCGGATATTGTGCATCCAAATTTGGTTACTTGAGAAGAACAGGAAGAAAGGGAAGAAAAAAAAAGAAGACCGACATTTATGTTCATCAAGGTGAAATCATTCAAACATCAAACTTCAACGTCTCCAACAATCAACACCTACATAGCCTGGTATTAACACCAGCAAAGTTTTCCTGTCCAAGTATATTGAATTATAAATCTAAGCCATCTCAAAAGCTGATAAGGTCATCCTTTGCTGGCGTCTGCTGCTTCTTCGGATCTTGGCTTCCTTCAGATGAACTTCCACCTTTCTTGCCAAATATCATCTCATCAAGATCATCCATCATGTCATCGTTGCTCCCTGCATGAACCAAACCTCGAGAAGCAGCTGGTCTTCTAATCAAGGAATCCTCTTTCGCATGACTTGGTGATTCATCAGGCTCCACAGCTACGGGTATCATTGCAGGTTCTGGCGCAGTTGGAACAACTGAAGGCCTGATCAGTTCTTCGTACTTGGATAGAGCTTTATGGATCTCATCATTCACATTCAACGCTTCAAACAGCAAGGCCTCGTTCTCTCCAGCTGTCTCTATAATTCTCTGGACAGTGGATAGAGATTGACGGCACTGTTGTACAAGTGTGGTCGTCAAGTCATCCTGCCAATGAGACAACAACATTTAATCCATCTCTCTTTTGGTCTAATTCTTATTTCCTAAATATAAATGCATAACTAGTTATTCTTAAACAAAGATACGTAATTGCATAAGAAAACATATGCCCTCATACAGCATTATAATTGCATCGGGTTTTCATATTCCTTGTTGGGCTGACATTGTACAATGAGTTAAATTAGCTTTGAACTGGCTGTCCTCATGGAAGATATCGTCCTAAGGTCAACCCCGTACCACTTGGCTCTAGATTGGATGGGATATGGTCTTATGGAACAGGCTAAGTAGTAAATTCACCTATTTTCAAAGGCCCATTTTAAGTTTGAGTATAGGTAGTCCCTAAAACTGCCTTGCCTAAAAAATCAAAAAGCAAGTAATATCATATTGATCAGTCGATAAAACAAAAAAACAGTAGCGATATTGAAAGTTCCATGCATCTCACAAAATGTAGGTGACAAAAATCCCATATATTAACAGATTTAGATGCAGGAGTCAAAAGAGGATATACAAGTGAGAAAACAATATAAAAATCACCTGTAAAGCATCTTGTTGGGGTGAAGAGGATAAAACAGTATTAAGTAGCTCAATACTGTTTCTTGCAACATCAAATGCTTCCTTTGGTTGTTCAGCCGTAAAGCTTTGGGCAGCAATCTCAACCGGAATCTGCTGGGAAAAACTAGCATCTGACTCTGAAGCAGAAACTGAACGAGGGGGAGTGAATATTGGTGCCAAACTCTCATTGTCGCGACCGGGAAACCGAATACCCCTTGATCTTAAACTCTGAAATTGAGGTGGTCCAAGCATAAAAGTTTAAGTACAATGAAACCACTTCTTCAAACATCAGAAATATAGATCTAACAACTGCACCACCCAACGCAATGGAGGCTCGAGAAAATCAGATTGTGGATAAGGATAATAACAACCAAAAAACAACATCAGAGCCTTATCCCACTAATGTATGAATCCTAGAATGCCACTGCACTCGGTTTTGCGCCAAGTCTTCCGTGGATAAGGATTATAGTAGCATAAAAGCCAAGTAAATTCTGAATTACTGTATACTTTCAATTTTGAGTGTTACTCAGTTTCTTATTCAACATTAGCGTTGTATTCCTTACCAATAGTAACCTGGCCAGCTAAATTCATTTCTGTTCTCTCTAGTACCATGGCTAAATTGTTTATTTCCTAACATCATAAATCATACGAAGAATCTTAGGACAAATTGTGATGGCCATCAAATATTTAAGTACTTCGTACTAGTCCAACTAAACTCAGGAGTTACAGAAATGGAATTTGTCTTTAACTATGTTCTAGTCATGAAAAAACAAGATACCTTGTATGTTTCCTCGTAAACAGGTAAATAGCGGAGCTCACCGGTCGATTCCCCCCATGCTTCGATCAGCATCAAAGCTTTATTGCGATTATTAACAACAGTCTGAGGGTCGTCAATCAGCTTCACCATCTCATCAAGAACTCTCTCCGCTGCTATTTCAGAGAAAGCCTTTTCACAGTTCTTAACACATGTTTCAAGCAGCACTAGCGCAAGGTACTGGACCCTAGGATTCTTCAACATAATCCGCTTTTTTAATCCACGAATCAATTCAACACTGTTAACTCTTTCAGTATTGATCATGTCACAAATTTCAAGATTCATAGCCCAGTCAGGTTCTTCGAGTGCTTCTGATGTGGCATCTTCAACGATCTTATCTGCTTGGTTTGGGCCTTGGAAGAGCTCCTTCACCTTAAAGCTGACTGAGCTAAATCCAGCGCTCATTTTTCGACCGACCTCAGTCCCTTCGATCTTGAGGCGCTCACCAAGAGCGCTCACTTTCTCCATCAAATTGTCACTCATCGCGGCAGACCTTTTGACTCTTAAACAAAAACCTTCAGAAAGTTTTCCTGAAAATTTATGATAATACTAATTAACTGTGTTGCAAAGATGGAAGGATATAATTCTGTTGCGAAGAAAAATATCACATAAGAAGTCAAGTTGATATATTCATCTATCTTTGAGTAACTCAAAACCCAAAAGATGCATGACTCATGAAACAGCGAAATCACGAAAACAAAAAGAATGAAATTGAAAGCAGAAAACTGCGAGGAATATCGACCTTAAACCCTAAAATGAATTGGCAAAGCTGCAACTTTTCTTCCCCGAAATCCCCTTCTTTTCTGGCCTTCAATTTTCTTGACAACCAAACTGAACAGACAACAATTCATGGAGGTTACTTGAAAGATTCCACAAATAAAAACCCTACCCATATGCCAAGTTCAAGTCAACAATCCATATTTTAGTTGCTTATGCTCTCTGTTTTTGTTTGATGACTTTTCTTACGCTTTTCTCAGCAAACAAGCAAGTATTTATGAAAAAAGGAATCGATCAGACCAGAAACAGTTGCGATGAATGAAAAAGAATCCGATTAATATTGGATGGAAACAATATGTACATAAGAAAATAGAGAGTGAGAAATGAGTGCCTGCTAACCTCCTTCTTTTGTCTCTGGAAGGAAGGAGAATTCTCAAGGAAATGGGAGCTCTGTCTCTCTGCGAGTATGAGTGGGGGTGGGTTTGGGTTTGGGAGTCTTCCTCTTGAGACGACAAGGCGCAACGACCCTCTAAAGCGAATAAAATCAGTCGGATTTATTCTTAAGTCACCTTCCTTGGAGTTTCAGCCTTTATGCGCCTTTTTTTATCTCTCTTCTACGCTAGCTAATTAGCTTTACCTTAATATTTGTTTTTTTATTTATTTAAAAAATTATATTATTTGCACTTACTTATTTAAAAAACGATATTATTTGCATTAAAGAGTTATGAGAGTGAGTTAAATTTTACACTGGATTAACCATAATAATATGATTCAGATTTGACTTTGACGATAATTGGCTAATAGCTTCATTTTACACATGAAGTTTCGTTTTTGAATTTGACATATTTTAATGAAATTTTGATTTTGAATATATAAAAAAAAATTCTCATCATTCCTTAAAAGAAAAACAAGAAGTTGAAATTAGTGTAACTTCATTTTATATACAACATGGATTCTAAATTATTTGATTTTTTGGATGAATCCAGGGTATCCCCGCACGTAGGCAAGGAGTATTCCCTCGAGCCGGGTCGGATCCCATCCGAGGGGCAAGCTCTCCCCATGCTGGCTTATCCATTTACAAGGTTCGAACTCAAGACCTTGCTTAAGGAAAACAAGCTCCTTACCACTTGAACCACCAAGCAGTGGTCAAATTATTTGATTTTAATTTAAAGCTTATACACATCGTTTACAGGGTCAGCGATGATTCTCTCTAAGGAATGTCTTGTCCGCTACCACCTTCGCCTCCACCTCCATCTCAGAAACCACCACCTTCATCACCTGCTAAGACACCACCTGCACCTTATCAGACACCTCCATATTACTATAATCGTAAGACACTACCGCCGCTGCCAGCAACAGATGAATTCTACTTGAACTCAGAATCTATCGATGATAGAAAGAGTGCCCCGCTATCTATATACTATTGGGAGCAACGATTCAAGCTCTTTTCTTTCTGTCTCTCTTTTAATCTATTAACTTAATGTGCTTGGACAACTTCGATCAAGTCGTTTGCAAGTTTGCAACACGCTCTGTAAATATTAATTAATTGCGTTGGATATGTGTGTATATGCTATGCTTGTATTGTTCAAACAACTGGTACATGTATAAAACAATTGATGCTGTACGTAAGCTGTATTTGCGTAATGTGAATTTATATAAGCTGCAACGAAAGAACGTCAAAATTGTCATTCGTAAGAAAATCACACAGACCAGCAATCCCTCCTATTCTAAATTACAACTTCTAATTCCAAACAAACAGGAAAGTAGTACCGCTGCTACTACTAGTAACCGTGTAATTGTAGAACAAAGTATCAATTATATTTGCCAGTACTTCAAAGCTTACGCAAATGAGACGATGAACCCTTGATTCTGTGCTAGGCTGAGAAGGTTGCTTTTTAGTAGCTAGCATGGCAGATGTCGGAGGATTGGCACACTAATGGACCGGACTACTTCCTTCCACCTTCCTTCCACCCTCTTCCTGAGCTGAAACCTTATCAATTGTCTTTTGGCTCACTTCAGTTGCTGCCTTGGCAGCCCTATTAAAAGCACCGGTTACCCACGATGTCCCAGTTAATATGTAATGATTCTTCATGATTGCAGATCCAGCACTACTGACCGTTTGCTCTGCAGCTGAAAACACAACCTTGGTCTTCTCAGAAACCTGAAACCTTTCATCCATTTGCTTCACCTTATCATTTACCATGCTTGTGCCAGCATTAAGTTTGTCAGTGAAACCAATCATTTGGTCCAAAGCAGAAACTGTGGCCGTCGCAGTGGAACTAAGCTGGTGTTTCTCATCAAAGGCCTTTGCCTTGTTGATCGCATCTTTTCCCAAAATGAATCCTTTGGCGAGCATGCTGCTCACGACATCCTCTGCATTGTGTACAGCAGATTGCACACCACCAGGACTTACATTTTCCGTTGCCTGAGGAGGATGAACAACTGAACACCGTCAGAAGCAATTATTATTGTTGTTAGAGGAAAAGTGCCCTTAGAAAATAATATTACAGTCGGAAGTGCTGAAGCCACAGCAGCTGGAAGCTTGTAATCTGGAGCCAGATCTATGGTAACGGACTGATTGACAATTGTTGCTCCCTGAAAGATAACACACATAATTGAGAAAACCAGACGAGATCACAACAAAACCGATTAAGAGTGTCAGAATATCAGACTCTCCCCAAATTCCAGTAGATACACAAGTTTACCACAAAAATAGTCCAAACTCCGGAATCATAAGTTATACAAAAAGAAGGGAAAAAGGACAAGAAGAGAAAAAGAAAACTAAAAAAGCGTTGAGAAGTGAATGACCGAAAGAAGCACTGAAGTTTCTGCCCCCTTGAAATCCTTGAAGGTAACATATGCAACCTGAGACCTCTCGTTGTCGCTGCAATAAAGAAGAAAAGAAATCAACTTTCTGCGTCACAATGTGTTTAATTAAGAGAAGAGTAAACAGAAAAGAGAGGGAGGAAAGAAAAAAGAGCAACCCTTGAATTTCAATGTATTCAACTTCACCGGAGAAGGAAAAGAAATCCTTTAAATCATGTTCCGTTGCAGCGAGGGAGACATTGCTAACTTTCAATGTCCTTATCTGTCAGTCATGTCAAAGTGTGAGAGAATGCATGTAAGTATGAAAGTGGAGTGACTGGAGTTTGGAGATTGGAAAATTTACAGCTTGGCCGTGCCAAAAATTGGATCGGATTAAAGAAAACAAACAAAACGTAGAAAAAGGGAGAGGATCAGAGGGACAACCAACAAAAATGGTATAAGGGGATGTGTTCCTAAATGCAAGCAGCACTGAAAGACTCACACAATTCAGATTCCACAACAAAATTTCTATCTGAAATCATCAAAATTTGTAAATGAAGAGCAAAAACAGAGCGTAAAATCATAATGTAGAAGTGGATCAAACATTCAAAACCAATTTTATAATTTGGTAACGATATTTATTTAAGCAGGGAAATCAACAAAACTGAACAAAAGTATATATACCAAAAAAAAAAAAAAAAAAGGACAAAAAATGACCTCCATCAAATTGAAGGCGTGTTTGCAGTTTGCTTGATTCTGCAGATTCCAGAGAAGAAAGAAAAACACGGAGAGAGAGAGAGAGAGAGAGAGGGAAAGCGGTTATTTGGGAGGGAGGGATGCATGGCAAAGTGTGTTAACTTACGAGGCAGTCAGTTGCTACCAATTGGGCTCATGGCGCCAATTGGGCTGACTCAATCCACCGCTATAAACTTGGGCTTATTAATTAAGGCTTCAAGCCTTCGACAGCAGTTGTGCCATGGTCCGTTGACTAACAAAGCAACGTCGTATGGTGGGGGTCCCACCCGCGGACAGGGGAGAGAGAGATAGAGTCGGTGTCTAAGTCGGAGATATTTTTAAGTATGATCGGTACAAGGGATGATACATCACGTGCAGTGACTGATGCATTGAGAGGTGGAGGGTTAGCTGACCCCCCAAACTTCGATAAACGTCTATGGATACATTAGGTGATGACCCTCCAAACTTTGGTGAATGTCCATGGATACCTTGGGTGTTGCCCTTTCGAAGATTAGAGTTGACTTCATCCACGCCCTCCAACTGACTTCAGGCCTACCAAGACTCGGTAAATGTCCATTGATGCCTTGGGTGTTGCCGTTTCGAAGATTAGAGTTAGTTTCATACATGTCCTCCAACTGACTCCAGGCCTACCAAGACTCGGTAAATGTCTATAGATATCTTGGGTGCTACCCCTTGCATACATTAACATGTGTGCAATATGTCTTTCCAAATGACTTTAAGCCTACCAAGACTCGATGAAATTACGATATGCATGCTATTTTTGGTAAAAAAAATTGTGCGCTATTCTTACTGATCCCCTAATATTATTTCCTAGATCCGCCAATGACCACGTGTTATTATACAAATTATGTAATATGTGTGCTAAAAAGTTAATAACTTTAAAAATAAAAATTTCCACAAATTTCATTAAAACACGTGATGTACCATTTGTTTTCCGTTACAAAAATTTCTTGCATAAGTCTTCCTTGCTTGCGGAATAGCATGGTTTGACCTTTCCTTTCCTTTGAAGTAGAGGTGAATTTTGATTTGAGAGGAGAAGAAGAAGCGATTAGATTGGATTTTTGGACTGATTCAACTCTATTATTTATTCTAAGTTGTGACCCAAACAACCAAACCAACGAAATTTCCTTCCTGAGTCTTTGACTGCACCCAACCACCAAACACCGCAACCCCCATAACCCCCATAACCCCAACACAAGCAACGCAGAAAGAAACAAAGAACAAAAGGAGGAAGAATGAGTTTCCAAGATCTCGAGGCTGGTTCTTCTCCCCAACAGCAACACCAACAACGACGACCTTTCGTTTACTCGAATGCGATTCAGAACCAGGAGCAAAATCGAAGTCAAAATCTTTACGAGCCGTCCCAGGCCCTGTCTGCCGGGATTTTCCAAATCAACACCGCCGTATCCACTTTTTACCGCCTCGTCAATTCCCTCGGCACCCCCAGAGACACCCTTCAACTCCGAGACAAGCTGTCAGTACTATTTTTCATATTCCATTTTCTTCTTCTTAATAATTCTTCCCCTCTTTTCAATTTCTTATTAGGTTTGTATGATTAGAAATATTATTTGCTTAATTGATCGATTGATTGTACGTTGATGAGAGTTATCAACGTTCCAACCTAATTCACTGTTTATCTCAATGGGAAATTGGCACTTGGCACTGGCAGGCATAAGACAAGGGCGCATATTGGGCAGTTGGTGAAAGATACTTCTCACAAACTCAAGCAAGCTAGTGAAACTGATCACCATGCCCAAGTTACTGTAAGCATTCAATTCATTTTACTTGTCTAAGTATGTAAGTTGTCATTATCGGACTTCACCCCTTTTGGCTGACAAACTGCAGGTTGTCAAGAAGATTGCGGATGCTAAGCTTGCAAAGGATTTCCAGGCCGTACTTAAAGAATTCCAGAAGGCTCAGAGGCTTGCAGCTGAAAGGGAAACAACATATGCTCCCTTTGTTCCCAAAGATGTTCTTCCACCTAGGTATTATCTTATCACATGTTGTTACTGAGAGGAACACACTTTAACACAAGCATTGGAGTTTCTATAAAGTGTAAACTTGCACGTCTAAGTTTTACGTATTTCTTCTCGATGATTTAACTCTAATTTTCTCTCCATTACTTGCATCTTCTACTCATCAATGCCTTTCATCATATTGTGCAGTTATCATGCCCATGAGCAGGAGATGAGTTCTTCTAGGAGTTCTAAACACCAAGCTCTTCTTCTAGAATCAAAAAGGTGGGCAACTTAATATACTTCCATGAGTTGAGAAACTTCTGTTATTTCTATCTATAATACCCTGAACGAAAATTTGTCATCCTAAAACCAAAGAAATCTTTGAGTTTCTAGATAGTCAAGTAAAAGAGTCACTTCCCTTAAAAGGAAAGAAATACCTTCTTAACTAGTTAAGGGATTTTTCTTTTGTGCCTGATCATAAAGGATCTCCATTTCCTCGATTACATTGTTAAACGGATTGTGTTAAGCCATCTTATTGTTTTGCGAGCTTTGATAGGCCAGATGAATGTATCTTCTTCCCATGGAGATGTTTTCCCTTTTTTTTCTTAATTTTTTTTATGGAAACACATTTTCCAACTGCATAAGGTTCTCTAGTAATTTGGGAAAACTAGTTATTGCCTTTGATGTTGAGTGCCTATCGTGATGCAACTGGAATCCATGGTTAAGTTATAGATTTGATATGTTGTATGCAGACAAGAGGTTGTACTTGCAGACAATGAGATTGCATTCAATGAAGCCATTATTGAAGAAAGGGAGCAAGGGATCCAAGAAATTCAACAACAGATCAGCGAGGTTAATGAGATTTTCAAAGATCTAGCTGTCCTGGTCCATGATCAAGGAGCTACAATCGGTTAGTCCAGTTTCTGTTCATTGTTACGTAGAAATTGAATTTGTGTTTGTTGAGTCACTTGTACATTGTGTGCCATACTTTGAAAGACGCTGTCTGTACATGTGTGTGTTTTCAGATGATATTGGTGCTAACATTGAGAACTCCCACGCTGCAACCGTGCAAGCAACCTCCCACCTTGTGAAAGCATCTAAGACCCAAAGATCTAATTCATCCCTGGTAATTTTCTTTTCCTTCCAACACATGAACCCGTTTCCTGTTTTCTTGTTTTGTGTATTCAACTTCAAGATTAAGTTGCTATAAAAAACTTTAACCAAAGGGTGCGATATATAGGCTGGATTGACATACATAATTGGTTAATTTCTTTATTTCAGTTATTATTATATAAAGCATTGGATTCATAGAGGTTGCTAATTATTTGTGTTATTTGGGCAGACGTGTTTGCTGTTGGTGATATTTGGAGTCATCCTCATCATTGTGATTATAGTTGTCATGGCTTGAGCAGTGATCAAAAGGAATGATATATAAAGTATTTCCTTGCAAGAACAAATCTTTTCCTTGTCTTGTCTCCTATCCTCTCCTCTCCTCTCCTCTCCTTCAGCTTTGAGCTGGGTCTGATGCTAATGCCAAATGACTCGGACTCAACCCTTGGTGTTGGAGTGGCTGGCATCCTCGTCGGCTGTAAACAAAATGCACAGTTACTATGTATACGTGGGGTATAGAACCTTCCCCAAGACTAGAAGCATAGAGTCAGCAAACAAATGTATCTATCATTTTTTCTCCTTAAACTAATGATGTATTTATCTTTTTTTTTTTTAAGGTAGTGATTTTCACACGTTTTATTTTTTCCTTTTGTAGTCAAATCCTTCTTGCTTATACTATGTTTCAGTCTTTTGATTCTCTTTTAATATATTCAGTTCAGAGGCTAGAAAAAGAAATGGAGGAATGCAGGGGAGAAATGGAGTTCAAAAATCACTTCCTTTTTAATAGATATGTACATATGATGAAAAATTAAGTAAAATCCTATGAATTCCTATTTTCTACAACCAAACATGCCCTTAATTGATTTACGAAGAAGAAAAAAAGTAAATAAAAAGGAAAGCTTGGCACTTAGCAGGCAAAACAAGTAGAATAGCCCATTCCAAGATTGTTACTGTAATCCCGTTTGAGAGTAAGAGTTGAGCCCAAGAACCTCAACCCAGCGCATCTTTTTTTATTATTATTTTCTTTCAAATATTTTTTTTAACAAAAAATATTATTTACGCTAAAATCTGTGGAGAAACAATAATTAGTAATAATATGAATCAAATTCACATTTACCAACCAAACCAAATGAAATAGTAAGCGGCTCAGCCAAACCCATCTTGAAAAGCGAAGAATAAAGAAAAAGAATAAACTAAAAACAAGGGAACAAGTTCCTTGCTGCAAAGTCTTGGTCTCTTGGATTGGAATTTTGATGGATGGATGTTACCTTGTTCGACGGAGCTGAGCTGAGACGACAAACTCAGTGGATTCCAAATCACCATTTTCTCTGAGAAACCCATCCGTCCTTCCTTCCGGCGTCTCGGCCACCCACCCCACCAAGGTTACCTGCCTGAGATCTCTCACCTGGGTTTGCTTTCTGTCTTATAATTTTTTTTATCAAATTATTCTTCAGGTCAGGAATTACTTGTTAATATTCTTTTATTTTCTGTTGAATAAGAAATAACCTTGTTTCTAAGAATTCAAATCGATTCCATTCGATTCAATTTGTACACGATGATGTGATTTCTTTCTTTTGTGTTTGCACTTTGTGTAATGTTATCAGTTGTCCATGACAATTCGTCATTCCTCCAAACTTTGATTTGATGCACTTGAAGAATTGACCTTGTTTCTTGTCGCCTGTGGTCTCTCTCATCGTAACATGTTCTTCTTACAGTTACAGGCCTTTCCAAGTTTCCAGTTCATAGAATTCGATTCAATTTGACCATTTCACGATTTCCCAACTACTCAATTGCCCTCTTCTCTTGTTTCTACTTAAGTATTATTATATCATGTTCTTAATTCCAAATATATCGTCTTCATTATCTTGACTTGATTATACAAGATCCCTGTCTGTAGACTGTATTCAACTCCCCTAAACCTTTTCTGATAATCTTTGTTCTGGAATAAACTTCAAGACTTGATTCTTTGGTAAGACATTAACAATGGCATCCCTATTTCACTCTGCAGGTCGCGTCTCAAGAGTCCGGTAACTTTCCCACTCATTGTCAAGGTAATACTTCTTGTACCCATGAATTTGTGTTTCACCTATATTCCAGTAACAGTGCATAAGCATGCCTGCTCTGTAATAGATCTTGTGCTTATTATCTTGGCAAACAATGCCATTACCTTCCACATGGTACGCTACACACCTTCAACGGTAGTATATAATGTACTCAACTTGTTACTCTCAATTTGCTTTTCCATACGATACACAAATTTACCCCTCTTTTTTTTAATTTTTTTTTTTTATCAATTCTGGGAACAACAGAGTTACATTCAAACCTGTGCATGTCGTATTGCTTTTTGTATTTATGATTTACAAACATGAAAATTATTGGAAGGCGTCTTTCCTTTTGCCGTTGACGTAAACTACTGCATGGCCTCTGTGGCTGATGTGGCATAAATGGAAGGAGAAGTTCATGAGCAAATTATCCAAGTATATCAAGTATTTGCTGGGGATTGACAACACAATCCCAATGGTGAACCCAAAACTTCCCCGTCGTCCAGCCATATCCTATAGGCCTATACAACCTTCTGACCTTGAGATCTTAGAGAAAATCCATGACGATTTATTTCCCATTAGGTACGTAATCTCATTCGCTACTTTCTCATGGCCATGTTCTTTGCTACCATGACACAGCTTTCTACAAAAGGTTTTGCCAATCTCTCTACAGGTACGAGGCTGAGTTTTTCCAAAATGTCGTCAATGGACATGATATTGTGTCATGGGCAGCTGTTGATCGAAGTCGTCCAAATGGTCAAGGTGATGAACTTATTGGATTTGTAACCGCACGAATTGTTCTTGCAAGAGAAAGTGAGGTGTGTCCTCTATATTCCTAGCCTCTTTCTTTCCTGTGTGATTCTGTGGGGAGGAATCACCCTAACCGTAAATTATTGTGGTTATTATTTGGTCTTTCTGGTTTAACTTAAGTCATTGGAAAATTGGGAGTACTTACAGAGTTCAACATTCCAGATTTTGCAAGTATATGGAAGTATGGTTTGCTGCATTGTTTTGTTCAATTTTCCTGAATTACCCTAACTCTTTTATGAAAAAACGATTGGTGTTGTGTAGATAGGGGATTTGCTCAGTTTCGACTCATCAAATTCAGATCAGACATTAGTCTACATTTTGACACTGGGAGTAGTAGAATCTTTCAGAAATCTTGGCATAGGTAAAAGTTTGTCTCTTTATTGTTATGGAGTCTAAGACTTTCTTTCACTATATGGTAATTTGTTTCCCTTGGACTTGCAGCTTCAGCACTTATTCGTGAGGTCATAAAATATGCCTCAAGTATTCCAACCTGCAGAGCAATTTACTTGCATGTCATTTCTTACAATAATTCTGCAATCCATTTGTACAAGAAAATGTCATTCATGTGTGTCAGAAGGTTGCAAGGCTTTTACTTGATCAATGGTCAGCATTATGATTCATATCTGTTTGTGTACTATGTAAATGGTGGCCGATCTCCTTGCTCTCCATTGTAAGTATAACACGCTTCATTTTTTGTTCATTCTGATATGCCATGTTGTTATATATGGAGATAATATTTTCCTTTTTCTTTAGTAAAAGATGATTGCAGATTTGTAGAGAATAAATTTCTGAACATTTTGGCTACCTGCAGTGGAAATGTTTAGCTTGCTTGTTTCACCTACGGCATGGATTTTCATTCTTTAGAGGCAATGTGAATATATAAACAAGTTTAAAAAATTAGGAGAAGATGTAACAAAAACCAGGAATTTCAATTAACTTATGTTATTGATGTGCATTGATCTGCTAGATGTTGGTATCTTGAATTCCTGAAGTTGGAAGTTATTATACTTGTAGGTCCAGCTATTTAAAACGTAGAGTTTACATGTTGATGCAGGGAAAAAAGGATTCTCTGGTAGAAGAAAATAAGAAACGTGCATTAGCAGAGAAAACCATAGCATAGATGCATGTGACATTCTGGTTTTATATACCTGTCGAAAATAAAGTCTCTGTCTTGTCAAGTACTTCTAAACTGATCAGGTTATTGATTGTTGTTTTGGGATTGTTTTATGTTGCAGGGAGCTGGTTACAGGGACGCTGAATTTTATGAGGAATGGTCTTAAGTCTGTGTTTGCAATGCTACGGAAGAATGAAGACAGGAAGGTGTCAAAGTGGGCAAAATGTAAAGAAAACCATAGCCTTATATCGACCGGACCAAACAGGAGAAACCTGACTGCAGCAGAGTGTACAGGGTACGAGTGTGTTTGATTTGTTTGTTCATATTAGAAGTTGGATCGACAGACGGAGAGATGAGCAATGAGCGAGCAGGAGGGGAGGTTATGTTGATGCAAAGTTATAAAACGTTGCTTTGCCCCTATGTTTTCTGTTTAAACCATACCAATATACATTTTACATTTTAAATTACCGCGGAATAACGTCCCCGATGTAATAAACGTTGTTGTGTTGTGTTGTAGTTGGATGAAGTTAATTAAGTACAAGAAGCAGGGCGTCACTTGTGAGATCCTTGATTACTTGTTATTTTCTTCTTTGTTGATCTCTTAAGTTATCCTCTACCACACAATAGTTACATTTTTTCTTTATGAAATGTCGACTCGAGTATGGTATAAGATTTAGGACGAGATCATCTCACCGTCACTGATAAGCTAAATAAAACATTACTTCGCCTCCAGCCTCTGGCCTCCGGCCTCCTAGAGTGAAAAAACCTAAAAATTCTTGGAGGGCACGCAAGTATGTGTTGTCCAGAATGTAAATGGCAGGGGCCTCCAAATGTATCCAAGCAATCTTCGAATCGAATCGAACCGAATCGATCGATGAAGAAGAAGAAGAAGAAGAAAAATAATAATAATTAAGTTTCCTTTCTCCTCCCCATCCCCATCCCCATCCCTAACCCCAACTAAAAATAGTCTACTCATCTTTAATTGGCGGAAATAGAAACAAAATTAGTGTATGATCAAGTCTTCTGGTGTGTCCGTTAATTAAGTAATGAAATATTTGGAGGGAGAGTTGCCCTTAATTTGTGGAGCGGGGGAAACTCAGCCTCCAGCCTCACACATGCATGCATGCATGTTTCTTGCGATTAATATGTGTGTGTCTATATATATAGGGGTGAGGTACAGAATAGAAGAAACCACATAAACTTGGAATTGAAGAAAAAATAACAAAAAACAAGGAATAAATTTATAATGACAGCATCATCTTCTCTCCCAGTGATGGGTAATCGCCTGGGGAACCGGCAGCTTGCAGCCCTCGCTCTCTGCCTTGTATTGCTCCTCGATGTTACTACCACTACGTTGGTATTGGCCTCCAAAAAGGGAAAAGGCGGCGGAGGCGGACATGGCAAAGGCGGCGGAGGCGGACATGGCAAAGGCGGCGGTTCAAATAAAGGTGCTGCAAAGAAACATGGCGGTCCACAAAAAGGTGGTGCACATGGAACTGCTGGCGCTAAACCCGGTGGTGCTAAGCCAACTCCAACTCCAAACGCTGTTGGTGCAGCACCTGCTGCCGGCGGCACCGTCCCAGCACCTGGCACTGTTGGCGCTAATCCAAATCCAATTCCAAACGCTGGTCCAGGTGCTTATCTAACTCCAATGCCAAACGCTGGTGGTGCTTATCCAATTCCAATTCCAGACGCTGGTGGTGCAAATCCAATTCCAATTCCAGACGCTGGTGGTGCAGCACCTGCTGCTGGCGGCACCGTCCCAGCACCTGGAACTGCTGGCGCTAAACCCGGTGGTGTTAATCCAACTCCAACTCCAACTCCAAACGCCGGTGGTGCAGCACATGCTACCGGCGGCACCGTCCCAGCTCCTGGAGTTGGCGGACCCATCACATACCACGGAGGGCCTCTGATGACCGGCAACATTAACCTTTCCATCCTATTTTACGGTGAGTTCAAATCCGAACAGAGGGAAGTGATTCGGACTTTCCTGAGGTCCCTCGAGAACACGGAGAACGATCACGTCGCGGCGGTGCACAGGTGGTGGGACATCGTCGAGAGCTACCAATTGTTCGCTAGTCCAACCCCCGGTAAAGGTACCCCACCCAAACTCCGCATCAAGGTGGGGACCCAGCAGAGCGACGACAAGTACTCGATCGGAAAAGTGATAACCTATGAGTTCATCAAGAGACTGTTAAAGAAGGCCGACTCCGGAAAGCCCAACACTATTACCGTGATCTTTACCGGGAGCCAAGTGACGGTGCACAGCTTGTGCCGTGGCAGATGCTACGAGCATGGCTTGGTTGAGAACAGACCCTACATCGTCGTCGGCAACCCCGAAATCTTGTGCTCCGGGAGTTGCGCTTGGCCATTCCAGAGGCTGGACTACGGTACTCCTAATCAAGTGCCGGTGAAGCCCCCCAACGGCGACATGGGCATTGACGCCATGGTCGTCCACTTCGCCTCCGCCTTGGCTTCCGCTGTCACCAACCCATTCAACACTGGATTCTTCAAGCCGGGACCCAAGAGCGACCCCATCGAAGCCGTCACAGCCTGCGAAAACATCTTCGGAAGCGGCGCCGTCCCAGGCCAGACCGGCAAGGTTGAGGTCGACCCCGCTACCGGTGCCTCCTACAATGCCATCGGAGAGAATGGTATGAAGTTCATGCTCCCGGCCGTCTGGGACCCACGAACTTCTTCCTGCTGGACCTCCATGTAATGTAATTTATCTCATAAAAAAATTCTACTCTTACTATATATTTATACCGAGTCCTGAGTCCTGAGTCCTGAGTCCTGACTGAGGACAGTACTTCAATTCCCCCAGTCCCATGGTCCTGAGTCCTGACTGAGGACAGTACTTCAATTCCCACAGTCCCATGATGATCAGGTATTAATTAATGCTTGATCCATGTAATTTTTCCCTTTTTGTTTATGATTTAATTGTCCACGTGACATGATTACTGGCCATGCATGCATGCATGACGACCTCGTGTCATTTATGAAACTGAGATCAATTGCAATTTTCTTCTCCTTCTTTCCTTTAGTCTTATTCATCCTTCACATTAATTCATTTGATGTTCCCAAATCAAAATTTGGTTTTTTTTTGGTACTGTAATTTTTAGTTCATTGCACAAATAGTGGAAATCACATGTCGAAATATTAGTGGACAAAGATAAACCGAAAAAGTACATGGGGAAAATAAATAGCAAAATACTAGTGGAGCCAATAAGCGTTATCAAAGATTATAAGGGTGAGTTTGTTGCATCGGATTATCTCAGATTGGATTAACTTTAGAGACTAAGTTAGACTGATTTAGAATTAACTAAGTTATACTGACTTAGAATAAACTAAGTTGTATAAACTTAGTGAAACGTTTAGTGAAGTACCGGACTAAGAAGCATGATTGACCTAAAAAATGAAATCCAGCTTCATGCGTCATACCTAACCTGAGAAAACCATTTCCAATAAGCCATTAACAAAATTAATTCCAAGTTGCTAAATTTGCTTCTCAAAATTTCAGAATCTGAAGAAACAAACAAGATCCATTTATTGACGAAGCTAAAGCTAGCTCCTTGGACATCAATTCCTCAAAATTTTAAGGAAAATGCAAAAGCCAGTTGAATAAATTACTTTTGGTGGAGGATTCAATGGAGGGCTCGTTGCGTCTCCGAAACTGGTGCCAAAATAGAAAAAAAAATAAATCCAATATACCATTTCCCTCTCCCTCTTTACACACACAGCCTCTGCACAGACCCAACACTCCCCACTCCCAAATTGATTCCTCGGAGGTGAAACGAAAGATGGCGAGAGCGCGATCGGATGACAGCGAGAGCGGGATCTTCCTCGGAGGTTTGAATATGAGGTCGTTCTTGATTCTGGGTTCGGGGCGAGGAGAAAGGGAGAGAGTCGGGGTGGTCTGGTGGTACGAGCAGACAAAGCGAAGGGACTGTCTTTACAAGTCTCATGGATGGGAGCATCAGACGTCTCTTCCTTGACATCATATTCAACTGTGGTTTTGATGTTGCAGCAGCTGGGTTCCGAATCCCCTGCATGTACTAATTTCTCTATGATTTCAAACCGAACCGGGTATTACCAGAAATCCACCTTCAATCACCTCCAGTACTTCTTTCACTCGCGTCTTATCGTCCATCTTTGTGCACTTTTCCTCGTAGGCAACACCTATTTATATATATATATATATCAATTAACATGTGAACATTTGGATAGCTACAACATCTACAATGTATTTCACATGTGAACATTTGGATAAATAAACAATATTCATTTCAAATAATTCTTTTATAAGAATGATTTTCAGAAAAGATTAAAAAATTGAATGATTATGAATCGCACCATGCATGGTATTATTCTTTTAACTGGTTGATTGGTAGATATATACACAACCACGCCAGAACCAGAATGGTAGCTAGTCCGAGGTCAGTCATGCATGGTGCGCATCAACCTATATATATAAATATATATATATTAATTAGGGATACTTTGGATGCGGTCCATAATACTTAACATTCTTTGATTAAAACCTTAATAGTATTCAAAGTTTGATCAAAGTCCATTGACTTTGTACACCTCATTATATTACTATTAATATTAATATTTTTATAGTTTTGACATTAATTGTTTGATATTTTATGAGATTTATAATCCTATAAATTTAAAATCCCTCATTATAATACTATTAGAAACGGTTACAATAAAAAAATTCAAACATTTTGATTTAATAAATGGATAAAAACTATGTAAAAATAAGAAATAATAAATGGCAAAAGAATGTATCCATAGTGTTAAAAAAATTGGTACATTTTACAAAAAAATAGGTACATTTCACATATAACAAAGTGGTACATTAATAAAGAAGAATGGGTACATTATAAAACTAAAAAGAAAATTAATAAAGAAGAATGAGTACATTATAACAAAAAAATGTTGCAAATTAAAAGTGGGTACAAACTAAAAATATAAATATATGATACAAAGTTTAGGCATAAAACATAAATATACCATATGTAATTTTTCTATCATTGATTAAATATACAATGTCACGTGACGGTATACACATGGGTACAAACACAAATAAAACTTTAAAAAATTGGGCACAAAAAGAAACTAATATATGGGTACAAATTAAAAATGAAAAGAAAATTGTTACAAATTAAAAAATATTTGCAAATTAAAAATAGATACAAACTAAAAATAAAAATATATGATAAAAAATTTAGCCATAAATATAAATATACTAATTGTAACATTTTTAACACTAAATGAATATATTTAAAAAAAAATTATTATTCAAATAATTAATGATGTTATTAATACCCAAGGACCTTGATAAAAAATTGAAAATGAATAGGATTTTAATCAATGGAGTAACAAAAAGAAGGATGTGAACCTAATTTTCCCTATTAATTATGCAATACGCGTGTGGATCATGAGTTACTAAATTGGAGTGTCTCGTCTCCTCTGGTGGAACGTGTTGCACTTCATGTATTTAAGGTCAAAATTAATATTAATATTTGCACAAATAGTCTTTCAAGTTCACTCAATTTTTTATTTGTATGATTAGTTGTGAGAAAGTCTTCCACTAATTGTCTCCACCACGATATCCCTTCCATTTGCAATTGTGGCATCATCTCCATCTATTATAATTGCTGCAACTTGTGATGCTGATGGTAGACTATACTGACGTCGATCTATTGGTTGCTCTTTTAGGATCAACTTGCAATTCGGCAAATCTTGGCGTTGTCCAAGGCTTCGCAATGTATGAACAAAAGGATTATGGTTGTTCAACATCTGTTGTATCTTTTCAACCACACATCTATCTAAAACTTCACTTTCACACATTGGTTTTGATTTGGTGAAACCATTTTATGAATTTAATTAGTCATAAAGAGAAGAAAAAACATGTCGAGGTTTTTAAATTAAACCTTGAAATAAAACGATTTCGAGACTTTGAATATTCAAATCCTAAGACAAGTCATTAATAGTTGCAGGTTGTCTATACCATAGTTAGTCATTCTGATGACTGGTGTCGTTCTCTCTTTGTCAATCGTGTAGTTCTTACCTCTCTGCCGTAACATCAATGTCATCATAACTTGTTTGCGACCGATCGACCAGTGTACCCATGCGATCAAACACCGATCGAACATTGACTTCTCTCTTCCCATGTGACAGAGAGCGACATACACAAAATAATATGGATCATCTCACTTGTATAAATTTCTCTTAGCACCTCTTCTATATGTGTATGTATAGTTTCCGTAGAAAGTATATATATATATATGATTATAGCATGCATACGTTATTCAGTCAAAAAACACTAAATTGAAATGCAGTAACTTATACACAACAAGAAGTTCAAAAACGAAACATCATCTTGCACAACGGAAACTTATAAACAAACACAATCTCAATTAGGGTTTAAATTGTGTGGCTCTGATACCAATGTTGGAGTTTATAAGGATCGATTACAACTAAACCCTAATGAACTACATTGCAATATTAATCACGACATGTACTGCATTTAAGTCAGTTTATATGCATGCTTAGTAGAAGACAAAGCCAGTCAATCTTGTCTTCTCCTCTCTTGGATACAAAATGGATTTCTGAACTCTCAATGGAACTAGCTAGTTCTTACAAGGAATGAAATCCCACACCCGAGAAGAGAACCAAGAAGATATTATGTATTGCAACACTTCCTTCCATCAAGGATATTACAAGCAGTTTTCAGTCATTCAACTGGCTCTTAATTCAAATAGTTAGTTTTCTTAAGCTTTCCCTCTCATTATGACATTTATCCGGTGTGTGCCACTATTTCAAGTCCATATAAAATGCAAGCATATTGTCCATACAAGTGCACCAAATATGAACTGATGCAGCTCACTTAATTTTGGGATTTCTTACAAGTATATATATTGTTATACATATCTATATATAAGTACACAAGTCCTTTAACAAGAGGGATCCCCATTTTTTTTAAAGAATGGGGACACCCTCTTGACCGTTGGATTGACTTTAATGAAATTATGTGGTTGAGATTAAATCACAGGCCACACAATCTCAACCACACATGTCCCCATTTTTTTAGAAAAATGGTTACTTTGGTTGCGGTCCCTGGTCATCCCAATTATTAGATTGAAACCTTAATGTTTTTCAATTTTTTATCAAAGTACTTGGACTTTGTACACTTCAACATTTTAATATTTATTATCTTTTCCATGTCATTTTTATTATTTTTTAAATTTAAAATTGTTGATTACAGTCTAGCATTTAAAACAATCTGCCTTGTTGTCCTTTTCATTTCAATACTCTAATTAACAACGTTCAAGGGATTTAAATTCAAGAATTAATGTAATTCAAAATGGGTTTTTTTTATTGACACCCCACATTTTGTTGACTACACCCCACATAAAATTTAATATTAAAGAACTCATATATCTTGATATAAAATGACTATTTAAGCCCTAAATAGTACACTCCCTAAGTTCTTTTAATAGAAAAATCTAATAATAATTCAAGAACATGTTGAGATTTTTGTTTTTTGTTTTTGAGTTGCAGTCTAAGAGTTCAAATTTGAAAACATTTTCTGTAAATTCCGATATCACTTGTTTAAAGAAAATTTTCATAAGCTGTATGATTCCATTAGGCAATTAATAATGTCTAGAAGAGAGAGTTTCATTTCTCTCTTTTTTATTTCGGTTGAAAGAAGAGACTTCAAGAAGAGAAAAGCTAGCTAAAGTTTGAAATCCCAAAGCAAAATAGGATAACAATGTAAGAGGTCATGCAAGAACCAAACAAAAACAACTAAATTATACAAATAGCAGGAAACAAGAAGCGGCGTAATTTATTTCCTGGAATTCGACGAACATAAGCAATTCTTTCTAAGAATGGATATATCTCCAAGCAAGGCAGCAACCACCTTTATTTCCTTATGTGGGGTGTAAGGGTAGTGTAGGAAATTAAGTGGGGTGTATTAAGATAATTTTTAATTTAAAAAATAAATGTGGGGTGTTTTCAGTGTCACATCCCAGTCCCGACTTCGCCGTAGCACGATATTGTCCGCTTTGGGCCCCGGTCACGCCCTCACGGTTTTGTTTCTAGGAACTCATACGAGAACTTCCCAGTGAGTCACCCATCCTGGGAATGCTCTCGCCCGAACTCGCTTAACTTCGGAGTTCCGATGGAACCCGAAGCCAGTGAGTTCCCAAAAGGTCTCGTGTTATATGAAGGGGAGCATGTACATATAAGGCACATCACCCCTTCTCCGTTTGGTCGATGTGGGATGTTACAATCCACCCCTTAGGTGCCCGACGTCCTCGTCGGCACACTCGCACCACACAACAGAGTGGCTCTGCTACCATTATGTCACATCCCAGTCCCGACTCCGCCGTAGCACGATATTGTCCGCTTGGGGCCCCAGCCACTGTTGGAAATGTGCCCTAAAGCCAATCATATGATGATACTTTACGGACATTTCACATGTTAAACTAATCTAGTTTACATATAAAAGGCAAACATTATTGTTTGAGCCGTCTCATATAAAAGTTATATGCTTAAACGATAAAGTCCAAGGAATATGTGATTGGGAGAATGCAATCTAATGAAGTTAGATTAATGAGACCATTCTTTCGTAGACACATCCTAAACGTTCCTGATCATAGGATTGCCAATTGGGCATTGACAGTCCGATAAGATCAGTACGTACTGTGCCTTCTCTCAGGGAGAGTGACTAGTCTCGAGTCATTGGTGTGTGTGACATCAAGACAAGTACGTAGGTGCTCAATAGAGAATGAGTCCACTGAACACGATCAACGAGGAGTTCTCATACTCATGTCACATGAGAACTCATGGTTGGGATAATGCAAATTAGTCTTTTGACCTGAGGCATCACAGTTGTCTTGTGGTTAAGTCTTTGATCTTTGATTATGTCAAAGTCACCCCATCAGGGTGTCCACGACATCATTGGGGTTAAGCCACTTAGTTATGGAGACAAGTGAATGTGCAACAAGGGATCTCTAACCTTCAAATGGTTTGAGGGAGAATACTCTATGATATGATTAAATCTCTGGCCAGAGTATGAATGAGATTTGGGAATGCGTTCCAATTCACATTCAAGGTAATCATATAAGCAAACGAATCACATTGGATAGTAGACATGAATAAATAAACTATCAAACCAAACAATGTGGTCAAGAGTATTAGATTAGAGAAAGACCGTATTGCATTTGTAATCCTAAACTGAATAGGTTCTCTACCTTTTCTGATTAGCTTGGGTAGCCATGATATGCTGCTAGGTGTCACTCATGGTTTGTGGAAGCCCTAAACGTGTGTAATCACTAAAGGGAGAATTGAAAGTAAGTTTCAATTCACAATCGATGTAAAATGGTTTTAATCGCCCACTGCCTTGCTAAAAGGAACCTAATGTATCGTACACCGTGTAAGGTGGAGATTGAAGAAACAAAGGAGATGAATAAGAATAATTAAATGGTTTAATTATTTATGGCAAGGATTAATTAATATGTTAATTAATCAAACGAATAAGTTCGTTAAAGACCTCAGGATAGTTTTGGACCTTAAGGCCCAATGGGCTTCGAACGTCAAAGCCCATTGACTTAAGTTGTATGACAACTTAATGAATAAAGATTCACAAATGCCCAAAAGCCCATATCCATTTAGTGTTGAATTAGGGTTTTTGGTTCTTTAGGTCATTTAAAGAAGTGACTATATAAAGAACTTTATAACCTAAAATTCATAAGTTGTTGATTTTAGAGAAAATTGGTGAGAACACAAAGCTTCCATTTCTCTCTAAGAGGCCAACCACCTTGGGGGATATTGTCTAGCAATTCTATTTCCTCAAGGTCACTCATTTCCTCTCCAATCCAACCTTGGTGTAGAATCTTTAGAGGTTCTCTATTTTGGGAACTTGGAGAATCTATTTCATTCAACCAAATCCATGGAGCTAAGAAGCAAGGAATGAAGGCCCTATCTCTTGGGTGATTATCCTTTGCATATGCAAAGAGGAATCTACAAAGGTAAATATTTCTCAACTAATAAATGTTGATTTAAAAGTTGAGTCAAGGTTCACCAATCTACTAGGCTTTGAATTTCATGGTTGATGTTTTGTTTTTGAATGCATGAAAGCATGATTCCGCCTTTAATTGTTAATTGCATGTTATATGATGTTATTCAAATGAACATGTTTTTCACAAAATTTCCTTCAAATGGTATCAAGAGCCTAAGTCTAGTAGTTGGTGAATCATTTTGGGTTTTGTAGTTCATAGTTTTTGATTTAAAAGTTGTAATATGTTACAAGCTTTATTCTTGTTTCTTTGAATGTAAATTTTGTTAGAAAATTTGCCATCTCAAATGTTGTAGATGTAGTTCATATGAGCATGAATTTTGGAGCTAAAATTTGGTGCCATGTTTTGGGGAAATTCGGCCAAATCCAAAGGGTGATTTTTTGGGTTCATGTTTGTCTTGTTAAAATGGTTTTAAAGTGACTTTTGGAACCCCTAAGTACCCTAGGATGTTAACCCTCTTTTGAGTGGTGAAAATTTGAGCTTTGGTGAGTGAAAACATTCATGGAGCTATTATGAGTTTTCATGAGTGTTCTTCAATGTTCTTGAAGTTCTTGCCAAGAACAAAAAGTTTTGAAGTTTTGATTCAAAAAGTTTTATGTTTTTACATAAAGTTTTGGTTTAATTTTAGTGGGTGATGATTATTAGTAAAGTATTATTAATGGTTTTAATGGTAGACAAACTTTTTTAAAAGTTTGACATAAATTCAATTAATGGCTATAATGGTAGACAAACTTTTTTAAAAGTTTGACATAAATTCAAAATATTTCATCTTTACCTCACCTAACAAAACCCACTTACAAAAACTTTGTAAAAATCTTATTTTTTTTTATCATGGCCGGCCACCCTAATAGAATAGGGTATTTTTGGGTCTTTTATTCAATTACATAAAGTTTTGATACTTTTGTGTATTTTCACTTTGGCCCAAAAGTTTACGTTTTTACGTTAAGGCCCAAAAACGCTAAAGGACAAATTGTTTTGCTCCTTTAATGAAGTTTTTTTGTATTTGTTGAAATTTTTGGGTTCTAGTTGTAATTACATGAAGTAGTGGACTTTTGTGTTTTTACAAAGTGACCCCAAAAGTTTGTGTTTCGCAATATAGCCCAAAAAGTTGTGGTTATTGCATGATGGCCCAAATTAAGTAGGGAACAAAAATTGTTTTGTCTCTTTAAATGAGAATTGGATTTTCATTTCATTTAGCTCCATTTAAATCAATTTTATGGATACAAAAACCAAATGAAAATGTTGCATTCAATTTAATTAATTAAAGTGTTGATTAATTAAAGGGTGATTATGAACCTAAGCCTACGATAATTGAGCTATGTGAAAGGACGTTTCAAATTTGTTTGAACCATGGGAATGTGTAGATTAATTTTGGTTGTAATTTGATTTGATCAAATGTTGTAAAAGAGCATAAGCTCTTCTTTACTTTAAAGTAATTTGAATTATGCAAATGTTGTAATGAGCATAAGCTCACCTTTACTTTGAAGTACTTCTTTCTTGCTTTATTTGATATGCATGAAAATGAAGTAGTTGGGTCCAACGCCCCTAAGACAACACGCCTTAATGTGATTAAACGCGTAACTAAAATCAATCTCCATCCCTAGTCCGAGATTCAACACTAGGCTCGTGTTGAATCTAAACAAAGGTTCATAGTCATCCTAAGGCCCTAAGGCAACTATATAGTCCATCAAATGAATGCAAACCTTATGTTAGTAGTATCATATACTCTTGCTTTAAAAACCGTTTTATAAGTATAGTGGGAGTATTATATACAACTAAATTGAATCAAATGGACCAATAGTTGTAATAGGACCAAAATTGTTTTAATAAAGATTAAAATGAATATGTTTATGTGATGAGACCTAAAACCCTCAACCAAACCATTATTAAGTTGATAAGCGTGAGAGTGCTTAGAACACTCTTTCGTGGCCTTCCACCGTGGTGGGATCCAATCGTTTATGACTTGTACACCGGCTTCACCCTATCATGGGGGAGTACAAAGTGCATGTTTATACTCAGGAGGAATCCATAAACATATGATGAGGTTAGTGTAGGCAACGAGGATGGCCGACATCGTATCATCGTGAGACTATTCTTGAACCCCTTCACGAACTAAGCATGGTGGGAATAACTTAACTAAGTGCAATGGCGCCGACATCGTATCATCGTGAGGCAACATTCTCTAGAGGCCAAATTGATGGGTACTTGCATTAGTTGCAAATGAGTAAGCGTACTCTCTCATTATTATTAATGCTAGCCAACATCATATCATTGTGAGGTGTGCTTGGTAATAGTGAGTCTCCCATAACCTACTAAGAGTTTCATCCAAAACTCTCGAATTCCAATGAGGGATATGGAATTTGCCAAAAATAGTGGGTGGTGCTATTTGATTTAAAGACCCGAATCAAATGACTTAAAATCAATCAATTTATATTCGTTATGTATTTGTTTACCAATATATTTGCAAACGCTATCCAAAACTTGACAAAGAAAATCCGAATGTTTTAGTTTCCGGACTTGGTAACACAATCCCAAAGATTGTCTTAAATGGATTGTGCATGTACCTAAGAAGTCTCATCCTCACAAATCTTCCTATTGATAATGTATCATTGGAAGAACATGTTAGAAATGTCTATCATGAAGAGGACAACACAAACAACCAATGCTTATTCCTTCGTTATATGAACAAAGGAACTTACGAAGATTAGCATAAAGACAAAGACACTTTTAGTGTCATAGTTCTTCACTTACAAATTGTTGTATGAAGAAATGAGAGTTGCCTTGAACAACTCTTGAAAGTTTGTAATTATGTTTAGAACATAATGGTTGGTTGACAAAAATAGTCCATCAACATGGACTTATGATGATTTTGAATCATTGAGTGTTGAAGTGATAAACCACTTAACGAGACGGAAACTAAGCTAGGACTTCACCTTTATGTCCATATCCTAATGGTTCACTAAGTTTATTGTAAACTATGTAGTGAACAATAACCACACACTCTCCAAAATGTTTGATGTGTATAACACAATTGAAAAAGGTTTCAAGAGAGATAGTGGGAGTTTAGGGACCATGACTATTGTAGTCAAAGGAGAAGTCAAATGAAGAAGATAAAATTAACTCCAAGGGAACAAACTTTCTTTATGAAAGGATGGACATTGGAAGGGGTATTTGCAAGAAATGTCTTGCAAGTGTCAAGAACACACCTTTCGAAGGTGTTGTAAATTGTTCTTGAAAAGTTCAAAACAGTTGGTTCTTCTACTTGAATGCTTGATTCTGTATTAGTAACTATGTTTTACAATCGTTGTAAAAGTATGGCTAATAAGAAGTAGAAGATTAATGAGAGAAGAGAAAGTACTTCACATTCGGAACGTGAATAAAATATAGATCTCTGCGAAAGCAGATGGTACTAACTTCCTCATATGAACTACCAAAGAAATTGGAAAAACCAAAGATTGTCTTTACATTCCAATTTTAAGGAACTTAATTCCGTCACTATAGTAGAGATGGATGAATGTTTTGTTTGACAAAACATTGTTCTTTATTAATCAATGGTTGGATTATAGTAATCTAATTGATTGTCTCTATAGTAGAGATGATATGGTAGTGTTAACTGTTTAGAATATAACGATGCTTAAAACCCAAAAGGTTGCAAGATAGTGACTAATCCCAACTGAGTTGTGATACCTCTAAAACATAAATTACGAGTTGGTCATTGATGGATGCTTTGGATCGTTAGATCCGGATCCAATGCCTTCTTGTTGAAATTTTATAGAGGCGAAATGTTCGAATCTTTATTCTTTTGGAAAGAAAAAAGAATCACAAAGTTATTGAGGTTATTCACTTAGATGTTAGTGGCACTTGTCCACAACATAATACTACTCATGTTGTTTGACATTCACCGAAGATCACTCTCGGTTGAACTATAGTTTATTATGAATAAACACAAGTCCGAATACTTTGCAAAAGGTTTCAAAGAATTCAAGAAATGTAAGTTGATGAGTAAGACGTCTAAAGTACTTACCTCCTTAGATTTGATCCAAGGAAGGGTAACACTTTAGATGAGTTTCCTTGAAAGATATCAAGGAAATTAGCATCATAAGATAATGATTTTCTCCATTAGGAGAAGAACGAACTCGAATAAGATTTAGTTCGTTGTATATTATCAATTACCCATATATAGGATATATATGCTTCTAAGACAATATGATTGTCAATTAGAAGATCTTCCAAAATTTTCATAACTCCATAGGATGTAGTTGGAAAGAAAGACAAATCTTAATTGTGTTAAGATTTGGGGTTGTGTGCTAATAAGCAATATTTGTTTAAAAAAATTATCTTGTGGATATCCTTAAATTAACCTTTGGATATCACTTCTATAAACCAACCAACAAATGTTGTTTGTTGAGTAGTTCATTGTAATCCTACAATGTGATTTGCCTTAGAGCAAATGAACTAGGAATAGAACTCAAAAGAATGGGTTCTTTGAGAGACAAGATGATAATCAACAAATATAACAACCTAGTTCCTATACCACAAGCTCCAAGGTAGTCAAAAAGAATTTTAAACCGTCTCAGTTGAATGGTTTGAACTTTATGACTACATTGAGTGTATATACAATATATACTCAAGGAAATGGTAAAGTACCATTTGACCCGAAATAATGAAACCTTCATAGCTAATTGGTAGCTTAAGGTGACTACAATCAAAGAGAATGGTTGACTTTGAAGGAACCATTTTTGACGTAGTCTTAGTTTCAATTAATTCGAAGATAGCTAGCTACAACTAAATGTTGATTCAATGTTTGGACATCATATAGGTTTCCGAAACCATTATTAAGATAGTCCTAATAATATATATGTCTAAAACTATGAATCACAAAACATGTAAGTTGTAGAGATCCAACCATCATGGATCTTAGCAAGCTAGTGGGAGCCATAAGCGTCTTATGAGAGAAAGATCAAAACGTTTGATTTCTCATAAAGATGTAAATGAATCTTTTGTTTACTAGGTTTACAAAAGATTAGTGGGAGTTAATCATGTTCCTAAAATTTAGAATATATATATGATATATTAATTTTGGAAATGAAAAGAATACTTCTTCGTTAAAGTTATGACTTTAAACATTCTATAACGATAGAATGTATATGGGAGACATAGTCTATATACATGGGATGGAAATCTATAATGATAGATTTTAGGATATAATTGGATTATATCATGCCCTAATAATAGACAAAAAGGATGCTAGGAAGTTTCTCATATGATGATAAACTTCAATCAGAAGAACAACTCTAGTGAGACTAGGAGGTAGTTCTTCTCAAAGGGAACGTACCCTTTAACTCCCAAAGAAATAATGCGTAAATCGAATCCTTTATGCATACGCAGAAAGGTGATTTATGTATTTCATATTGTATGAAAAACATTGATATGAGTTGTACCTAGAAAGGTACAAGGCGATATCAGTGCAAGCCCAGTATCAGAACCATGGCAACTGTCAAGTGAATCCTTAAGTATTTAAGAAATACTAAAGGATAGGTTCCTCGAAGAATGAGGAAGAATTAGAGTAACGTAATGGAAGCGTAAATGTATTAGATTATGAATCTAATCCATCATTGGATGTTTCTTCATTATGAATGAAGAGATAAACAGGTATCCCTTTATTATGACTAAAGAGATATTTGGATGGAAACATTAAAGTAATGACTTTAGTGTGTTCCATTATGAATGCAAAATATATTGCCATATAGAAGTTTACAACAATGTTGTTTGGATGGGAAGGTTCATTTATGAACTCTCTATTCGGTTCCAACCAGAAAGTGTATCTAGTGTACTGACACTACGACACTAATGCGGCGATAGCTCAAGCCAGGGAATCAAGGTCTCATCAAGATCCGAACTCATATGAGAGACTGAACCACATGATTGGGAATCATGTATAATGGTGACGTCGATATTCTCAAGGTTGCTTCTATGGATAACATATAGATATCCATTGCCTAGGCCTACTACTCAGCCATTTATGAAATGACTACAGAAGAGGAATCATAACAGATGACCAAGCTGATTGGCTCTAGTGCAAGTGGGAGATTGTTGGAAATGTGCCCTAAAGCCAATCATATGATGATACTTTACGGACATTTCACATGTTAAACTAATATAGTTTACATATAAAAGGCAAACATTATTGTTTGAGCCGTCTCATATAAAAGTTATATGCTTAAACGATAAAGTCCAAGGAATATGTGATTGGGAGAATGCAATCTAATGAAGTTAGATTAATGAGACCATTCTTTCGTAGACACATCCTAAACGTTCCTGATCATAGGATTGCCAATTGGGCATTGACAGTCCGATAAGATCAGTACGTACTGTGCCTTCTCTCAGGGAGAGTGACTAGTCTCGAGTCATTGGTGTGTGTGACATCAAGACAAGTACGTAGGTGCTCAATAGAGAATGAGTCCACTGAACACGATCAACGAGGAGTTCTCATACTCATGTCACATGAGAACTCATGGTTGGGATAATGCAAATTAGTCTTTTGACCTGAGGCATCACAGTTGTCTTGTGGTTAAGTCCTTGATCTTTGATTATGTCAAAGTCACCCCATCGGGGTGTCCACGACATCATTGGGGTTAAGCCACTTAGTTATGGAGACAAGTGAATGTGCAACAAGGGATCTCTAACCTTCAAATGGTTTGAGGGAGAATACTCTATGATATGATTAAATCTCTGGCCAGAGTATGAATGAGATTTGGGAATGCGTTCCAATTCACATTCAAGGTAATCATATAAGCAAACGAATCACATTGGATAGTAGACATGAATAAATAAACTATCAAACCAAACAATGTGGTCAAGAGTATTAGATTAGAGAAAGACCGTATTGCATTTGTAATCCTAAACTGAATAGGTTCTCTACCTCTTCTGATTAGCTTGGGTAGCCATGATATGCTGCTAGGTGTCACTCATGGTTTGTGGAAGCCCTAAACGTGTGTAATCACTAAAGGGAGAATTGAAAGTAAGTTTCAATTCACAATCGATGTAAAATGGTTTTAATCGCCCACTGCCTCGCTAAAAGGAACCTAATGTATCGTACACCGTGTAAGGTGGAGATTGAAGAAACAAAGGAGATGAATAAGAATAATTAAATGGTTTAATTATTTATGGCAAGGATTAATTAATATGTTAATTAATCAAACGAATAAGTTCGTTAAAGACCTCGGGATAGTTTTGGACCTTAAGGCCCAATGGGCTTCGAACGTCAAAGCCCATTGACTTAAGTTGTATGACAACTTAATGAATAAAGATTCACAAAGGCCCAAAAGCCCATATCCATTTAGTGTTGAATTAGGGTTTTTGGTTCTTTAGGTCATTTAAAGAAGTGACTATATAAAGAACTTTATAACCTAAAATTCATAAGTTGTTGATTTTAGAGAAAATTGGTGAGAACACAAAGCTTCCATTTCTCTCTAAGAGGCCAACCACCTTGGGGGATATTGTCTAGCAATTCTATTTCCTCAAGGTCACTCATTTCCTCTCCAATCCAACCTTGGTGTAGAATCTTTAGAGGTTCTCTATTTTGGGAACTTGGAGAATCTATTTCATTCAACCAAATCCATGGAGCTAAGAAGCAAGGAATGAATGCCCTATCTCTTGGGTGATTATCCTTTGCATATGCAAAGAGGAATCTACAAAGGTAAATATTTCTCAACTAATAAATGTTGATTTAAAAGTTGAGTCAAGGTTCACCAATCTACTAGGCTTTGAATTTCATGGTTGATGTTTTGTTTTTGAATGCATGAAAGCATGATTCCGCCTTTAATTGTTAATTGCATGCTATATGATGTTATTCAAATGAACATGTTTTTCACAAAATTTCCTTCAGCCACGCCCTCACGGTTTTGTTTCTAGGAACTCAGACGAGAACTTCCCAATGGGTCACCCATCCTGTGAATGCTCTCACCCGAACTCGCTTAACTTTGGAGTTCTGATGGAACCCAAAACCAATGAGTTCCCAAAAGGCCTCGTGCTATATGAAGGCACATCACCCCCTCTCCGTTGGTCGATGTGAGATGTTACATTCAGTACTATGAAATTCAGTCAATCATCAAATCTAAAAAATTATGAAATTGTAAAAATCCCCAAATTTATGGGATTATGGATTTTACAAATCTCATGGATCTTACAAATTTCATGGATTATGAGAAATGCATACAATAACAAATCGTCCACATACTTCTGCAAAATTTATGTACCCCATTAAATTTATTATGGGTACATACAAAAACAATGTACCGATGAACGTGACAAAAAAAAGCACCAATATTGAACATAGAAAAATTTACGTACCCAAAACACATAATACCAATGGGTCCATATACTAAATTTACAAGAAAATTATAATTAACATTGTACCCAAATAAAATAAATATAAGAGCAAAAAACTCTGGGTACATGTTAAAACTCATGGAAAAGAATGTACCACATTGTTTTGTAAGCATGCATATGGGTACATAAAAATGCAACAACCAAAACCATTTTACCTAATTTTCTCCAAACCCATTTCAATATGTATAACGAAATTGTAGTCACAAAACATATATTGTACCAATAGATATATTTGAATGAAATAACATGTAAAATAAAGTTGTACCCATGAAATATAAAGTGTAGCCACCCATACATTGAATAATCAAGATTAATATTCAATAATAAAGGAAAATAAAAAGTAAAAAAGAAGAAAGGAAGTTGACTGCAGATATAATCGTCTAGGGATGCTGCTGCTACGCTGAGAGAGGGAGTCTGGGGGTTTTTGGTGTATAGTTGATGAAGAAGCATAATGGATTGAGTTTGGGGCGCTATAGTGTATGTATCAGGGATGAAGAAGCATAATGTATTAGGCAAATACTTTAACTAAAAATTAAATAAATATAGCAAAGAGTTGACATGTAAAATTTTAAATTCTAAAATAATGACGTGGACAAAGTCAAAGGACTTTGAACAAAAATAAGAAAACAATAAGGATTCAATCAATGCCATATAAAAATTAGGGATGGGAACCTAATTTCTCCTTAGAAAAATGGGAATCCCTCTTATTAAAGGATTCCTACAAGTACATGCATATTTTTTGTAAGAGATACTTCTATTTGCATTGCATGTAATTGTTTATGAAACCTCGTAACCGCACATGCTTCATATCAATCAATTATATGTTGTCCATATGTTTGCTTGTTTGCCTGAAATGTCATCACCCTAAACTCAAACTCTAAGTAACTTATAAGGAATTTTCCGGCCCAATCTGCATCACTATAGGCTCTTAAATCTGAATCCCCCTTTCTATAAATAAGATCAAAAGACATAGTACCCTTTTAAGTACTTCAATAATATTTTTACAACAACAAAATGGTTGTAATTAGAGTTTTCTTTATTTTCTAAGTAATTACTCTTAATTAAAAAAAAATATTATGATGAGTCGATACTTCGAATTATATTTCCAATGTAGGACATTCAACTTCCTATTGAGCAAAAAGTGGGCAAACAGATGAATTTCAGAGTGAATCCAATTGGAGGATGTTCATTAGTCTTTCAGCTTGATCATATCAAAGTATCATATTTTTCTACCAAGCAGTTTATGTATGGAGAAGAAATAAAAGAGCAGCGCGCAATGCTGTCAAAGTGACATTTTGAGCTTATTTGGGCTTTATGGCATCCAAGATGATGTCTTTTGGGTTCAAGGCCTTTTGCAGTTATGTTCAGGACGTCCTAAGCTTTAATTCAAGTCGTTTTGGGCCTGTCTTGGAGCCCTGAATTGTTGGAAGTATGCCCACAAAGCCACTCATTTGATGTAATAGCTTTTTGGAATACTTAATATGTTAAACTTTTATATGTTTAACGGAAGGGCAATACTTATTGTTAATCACTATTTATTGTATCATGTGTTTAATCAATAAGAGAATCCAAGGGATGTATTTGACATAAGAGATAAGTGATCTAATGAGTTAGATTAAGGAGACCTTTCTCTTATGTTCATTCCTAAAACGTTCCTAGCCATAGGATTGCCAATTGGGCATTGACAATCCGCTAAGGTTAGTATGTGTTATGTTGACTCAAACGTGAGTATGAACTAGTCTCAAGTCATTTGGTGTTGGACACTAAGACAAACACATAGGTGCTCGAAAGAGTAATCGAGTACACTGAACTGCGATTAATGAGAGTTCAAACATACATGTCATGTACGAACTCTAAAGTTACAATATGCAAAGTAGTCCTTAGACCTGAGGCATCATAGATGTCTAATGGTTAGGTCCTTGATCTTTGATCATGACAAAGGCATTCCCTCGGATTGTCCACGGCATTATTGGGGTCATGTGATCTAGTCATGTAGGCATATGAATGCACAACAAGGGATCTCTAACCTTCCATGGTGGAAGGAGTATGCTCTAAAATATGATTATAAAGTCTTTGGCCAAAGCAAATGAATATGACTAAGGAAGATGTTCCAAATCATATTCAAGGGAATCATATAAGAAAGTATCACATTGGATAGTAGACATGAAACAAACTATCACTTAAAACAATGTGGTTAAGAGTATTGTATTAGAGAAGGACCGTATTGCATTGTAATTGTAACTGGATAGGTTCTCCAACCAATTCTACTTAGCTTGGGTAACCATGACATACTGCTAGGTGTCACTCATGGTTTGTGGAAGCCCTATTGATTAGCAAACACTAATCATCAAAAAGGGAGAATTGAAATGTGGTTTCAATTCACAATCGATAGTTAAGAGTAACATCGCCCACTGCCTCGCTAATTGGAACCTAATGGATCGCACACCAAATAAGGATATATGTGAAGCAATTAAATGAAATGGATAAGCAATTAAATGGTTTAATTGAAGAATGGTCAAGATTAATTAATTAGTTAATTAATTATACGAAATGTTCGTATTGGGCTTTTAAGTTGGTTTTAGGGCTTCGGGGCCCAAAAGTGTTTTGGTCCACAAGGCCCATTATGTTTAAGTTGTATGACAACTAAAACAAAATGGGCAATAAGCCCAATAACCATATAGGCCAACCATTTAGTGTGAGGGTATGCAAGTTTGCTTAATTGCAAGTTTGCCACTCACCTAAGAAATGAAGTATAAATTCATCTTTATAGCTTTGTTTTCAATTAGGGTTTTCTAAGCTACTTGGGGAAAGTTATCTAGCAAATTTACTTCCCTAAGTGATCCATTTTCATCCTCACAAATTACATCCTTGGTGAAGAGACATAGAGACATCAAACTTTTGGTGTTTTGGAGAACTAATCCTCAAATCCTCAAAGAAGCAAAGGAGCACTAAAAGGAGGAAAATCACAAGGAAGATCCAAGGAGCAAGGAGGTGACTTGAAGGCCCTCCACTTGGGTGAATCCCTTGTGTAATCAAGGATGAGCTTCAAGGGTAAAGAATCTCTAAATTCTTAATTATCTTTAATGTTGTTAAAGAGTCTTTTGGTTCACCATATACTAGGCTTTGAAAGCCATGGGTTTCATGAATTGTTTTTGGATGCATGCCTACTTTAAAGTGTTAATTGTTAGCATATGTATTCAAATGTTCATACATGTTCTTAGCTAGGACAAAATTTTTCCTTCAAGTGGTATCAAGAGCCTAGGTCTAGTGTATGGTGGATCCTTTTGGGTTTTGTGATTTTCATGTTTTATGATTTAAATGTTGTAAATGTTACAAGCTTTGTTCTTGCTTTGAATATAAATTTTGCTAGAAAATTTAGCATCTCAAATGTTGTAGATGTATTTCATTTAAGCATGAATATTGGAACTAAAAATTTGGTGCCATGTATTTTGAGTTTTCATAAGTGTTCTTCAATGTTCTTGGAGTTCTTGCCAAGAACAAAAAGTTTTGAAGTTTTGATTCAAAAAGTTTTATGTTTTTACATAAAGTTTTGATTTAATTTTAGTGGGTGATGGTTAATGATTAAGTAATTTTAATGGGAGACAAACTTTGTTTTAAAGAATGACATAAATCATTTCATACAAAATTTTATTTCATCTTTACCTCACCTAACATAACCCACTTACAAAACTTTGTATAAAATTTGAATTTTACCAATAAAAACCACTTATGGCCGGCCACCCTATTAAATAGGGTGTTTTTGGGTGTTTTGTGCACTTACATAAAGTTTTGATACTTTTGTGTATTTGCATTTTGGCCCAAAAGTTTACGTTTTTACGTTAAGGTCCAAAAACTTTAAAGGACAAATTGTTTTGCTCCTTTAATGATGTTTTTGACATTATTAAAAATGTTTGGGTTCTAAGTTGTAATTACATGAAGTTGTGGACTCTTGTGTTTTTACAAAGTGACCCCAAAAGTTTTTGTTTTTAGAAAATGGCCCAAATTAGATGAGAACAAAATGGTTTGTCTCTTTAAATGAGAATTGGATTTTCATTTTATTTAGTTTCATTTAAATCAATTCTATGGATCCGAAAACCAATTGTTTTAAAGTTGTTTTCTTAATTAAATGTGTTTGATTAAGAGAAGGGTGATTATGAACCAAATGCCTCGATAATTGAGCTATGTGATTGGCCGCTTTACATTATGAATGTTTGGGCTTGGTAGTGTAGATATGAATGTAATTTGATTAGTTCAAGATTGTTGTAAATGGACATAAGTCCATCATTTATGTTGTAAAAGGGCATAAGCCCTTATTATTATTTCATGTATTCCTTTTGTTTAAATGTATGCAAAATGGAATAGTTGGGTCCAACGCCCAATAGGAAATAACGGTTTAATTGGATTAAACGCGTAACTAAAATCAACAACTACATACCTTAGACCCAAGGTCCAACACAAGGCTCGTGTTGGATCAAATCAAACGGTTCATAATCATCCTAAAACCTAATATGACTATATAGTCCATATGAGGATGCAAAGCATTCGTTAGTAGTTCCATATAGTCTCGCTTGTTTCAACGAAACAGTGGGAGTATTATATACTACTAATTCATATAAACTTGGACCAATGGTTGTGATAGGCCCAAGTTCTTTTAATGTGATTAAAATGTTTTGATGTAGCCCAACGCTATTCCCTCAACAAATGAATATTAAGTTGATAAGCGAGAGATGTTTAGAATATCTCTTCGTAGGCCTTCCACCGTGGTGGGCTTCAATCGTTTGTGACTCGTACACCGTATTCGTCCAGTTCTGGGGTATACAAAGTATGTGCTTACATTCAGGAGAAGCCCATAAACATATGATGAAGTGAAAGTAGGCAACGAGTATGGCCAATACGATATTCTTCTGAGGCCATTCTTGAACCCCTATTTGAACTAGCATGGTGGGAATGACTTAAACTAAGTGCAATGATGCCAATAAGATATTCTTCTGAGGCATCATTCTCTAGAGGCCGAACTAGATGGGTAATTACAAAAGGTTGTAAATGAATAATGCGTTATTCTCTCATCATTATTTTTGCTAACCAATAAGATATTCTTCTGAGGTGGGCTTGGTAATGGTGAGTCTCCCATAACCCACTAAGAGTTCAATATAACTCTCGAATTCTATTGAGGGATGTGGAATTTGCCAAAAATGGTGGGTGATACTATTTGATTAAAAGACCCAATCAAAATAGTTTTAAACAACAATGCTAATTCGATTTCTGTTATGTTATGTAGTGAATGACATGCCTAAAATTATACCCACCATTATACTTGACAAAAAGGGCCTAAAGGGCCAACGTTTCCTTGCTTGGTATCGCCACATTGAGAATGTCTCAAAGGTGAAAGACATATTGTATGTACTTAAGCAATCCCCTCCTCATGTACCTCCTACGAAACTAGCTTCAAAGGAGGAGTGTCAAAATTATGTTAGACACTATGAGGATGACTTACAAGCCAAATGCTTAATCCTCACTTCACTTAGTGAGGAGCTTATGAAGCTACATAAGCACATGGACACTTCTTGTGCCATGATTGAAAGTTTGCATAAGATGCATGACATTGAGACTAGTAATGTACGATTCTCAAATATTTGTAGTCTAATGAATGCCAAAATGGCAAAGGGGACATCGGTCCATAAACATGGACAAAAAGATGGAAAGGATCTTTCAAGATCTTCAAAGTTTAGGAACTTCCATCGATGGGAAAATGGCCCAAGACTTTTTCCTTGCATCTCTCTCGGATGATTTCACTAAGTTTATCGTAAACTATAAAGTGAATAGATTCGATCATTCTTTGAAAGAGATGATTGACATGTGCTGTAAATTTGAAAAAGGTTTCAAAAGGGACAGTGGGAGTGAGAATGCAATGATAAGGAAAAGGTTACATAAGAAGAAGGCAAAGAAATCCAAAGGAACATGCTTTCATTGTGGAAAGGATGAACGTTGGAAAAAGAAATACAGGGTGCGCATTGCGAGCCTTATGACACGGACTTTTGAAGAGACTATTTCTGTCATAGAGAGTGCTTTTACAGTGAGCTCCAATTCCTGGATATTTGATTCAGGCGCTAGTCAACATATCTGTAATACGTTGCAGGGACTAACAGGGAGCAGATCACTGCGCAATGAGGAGATGGTTGTGCGAGTTGGGAACGGCACTAAAATCTCTGCAAAAGCAATAGGCACCTATATGCTTAACCTACCCTCTGGGGAAGTCCTGGAACTTAAAAATTGTTTATATTTTCCTTCATGTATAAAGAATTTGATTTCCATCTCTAAGCTTTTACGAGATGGGCACTCAGTATTGTTTGATAAAATGAGTTGCACTTTATACTTGAACGGTCGTATTATCTCTCATGGTAATATGATAGATGGACTTTTTCACCTAGAGACGAATAGTGGGATGCACTGTATTGAAAGCGGGAATACCTCAAAACCCAAAAGGGCTAGAGAAGAAGTTAACCAAGAAAAGATGTGGCATCTTAAACTTGGACATGTGAACCTTGATAAGATTCGCAAGATGTCGAAAGACGGATATTTCCACCCATTAGGTAATGACCGGATGGGTACTTGTGAATGTTGCTTGAAAGGGAAGATGACCAAATCTCCATTTACTGGAAAAGGAGAGCGTGCCACTGAAATTCTAAGGTTAATCCACACTGACGTATGTGGACCTATGTCTACTACGTCGAGAGAAGGCTTCTCATACTATATCACATTCACCGACGATCACTCTCGGTTTGGCTATGTATATCTTATGAAGTACAAGTCAGAATCATTTGAAAGGTTCAAAGAATTCAAGAATGAAGTTGAGAAGCAAACTGGGAAACAGATAAAAATCCTAAGATCGGATCGAGGGGGTGAATATCTGAGTAATGAGTTCCTAGATTATCTCAAAGAGTGTGGAATAATATCACAGTGGACTCCACCGGGAACTCCACAACTTAATGGAGTTTCTGAAATGAGAAATCGAACCTTGATGAACATGGTTCGTTCTATGATGAGTTCCGCTGATCTACCAGTAACATTCTGGGGATACGCTCTATATACAGCAGCTTACTTGCTTAATAGAGTACCTTCCAAATCAGTTTCACAAACACCCTATGAGATATGGCATGGAAGAAAGCCAAGTCTTAATCATATTAAGATTTGGGGTTGTGAAGCATATGTCAAGAAGCTTGAGGCTACTAAGCTTGAAGCGAGATCAGTAAGATGCTATTTTGTGGGATATCCTAAAGAAACTATGGGATATGAGTTCTACCATCCTGACGACCAGAAAGTCTTTGTCGCCAGAACTGCTAAGTTTCTAGAGGACGAATTTGTTCTCAAAGGAACTATAAGCAAACAGATGGAAATTAATGAGATTAATAATGAACCACAAACAAGCACTCGACATATTGACAACCCTGTTCCTGAACCCCTAGCTCCACATAGATCTGAACGGGTTAGTAAGCCACCTATGAGGTTTGGCTTAAATAATGACTTTGATGAATTGTACCTTTTAGGTGACAATGAAACAAAGGAGGACCCTAGGGACTACACTGAAGCAATGTCCGACATTGATTCAAAGAGATGGCAAATGGACGTGAAGACGACCTTTCTGAACGGCTACCTACAGGAAGAGCTCTATATGACTCAACCCGAAGGTTTTGTGTCCGAGTCTGAAGAGACTAAGGCATGCAAGCTTCAAAGGTCCATTTATGGACTTAAGCAAGCCTCCAGGAGCTGGAACATTCGTTTCGATACTGAAATCAAAACGTTTGGTTTTACTCAAAACGAAGACGACAATTGTGTTTATCAAAAAGTCGTTGGGGATGCAGTAGTATTCCTAGTGTTATATGTAGATGACATATTACTATTCGGGAATGACACTGCAGTACTTTCTTCTGTAAAAGTGTGGTTGTCTAAAACCTTCCACATGAAAGATTTAGGAGATGCATCTTATGTACTTGGGATAAAACTCTATCGTGATAGATCCAGAAAATTAATTGGATTATCCCAATCGATGTACATTGATAAGGTGCTAAGTAGGTTCCAAATGGAACAATCTAAGAAAGGTTTTCTTCCTGTGAGACATGGAATTCACCTTTCTAAGTCCATGGGACCTAAGACTTTTGAAGAGATACGGCTAAATGAATGAAATTCCTTATGCTTCCGCCATAGGGAGTCTCATGTATGCCATGATATGCACAAGGCCTGATATCGCGTATGCTGTGAGCATTACTAGTCGATATCAATCTAACCCAGGATCAGAACACTGGGCAGCTGTCAAGACGGTCCTTAAGTACTTAAGAAGAACTAAGGACATGTTCCTCGTTTATGGAGGAGCATCAGAGTTGCGAGTGGAAGCTTATACAGACGCAGATTTCCAATCTAACGTCGATGATAGAAGTTCCAACTCCGGATATGTATTCACTCTGAATGGTGGGGCTGTCAGTTGGAAAAGCAAGAAACAAAGTGTAATTGCTGATTCCACGACAGAGGCTGAATATGTCGCTACAGCTGAAGCCGACAAAGAAGCGTTCTGGATGAAAAAGTTCATTACTGAACTTGGAGTGGTTCCAACCATCACATCACCAGTAACTTTGTACTGTGATAATAGTGGGGCGATAGCTCAAGCCAAGGAACCCAGGGCTCATCAAAAGAACAAGCATTTTGATAGGCGCTTTAATATCATAAGATGATATGCTACCGAGGGAAAAGTCAACATCCTCAAAGTTGCTTCAGCCGATAACGTAGCAGATCCACTGACAAAGCCAATGACTCAAATCCAGCTTGATCGTCATATGGATAAAATGGGTATTAGATACATGGGAGGATGGCTTTGAGTGCAAGTGGGAGATTGTTGGAAGTATGCCCACAAAGCCACTCATTTGATGTAATAGCTTTTTGGAATACTTAATATGTTAAACTTTTATATGTTTAACGGAAGGGCAATACTTATTGTTAATCACTATTTATTGTATCATGTGTTTAATCAATAAGAGAATCCAAGGGATGTATTTGACATAAGAGATAAGTGATCTAATGAGTTAGATTAAGGAGACCTTTCTCTTATGTTCATTCCTAAAACGTTCCTAGCCATAGGATTGCCAATTGGGCATTGACAATCCGCTAAGGTTAGTATGTGTTATGTTGACTCAAACGTGAGTATGAACTAGTCTCAAGTCATTTGGTGTTGGACACTAAGACAAACACATAGGTGCTCGAAAGAGTAATCGAGTACACTGAACTGCGATTAATGAGAGTTCAAACATACATGTCATGTACGAACTCTAAAGTTACAATATGCAAAGTAGTCCTTAGACCTGAGGCATCATAGATGTCTAATGGTTAGGTCCTTGATCTTTGATCATGACAAAGGCATTCCCTCGGATTGTCCACGGCATTGTTGGGGTCATGTGATCTAGTCATGTAGGCATATGAATGCACAACAAGGGATCTCTAACCTTCCATGGTGGAAGGAGTATGCTCTAAAATATGATTCTAAAGTCTTTGGCCAAAGCAAATGAATATGACTAAGGAAGATGTTCCAAATCATATTCAAGGGAATCATATAAGAAAGTATCACATTGGATAGTAGACATGAAACAAACTATCACTTAAAACAATGTGGTTAAGAGTATTGTATTAGAGAAGGACCGTATTGCATTGTAATTGTAACTGGATAGGTTCTCCAACCAATTCTACTTAGCTTGGGTAACCATGACATACTGCTAGGTGTCACTCATGGTTTGTGGAAGCCCTATTGATTAGCAAACACTAATCATCAAAAAGGGAGAATTGAAATGTGGTTTCAATTCACAATCGATAGTTAAGAGTAACATCGCCCACTGCCTCGCTAATTGGAACCTAATGGATCGCACACCAAATAAGGATATATGTGAAGCAATTAAATGAAATGGATAAGCAATTAAATGGTTTAATTGAAGAATGGTCAAGATTAATTAATTAGTTAATTAATTATACGAAATGTTCGTATTGGGCTTTTAAGTTGGTTTTAGGGCTTCAGGGCCCAAAAGTGTTTTGGTCCACAAGGCCCATTATGTTTAAGTTGTATGACAACTAAAACAAAATGGGCAATAAGCCCAATAACCATATAGGCCAACCATTTAGTGTGAGGGTATGCAAGTTTGCTTAATTGCAAGTTTGCCACTCACCTAAGAAATGAAGTATAAATTCATCTTTATAGCTTTGTTTTCAATTAGGGTTTTCTAAGCTACTTGGGGAAAGTTATCTAGCAAATTTACTTCCCTAAGTGATCCATTTTCATCCTCACAAATTACATCCTTGGTGAAGAGACATAGAGACATCAAACTTTTGGTGTTTTGGAGAACTAATCCTCAAATCCTCAAAGAAGCAAAGGAGCACTAAAAGGAGGAAAATCACAAGGAAGATCCAAGGAGCAAGGAGGTGACTTGAAGGCCCTCCACTTGGGTGAATCCCTTGTGTAATCAAGGATGAGCTTCAAGGGTAAAGAATCTCTAAATTCTTAATTATCTTTAATGTTGTTAAAGAGTCTTTTGGTTCACCATATACTAGGCTTTGAAAGTCATGGGTTTCATGAATTGTTTTTGGATGCATGCCTACTTTAAAGTGTTAATTGTTAGCATATGTATTCAAATGTTCATACATGTTCTTAGCTAGGACAAAATTTTTCCTTCATGAATATCCAGAAAAGTGGGATTCTTTGTGGCTGGCCATATTTGCTAACGTTAGAATAGGAATGTATTTCCTAGTTATCTTATTCTGCTATGTTTCCTAGTTTTAGAAGACTTTTTTTCTAGTAAAGATTTTATTATGTAGTAGTATAAATAAGGCTATTTAGCCATTAGGGTTTTAGAGAGAAGGAGCATCGATTTGGAGAACTTAGCTAGGCTTTGAGGATTTGTATTGTTCCTTCAAGGTGTTTTCTATCATTTTTCTATTTTCAATAATATATTGTTTTATGATTGTTCGTAACTAATTCTCTTTTGCTAGGGCTAGGCCACGAGCTTTAGCAAGAATATGTAGTTTATTTTCAATTTACTTATGATATTATGCATGCAAGTTTGAATTATTAATCACCGTAACTATCTATTTGTCTTAATGCTTGATCACCATTAGGATACTTAGAAAATAAATTTGATGCAGTTTTGGTCGGAGATCGGTCCCTGAAATTGACGAAGACTTCTTGTGGTTAATATGTGCAAGTTCACCTAGGATGAATACCACATCTTAAGGGTTGCATGGTTTTTCAGATGGTTTTCACGAAACTTAATGAGTTATGCATGTTTAGATTTGATCTGAATACCACAAACGGATTGCATGTTTGATATACCCTATATGTTAGGGGTCCAAGTAGGCATACTTTAGGAAAACCTAACCTTCAGAATATGCATGTGTAAGTCATAAGTAATTGAAAGAATTACATATGATTGTTAAGGTGACAACGGAATCCTAGTGCTTTTACAATTCAATTTTCAAAAACCATTTTCTTTTAGTTTATTTTATTTTGCCGATTTATTTAATTATTTCTATTAAATTCGTTTTTATTATTTTAAATCACAAAATCAACCTTTTCTCGAACTTTGTTTTAAGTAATTAATTAAGATTTGGTTTGACATAAATATTCATTCAATTTATGTAGAGAACGACCTTGTTAGAGACGACTATACTACGATTACCTTGTACTCTTGCAAGTATTTTAAGTATTTTTGTCCCTACTTTTGCAAGTGGTAAAAATCCCCATCATTTTACTTCTTCATCTTACTTGTATTCTAGGCTACCGTTTAGATTTCCTTAATTCATAGTATATCTCTTTTGTATGGAGAAGAATAAGGCATTCCGAATTGTGTGTGATTAGTAGAGAATTTTGAAATTTAACCTAAACTTTTTTTATCCTGGAAGTGAACTTTTATCAAAATTGGAACATTGGTCTCTGAGTTTTAGCTTAATTGAAGCTTTGATTCCTGAAATCGTCATATAGCAATAATTCTTTTAAGTAATTCTTAAAATCTCTGCCAAGCAAAAACCTTAATTCATTCATCTTGAACAATAAAAAAAAACCACGGAGTGGATATGCGGAAGTGATGATAAATATACGTTGACTAAGCATGCAAAATGGCCTGGTTTGGATAATGCAATTGCTTCATATATATTATTAATTCTATTTCAGAAAAAGGGAAAGTACGTGCGTATACGACCAGCAAGCAAGCAGTTAGCAGTACTCGCTTAATTTGGTCATGCCATGATTTATTCGTAGTACAGTAATTGAATTTTAGAGAAAAATTAACCCTTTTAAGTGTTCCACATGCATGCATGCTTGCAATTATATATATGCTAATCAACTTTCTATCTACAAGATTCATTCTCATCTGAAAATGAAATATAAGGAAGTCCTAGGTAGAACCCAGATGAGGCTTTACCTTGCCGGGATGAATTTTGATACCTCCCAAAATTAATACTACTGCGTGCTCTGAAATTGTATACAACTGCCTTTTAAGTTTTAACCTTGCTACCTATTCGCATGCCTTGGCGTTACGGAACATTCTTACCATTGCTTATGAATTCAAATCAGTATATAAGAAAAAGTATGTCCTATCTAGCTAGGCCGCCTTTTTATATTCTTTTAGTCGACTTCCTCTTCTTTTTTTTTCTTTTTTTCTTTATCATTTCCCACACACCATCTAATTAATTAATTAGACTAATTAATCTTCTTTTTTGTGTGTGTTACTAAATAGAACTCTTGAGATAAAATAAAAGTGGTCGCCCAATAAACTATATAATAAAAGCAAAGTGACTTGTAAATTTGGATAACGCCCAGCATACACACTACTATCTTTTTAATTAACCCCCGCACACATTGACTACTAGTAAGCAATGATGTCATCACCAGCTAGCTAAGAAGCCGAAATCCGTAATTCTGTAGCTACAGGCTGCAGCTAGCCTACAGGGATATATAGAAAAGAGAAGAAGAAGAAGAAGGGGAAGAAGAAGGAGGCAATCCGCTTTGATCCCTTGCTATAAATCATTTTCTAGCTTTTAATTTGTTGGAATGTAAGTAGTATATATCTATGATTGGGAATGTCGGCATGATATTGATGATTATTGTCTCTATAATTTACATTATTTTTGGGGATGAATGATAACAACTTTATTTTATTTGATATAACAATTACTTGCTTCCCCTTGTCGAGCACCTTATACATGTGTTTTGGACTGAAACTATTACGTTAGTGAACTTGGAAATTAATGGTTTTTTTTCTTCTTAAAAACAGAAAAAGAAAAAGAAAGAAAGACTAGAATAAAAAATAAAAAAAAGATTGGTCTGGTAAAAAGAAGATCAACTGTGCAACAATCCTGACGCTTAAGATGAGTTGGAGGATGGAGATTGGAGATTGCTTTCCCTGGACCTATATATTTATATTCTATATTATATAAGAATATATCAAAACTTTTTGTACAGAGAGAGACATAGCAATTAGCATAGCATTGCTGACGATCAATATACCAGAAAGTGTGGAGTGTGCGGTGGGGACTGGATAGCACACCCCTACTATATTCTGTGAAATAAAGTTGGTTATGGTTTTTTCTTAAAAAGAAAGTTGGTTATGGTTTGAAAATTAATTTACTTTCTTCTATATCACTGATAGAAGTCATTGAAATTTAATATATTAATATAATTGAAATTGATCCCATCTAATACTCCATATATACATGATTTCTCTCTCTCTCTCTCTCTCTCTCTCTCTCTCTCTATCATCGTTAGGAACAAGAGATCCCAAGTTTACTAATTCGAGTCTCCCTTTAATATATATACACACACACACACAAAAAACACATATATAACGTCGCTTAATATAAACAAAAAACACCCAATAATTAATTATGAATAGTGCTCATGGTTAGGGTACATGTTTTCAAGTTATATTGTTGGTTAGTGCTAGTAGTATTTTTGTTACGTAATAATACGGTCTATTGATGTCCTCGATCTTTGTTTGTAAGTTAAAAATCTTAACGGCGAATTTGATACCAAAATATATGTAAAATATGTTGTATACACAAAGGCACCTGTCATAACTAACACGGTTTTAAGTGCTCAGGCGTGTCACTGCCATCTTCAGCATGGCAGATGTAAAACGGATGTCGAGTTTTAATTGTATAAATATATATGCCCGAGAGACCGTGTTAGTTATGACAGGTGCCTTTGTGGGGCCTTAGGTGTAGGCCTTAAGGCTTCCAGTCAATAACTAAACCGGTACTCGAACATATATCGTTTGTATCATTGATTTCAGGAGTCTTATGCCCATTATACTTCTGATCACCCAAGCTCGAGGAACAGAATGAATCCAAATAGGTGCCTTTGTGGGGCCTTAGATGTAGGCCTTGAGGCTTCCTATCAGAATTAACTCTATGCTCAAACGTTCTAGCCCGAAGAGCAGGATGAATCCAAATAGGTGCCTTTGTGGGGCCTTAGATGCAGGCCTTGAGGCTTCCTATCAGAATTCATTCTATACTCAAACGTTCTATGGCAATCATAATATAATAGGAGTAAAACTGAGGGATATGTTGATTACTTGCGCCCCAAGTAACTTCGGACTTCTTGTTTATCAAAGACTGTCGTGGATGGGTTAAGTCCACATAAGGTTCTTTTTTATGCCTTGAGGTCAAGGACTTTTAAATGATCAATCTTACATGCCCGAGATCTTAGAACTTAGATCTGGTTTGAACTATGAAGACATATTCAAATCGGATTCAAGTACTGAGATGGTCTTTTAATAGTCATCTTACTAGAAATAACTTGAATACAACTGGAAGTATACAACATATTGCTAGGCTAATGAACGAAAAGACAAAAACAAAGAGGGTCGGGCAAGGCTGATCGTCTTGCAACTTCCTATCTTTGTGATTTTATCAAGGGGTTTGAAAGCTTTAGAAAAGGGGGTAAGGATATGAGTTTACAGAGAGAAATCGATACTACGGCAAGAGTTGAACAGGGTAGCAGAGCTATTACAAAGGCTTGAATGAAGGTTTATCCCGAGAGGGATGAAGGCTTGGGCTGACTACAGCTTCGTTTGAAGGCAAATCTGGCTTTTGAGCAGAGTTTGTGCTTGCATTTGTTTGTTTGGTTGAGTGTCCTTATTTCTGGTTTCTCTTGCTTCTTTTATAGACAACTCGGTTTGGCCTCCTGTAGCAGCAACTTTGCCCGAATGCAGCTTGAAGGGTAGTGACTCATCAGCTTTTTTACTTGTACTGCCACTATAAAGCACTTTATGGGCTGATTAGCTGGTCAGTCTATACCACTTGGCCTTTGGGTAGGTGAGCAAGTGGTTCTCATGAGCTGCACCAAGTCAGAAAAGGCCTTTTCTGCTTGATGGGCTTTGACTGGGCTTCAGCCATCTCTCCTTCTAGGCTTCCCTTTGGGCCAACTCATTTCCGAGCCCAAAGTTCAAGTTTTGATCCAAACAATAACAACTTTATTTTATTTGATATAACAATTACTTGCTTCCCCTTGTCGAGCACCTTATACATGTGTTTTGGACTGAAACTATTACGTTAGTGAACTTGGAAATTAATGGTGTTTTTTCTTCTTAAAAACAGAAAAGGAAAAAGAAAGAAAGACTAGAATAAAAAAAAAAAAGATCGGTCTGGTAAAAAGAAGATCAACTGTGCAACAATCCTGACGCTTAAGATGAGTTGGAGGATGGAGATTGGAGATTGCTTTCCCTGGACCTATATATTTATATTCTATATTATATAAGAATATATCAAAACTTTTTGTACAGAGAGAGACATAGCAATTAGCATAGCATTGCTGACGATCAATATACCAGAAAGTGTGGAGTGTGCGGTGGGGACTGGATAGCACACCCCTACTATATTCTGTGAAATAAAGTTGGTTATGGTTTTTTCTTAAAAAGAAAGTTGGTTATGGTTTGAAAATTAATTTACTTTCTTCTATATCACTGATAGAAGTCATTGAAATTTAATATATTAATATAATTGAAATTGATCCCACCTAATACTCCATATATACATGATATCTCTCTCTCTCTCTCTATCATCGTTAGGAACAAGATATCCCAAGTTTACTAATTCGAGTCTCCCTTTAATATATATATACACACACACACACACAAAACACATATACAACGTCGCTTAATATAAACAAAAAACACCCAATAATTAATTATGAATAGTGCTAATGGTTAGGGTACATGTTTTCAAGTTATATTGTTGGTTAGTGCTAGTAGTATTTTTGTTACGTAATAATACGGTCTATTGATGTCCTCGATCTTTGTTTGTAAGTTAAAAATCTTAACGGCGAATTTGATACCAAAATATATGTTGGTATTTGTATATTATAGTTATAGCAAACAAAATAAAAAAATAAATAAAAATCTGTAGTTAGACATTAGAAGTTAGAAGTTAGAGTTAGGCTTTGACGGGACCCTCATCCTCACTTTTCTAGAGGAGAATGATCTATCGATGGTGTAATTTGCGTGTGCTTATGTATTAGGTTAATATAATACAAGCCCCAATTCATTGATTGAAATTAATAAAAATGAATTAGGTTTTTTTTGTTTGTCGGAGTGAATTAGGGTTAGAGGGAGCTAAGGTTTCCTCCCGTGTTGGAGAAATTTTATCGACGTGTCCTCCATCCGTTCTCCTTAAGAAGTCAAGCTATTTTCAAGGGTCAAAGCTGTGTATTGCCAAGGCATCATCCACCATATATATATATATGCATATGCATGCATCCATAGTCCATACACACACTTGCTAGCTCTATATATAGTACTCCTCGGCAGCATATTTCCAACGCTAGCTAATCCTACCGTTTAATCATCTTCGATCTATCGTCGCCCGATCTAACAACTGATATATACTATATGAGGTTTGAAAATTATAATATATTATGTACGTACAAATACACTATATTTTGTCGAATTTTTTGTTTTTGCTCTTGAATCGTTAGGTACTTAACAATCATATATATAACTGTGCCTTAATGAATTAACTGCCACATAGTAAAAAGAGTAGTTCATGCATATACAATACATTGTAATGTAAATTGAACTTGATATGTATATATTTCCTCCATCAATTTTCCTAACTCGTTCTTTTTTGTTTTTTTGTTTTTTTTTTTTTGGGTGCATGATATATTAAAGGTAATTGATTGATCTTATTATTAATGATGGGGAGATCATCAGCAACAGCATCAGCGTGGTGCGATGATGATCAAGATGAAAAGAGCAGCACAGATACAATGATTAAGAAAGGGCCATGGACACCAGAAGAGGATCAAAAGCTGGTGGAATACCTTGAAAGATATGGGCATGGGAGTTGGAGAGCACTCCCCAAGATGGCAGGTTTGAACAGGTGCGGTAAGAGTTGCAGGCTGCGCTGGACCAACTATCTCCGGCCTGACATCAAGAGGGGTAACTTCTCCCAGGAAGAAGAGCAAACCATCCTCAACCTCCATTCTCTTCTTGGCAACAAGTACGTACTAATGATTAACTACTAGTAGTTGGGCCCTAAATATATCTTTGATTAATTACGTATTAATTCTTCTCTTTCTTTAAATTAATGATCCATATGCATGGATATCTCTCTATAAAGACTAATTTAAACATATGGAATTAATATCATGTAAAATTTTGTTAATTAATCGAGTGCATGGCAATTAACTTACCTTAAAGCGCGCATATATGCAGATGGTCGGCGATAGCTAGCAATCTTCCTGGAAGGACGGATAACGAAATCAAGAACTTTTGGAATACCCATTTAAAAAAGAAGCTGCTCAAAATGGGCATCGACCCTGTCACCCACAATCCAATCTCAACCACTGGTACTAACATTGATCATCATCAGTATCTCATGATCATCAATCAAATTCTTTCCAGTTTGGCTCCGCAGTTGCTCGCTGCTTCTTCTTCTTCTTCTTGTTCAAGCACTTGTACATGTAATCCTCTGATGCTGAATAATCCATGGGAATGGGACCGTATTAACAACATCAATAATAATGTGAATATGAATGCTCTCCTGGGGCTCCACTTGTCCGACGCCAAAACCGAAGTCTTGCAAACCATACTTCAACAGCAACTCCTAAGCACTGGTAGTCCTCCAAATAATAATAATTATGTGGAGGCCGCTCTTAATTATCTTTTAGGGTCATCATCATATTCATATAATAATTCAGTTCCTGATGATCATCATCAACAGATCTGTGGTCAATATCATTCTCATCATCATCCCCAAAGTTTTAGCGTCAATATTGGTGCCCCAGTTCATACTAATACTCAATTTTCCCACTTAAGTATTCCAAACATAATACATAAACCTCCTCATCTTCTTGAGCACGATCAGCAGCCATTGCCGGTATACGTGGCAAGCAGTGCAGGCCCAGCCTCAAACTTGATTTATACGGCCGGCACGATGATCAACAAGACCGGCCAGCAGCTCGGTGGCCCATCATCAGGATCATATTCATGTGCAACTCCAACAGTGGCTTCAGATCATCGTCAACTACCTCTTTTGGTGCCCTCACCCGAGTGTTCTGCTGCCAATATTAATCTAATGACGGGAAATAAGATTGTTGATACTAGGACTAATAACCCTAATACTAATCAAGATCATGTAATTTCTGACCCAAACTCACGCAGTACTTCAACTACTTCAACCACCTTTGAAGCTTGGGGGGATCTTATGGATCATCATGACGAACCAACTAATCATTCCTACTGGAAACACATCATCCTAGATCGTAAGTACTAATATATATTAATCTTGTTCTCTCTTTTTTGTTTATTTCCTTTTCTTTAGTTATCTAATAATGAACTGTTGCTTTTGCTCTTTAATTCTTTTGCATGCATGACTAATGATGTATATATTTTGTCATTAATTTGCAGCTTAATTAGCATCTTTGCAGACATGGCCAATCTCGTAGAAGATCAGTTTCATTTCATGTCCCAGCTGGATCGATCCATTTAATATATAGTATACCAGATCAATAACTTTAGCATGTTCATCTACATATACGTACCGATGGCTTTACAATTATGTAAAAACAAAAAAATGCGTATATCCATGGTATCCTTCATGTGTAAATAGTTTTTTTTTAATTTATTGAACCACATATATAGTATCAGCTTGAACTGATCCGTTTTTTAATATGTATACTTTTTTTGTTTCTTGATGTGGCTATAAATCTACGAATCCGGATCCTCACCGATTCTTCTTTGTGAGGATTTTGGGAATCTGTGAATCATGTTCGCTCATTGTACATCGTGCGGTCAGAAATCATTTTAAATATTTTTATTTAAAATTAAACACAAACAATACTTGACAAAAACTAATCGCACGATGTACAATGAACGAACATGATTCACGAATCCTCAATATCCTCACCAAAAAGATCCGGAGAGGATCCTGTTGGTAAAAAACCAGGCACGAATTGAAATTGGTAAGTGAAAAAGACAATTTTTTTTTTTGAGCGAAATGTTAGCGTTAGTAAGTTTAATGTTAGATTAACCATCGACGGGGTTTGAACCCACGCCGTCATGCAAGGGCACAACACATTTCCACCACTGTGGTAAATGACCACTTGCAAGTAAAAAAGACAATTCAAGTAAAAAGTAAAAATGGGGTTTGACCTTTGAACCTCATGTCAAACATCTCTTTAACGTGTACAGTCACGAAACCCTAGCTACAACAAATCAAATACGGCAAGTGATCCTCTACCACATTAGTGGAAATAAGTATTGTTCTTGCATCACGGTATGAGTTCGAGTCCCGTCGACTACCTGATGTAACATCTAATCTAACAAATCTAATGTTTGACAAAAAAACTGATTCGTACTTATATCAAACTTTTGATAGGAAAAAACTCGAGACTTACGTTACTCATTGAGTTGGTAAGGTTTATTCTCTTATTAGAACAAGGGTTAAATTTGAGTTCCGCTGCCGACATTTAGTGAGTGATTTGTAAATAAAAAATAAAGCTAATACTTTGTTATGATATATGTGTCTATATAACTTTGTTATGATATATGTGTATATATACAGAGGATGCAAAGGTGACATGCAGACCCCATTTAATTGATTTTGAAGTAATTAAGAAAAATATATTCATAAGATTTCTAAAGAGAAATCCCAGTTAGAAGCAAGCTAACCTTCTTTTACAACGACAACAAGGGTTGGTACCCTACATATTGAGTATTGACCTATAAACGCAACTAACCCTATACCTACCCTTGCCAAATATGTATAGATTCTCACCTAAGTTTTCATGATTGTCATGCCAATCAGACGATCGGGATACACACAAATAGCGTAGCTGCGGTTATAAGTAACGGCATTCTCAATTAAAATAACAGGATTCAAGTTTGCTTGTGTGTACGTGCTTGTTATAAGTAGATGTAGATGTGAAGGTGCCTAAGGAAACGCCCTAAAATACGTTGTTAGAGGCATTGGCTATTCGTAGATCTGTTATACAGGCGATTTAGCTACTTTCTTTCAACCCTGAGTAGGTGGTATTAGGTGAGGGGATACACGCATAACCGTTTAATTGTGGAACAAGCTACGCACCTTTGAGTTCTCGGGATGAGGTGCGTAGCTAGTTCCCTAGTGAGTAGCTAAAAAGAGGGCAATCAAGCAAGCGATCATAGGTACGCTATTTATTTATATAAGCAGATTGTGATACTTTTTTGCATGCACATGACCATAAGTTGTCTTTGCTTATTTCCTTGCTTAGCTACCCTCGAATGATTTGGTACGCGCTTGCCAGCCCCTCACCCCTACATACATACATACATACATATATATAATAATAATAAGGACTTTGAATCTACTAGTAGTATCATACAATAATCATCAACAAAAATACACTCCTTATATATATATGTATGTTAATAACGGAACAACATATGAGGAGTAACAAATGGTAGTCAGACCATATAATGTGTCAAGTGATGCATACAACAATATTTAATGAGATATTATATTAATTGACGTGCCACTTACATGTTATTTGTCACATCATGTACCTTTTATAAAAATATGATATTCCTAACATTTTTTTATATTTGAAAAATAGAAGGGCGCTATGCTTAGGTTGTATCTTGTATGAGTTGATTCAAGGGCTCCTGTTTGATATGGTTTAGTGATATTTCTTTTCACTTGTAAGTGAGATGTCTCAGATTCGATTCCCGTCAAAGGTGAATTTGAACCACATTATTGCTAGCCCATTATGAAGTTAAGCCCATCTCCTTTCCTCTAAAAGTAGATAATATCGTTTGTTAAAAAAAATAAAAAAAGAAGCGTTGTTTCATATGGACCGGGCCGTGGTCCTCTACTAGACTAGACATCGCCCGGGCTTACTTGTTTTTTGTCCTGTGGGTCAAAAGGCCCAGGCTTAATTTAATTGACTGGGGCCATGGATTTCGATTTCGATCCACTGAAGGGCTGAACTTGTAAACGACAAGTAACGAGGTACAAGTAAATTATTGAGGACGAGGGAGGATTCATCCATTAATGTAACAACGTTGCATGCAAAGACCATGGTCAACTTTAATAATCTGATTTAAATATAAATTTATAAGCAATGTAATTTATTTAAGAATGAATAAACTCAACGATTTTGTTTTAAAAATGATATTAACACCTCAACGCTCGATTCAACTTATGCATTAATTAGTTTTAAGGCTAACTACATTTTACATCTTTAAGATTTGAGGTGATTTTTTTTTTAGCAAACAATATTATCCACATTAAGGGGATATGTTTAGCCTCACAATGGGTTAGCAAGAATGTAGTTCAAATTCGACTTTGACAAGAATCGAGCCTGGAACTCACTTATAAGTAAAAAAGAATATCATTAAACCGTAGTAGTGATTTTGAAATGATTTTTAAAAGGGCCATGAAGCTTTAATTTTTGAACATTTAATTATCCATCAAATATATGATTTTTTTTTTTGGTCATTGCGGGTGCAGATGTATCTTACATATTAGCTTATGTAAGGGTCTCAAACTCACCACGCCATCAATTTAAGAATTATCGTACAATCAATCAGACTGAAGGCACAAATCGAAACAATTTCAATACCTTAGGATGGAATATGAAGAAATTAAAACTTTGTATCCCATTAACCTGAACTATTTCTCAAAATGATCAAACGGAAGGAGGTTGCACTTGTTTTTCTAGTTATCAATATTAATTGTTTCAGATTTGTTCTTCTGAGAGCCAGGGAGTGAGAGAGTATGAAGGAGAGAGAGAAAAGTGATGGAGAATTAAGCATAAAATTATAAAGGCCCTCATTTCATGGACAACCAGTCGCTCCATCTGCATCTGGGAAAATAAGACGAGACCAAAACCATATATGTATATATAGACATGTGATTTGCAAATTTAAAGGTAGCTGCTGCAATTATTCGAAATTTATTTGTGCACATGATATATGTGACAGGTTACCCAGCTTACATGCAATTCGCATATACATGAATGCTCACGATGATGGTGACCCCTCTCATATCATATCATGCACTCACCACTTTCCACTCTTCCACTCTCCACTACATTGACTGTATGCCTCTCATCACAAGAAGAAATTCACAGCTACCTAAATTGGAAAAACCCAATCCAAGTAACACGATTGTCAATCTCCTCCTCTTGCTCGGCTCCTCCTACTCCTCCTTATGACCCCTGTGTTGTTTGACATCGGACTCCAAACTGGTGGCAGCTTCTTCTTCCTTGAGCTGCAGGAGCTCCTTTTGGTTTTGGTTTTGGTTTTGGCTTTGGGGATGACTAGTTGCAAGCAGATTCAGCAAAAAGTCAGTCAAGGCATGCTCGTAGTTAGGCAATTTGGCATACCCAGGAAAATAATTGATGTCGATCACAAAATAGCTGCTGGGGTCCTTCGAATCCCTTATCACGTCAAAGTTGAAAAAGTTGAGTTTGAGGCCCACGCGTATCCCCTTCGCCACCTCCTCAACAAACTCCAGCGGAGGCATTTCGTGAGGATCATGAGCCAGATTATGCTCGTCATTCGCAGAATTTGATATCTGTGAAAAAGGAAGCACTGCCCCTTCCAATGCGGTCACCTGCTCCTCCGAAATGTCCGGCAGTGACCTCCGCTTGACGCACTGGACGTGCTCTCCGATTGCGTAACCCTTGAACACCACCCCGCCGTGGTTCACAAACTGTTGCAGCAAAATGGGACTATCAGTATCGGCCAGAAGACTGCGCAACCCCTTGGGGCTAAAAATCAAACACATCTCGTGCGACTTGGCGCTGCCATTCGCCAACAACGGCTTTGCAATCACCGGAAACTCCAACCCCGCCAACAAATTAGTTGCTTCTTCGCCTTCCGGGTAATGGTCAACCAGCACCTGTTTGGGCACCGAGATCTTCGATTGGAATCTGTCGCCTGACTGACGCGGCTTCGATTCAAAGGCGGTGACGACGTCGAGCATGGAAACCCGATTGTGGAGGCGCTCGATGGACTCGGACGGGTCAAGAATGAGCGTTTGTGGATACTTTAACGAGTATTCCTTGAGGAGTTGGTTCCAGTGGGGGCCGTAGAGCTTGTGGATGATGCAATCGAAGGGGCCTTGCTCGATCAGGATCTTGGCGGTAGCGGTGGAATCGGGGATTGTAATGGGGACGAAATCGATGCCGTAACGGGAGGCATGGTGGAGGAGAGAGGGCTGGATGAAGGTCTGCTCTTTTTTGGGTGCGAAGGCATACCCGATGCGGTAGCGACGGACCGGTGCTGCTTCTGATTGTGATACTAGTGAGTTTGTGCTTGGCGCCATCTCTTTCCTCCTTCTTCCTGCTGGATCTGATTGACCTGGTATCGTATATTGTTATATTGGTATATGAGAGAGGAGGGGCGGCCCTCGGCATATATAGGCTGCGCGCTGCCGCTACCTTCGGTGGGAGGGGACCCACTTACGTCTCAAACCGTTTCCTTTGATATTTTGTTTTTGTTTTTGTTTTTGTTTTTTATGGGTGGGGGCACAAGAACAATCTACCAGTTGGGCTCTTATTCCATTTCCTATCGGTCCGCCCCGCCCCGCCCAACCCCACGGTGGCAATCCTTTTTCATTTTGTTTGCTCTTCCTTTTTCACTTTCAATTCCAAACACGTCAGGATCCGATCCATGGTTCGTATTCGACTCTGACCTGTGACTCCGACAGCGACCGTCGCTCTTAATAACAACCGAATAATAGGAATCGGATTCTGGGATGATCAGATGCTGAATTGGAAAAGAAAAAGCGTAGATACACGTACTCTATTTTCTTCTCCTCATTCCAAGACAAATCTGGAGTCCGAATAAGAATCTGAAAATTACCCGTCCCTTCCCCTTCCCTCGCGTCTCATTCATTCTTCAATCAAGTTTCTGCAAGTAAATGATTCTTTCTATACTACTCACTTGAAACCACCCAACCCAACCCAACCCCTAATGAAATACACATACGACTCTAACAGCTCACACAAACAAGTCAACTTCTCGAACAAAAAGCTAACAAAATAAAATGCACAACTTACAAAACAACTGTATCACACGGGCATTACCAATTAAAATCTAACTGCTGCCCACCTAAATGCACAACATATAATTTACCAGCAATCGCACCTGACTTTTACTTTTGCTGCAGTCAGTCACTCACTCAGTCCTTCAGCGGTTTGTCCGTACAGGCATACTGGTCTCTCTTTAAAGGAGAAGGTAATGTTTGAGTTATTGAGGGAGATTTTGATGCACATGTGTTGATGCTGCATTATGGAGCTGTGTTGATGCAACACTCTGAAACATTGTTGGCACCGCATTATGCAACTGCATGGGCCTTGAGTCAGAAAGTTGCTGCCACAAGTAACAAGTTTCCATTAGTCTGATATGCTCAACTCCATGCTCACCTCCTTTTTTTCTTCCCCAATGAAGAACATTTCAATACAAAATCCTACCTTGGAGATCAACACTCAACACTTTACTAATAGTATCAGTATCATACATCACACATCACACACACTCAGCAACAGAAAAAGTGTCCTACACATTATGGTATACTATAATGATACATGTACTCAAATCAAAATTTTTGATGTGGTGATAGTTAAACTTGGATTCAAATATCTACCAGATGTAAAATGGAAAGTAAGTTATGCTTAACATCTGTAAGCACTGTTCAATACCCATCAAGATTCAAGTTCAAAAGGTTCACCTCAAAAATCATATACCAAAGAAAGGGTTCCATATATTTCACATAGCGTACATATAAGCACTGTTCAATATGTTAACAAAAACATTGCATTCCAAAGGTTTAACTCAACCCTGTCAATCTGCAAGGGGATACAGATTCAAGTTTTCTCAGTTCAGTTTATCAAAGGTCAGAATCCTCAACCAAAACCCTTGAAATTGATTACACGGGCTTATGGTCAGTAAAATTCTGCTATCCTCCATTCTTAGTTATAGCATCAGTATTAGAATCTGTGATTAAATTTATTTCCAAATTAGATCATGGCTCCTCATCAGATCCATGTCCAGCATTAATGCTTTTGTTTTCTGCATTGTGAAAAGTGTCTTGATTGGAAAGACCAAAATCTTCAAAAGTAGACGTTAATTTTAGGAATACCTCTAGTAAATTTGCGTGCAACCTACTATCAGGAAACATACCATTTGGAAATGGCCGTCTTGCGTTCCAAAGCTCATAGCTTCCAGCTGAGGTACCTGTTATGCCAATTAAGCAAACTTGAGTCCTTAGTAATGCTCTATCATTTTTCACTACTCACCTATTTTCCAAATTCAGACAACAAAATTAAAAGCTATTTTCCAAATGAAAAAACAATACAAAAAAATGACCAATAAACCATCAGGTACCTTTCCTTTCTTGCTTGTGCTATTCCCATTCCTAGCCACCTCCTTCCCAGACCCGGCTCTCCTAGGAGTCTTGTTGGCACCAGATGTAGTGCTGCATTGATTCTCTTCATCTACACCGCAAACACCATGTATTGCTGAATCATGAGGTTTTGCATTGTTCTCAAGACAGTTGTTTAAACTTGCACATTGCTTCAACGCTTCTTTTATGGCCGATAATGCTACATCATAACTTTCTTGAGAGAGTGACCCCTCTTCACCCAATATTATGGCTCGTCGACATAAATCATTGTAGCGACGGGCTTTAGACTGAACCTCATCCACTCTTTCACCAATGGCATGCCTGCTCATAGCGGCATTTGTCCATCGCTGCAATATATATTTGGGAGGGATGATGAAAACACCAGACATTTGGAGAACAACAATAGCATGTCTACAGAGATAGCCTTTATACTCGAATGAGTGGCAAGAACAATATATATCTGATTTTGATTCATTCCACTCTACAGTATAATTCTGATTGTCTTCAAAGTCTTTGACACTGAACGTTGTTGCTGTCTCATCTTCATTTTCTTTCTTAAGATGACAAGCAGCTGCTCCCAAAACCTCAACTTGAAAGTTTTTGAAAATCTCGTGTGTGTACACTAGTGACATTTGTTTCTCAAACGGCGATGGAGACTTTAACTCAGGTGTTCCATGCCAAGCATCAAAATTTGCTTTCGCTTCCTCTTCATACCTATCTTCAAGAATTGCTCTGTATCTTTCCATAAACTCTTGCAGTGAAGTTTCCCCTTGAATATATTTGTCAAACGAAGAGTTCAAACTTTCTGACCGTGAAGTTGGAGACAACCCAGCGAAGGATATATCTCTCATGAAAGTAGGGGCCCAATGAGCACGATCTTCATACAATGACTGCATCCATCCAACCTCCCTAAGATTAAATCTATCAATAAGTTTCCACCATCTCTTTTCAAATTGCTGTTCTGACCAGGACTTGAATATACACTTAGTAAATTTTTCCAAAAAACTATCATGCCACATGCTTAGAAACTCGAGCTGCCTGTGCATCTTCTCCATTATGTTCCATAAAGAAAAGCAATGGCGTGTGCCTGGAAATACTGCTGGAATAGCGGCCTTGATGGCGTCGTTCTGGTCGGTGAGTATTACTCGTGGAGCTTGTTCACCCATTGCTATAAACCATGTTTGCATTAGCCACATAAAAGTATAAACTGTATCATCTGCAATCAAAGCACAGCCAAGTAATGTGGGCTGAATGTGATGGTTCACTCCTATAAAAAGAACCAGCGGTATTTTATACTTGTTTGTGAAGTATGTGGTGTCAAAGAAAACAACATCGTTGAAGTTAGTGTAATCTTCTATTGCTTTGGCATCAACCCAGAACACATTTCTCAACCTATGCTCTTCATTCAGATCAACTGCATAGAAGAATTTTGGGTTGTCTTCCTGTAGGCGCATGAAATATTCAAGCAGCAGTTGAGCATCCCCTGCTTCTAAAACCAAAATCCGTCCCTTGTCATGCTGATTTCTCAAGTAACTCTCTAGACAATCAACATTTTGATAGGCACTGAAGAGGCTGGACACTGCAGCTAAACTCTTGCGTCTCCGGATTCTAACATCATTGTTAAGGGGGTCAGTGTTTCTGTGGCTGCGAAAGAAATGTGCTTGATCTGGTAAAAGCTCATGGTTGTGGTCCTTTACGAAACTATAAACATACCAATTACCATTTGGCCTGCGCTTGACATGCATGCTCGCCTTGCAGCCAATTTTGGGAGAAGGTCGAGGATTGATAGCATCATCGGACTGCTGCTTGTTTCCGTACCGGATGCATGAAAATTTGGCATCAATGAACTCCTTGGATGCTCTAGAGCGACGACTACTCAACTTAGCAGTGCCGAAACCCACGGACTTGGCATATGCTTTGTAGAAGGTGTATGCGGCTTCATGAGATTCAAACTCCATGGCGTCATGAGGCTCTGCAATTGAAGTGGTGGCAAGGGCGAGGGCAGGACCAGAGGAATCCATGACGGTGGTGGTGGTGGGGAAATTCAAATCGACTCCGCATCCGCCCTCAAAAGTGGTAGGGAAGGAAAGGGGTGCAAAGGTTTTCATGGGTCCCACAGACATGGAAGGAAGGAAGCTTCTCCCATGGACATAAATTCAAAATTTGGGAGCTCAGTGTTCCCATCACCAAGGTAGCCAGCCTGATTGATGGATGGAGGTGCAATTTTATTAATTGAATAGGGTTTACCGAGAGCGGGAGAGAGACAAATACAAATAGGAAGTGATGAGACAGAGTAACCCTAATCCTAATGCTACCCCAATAACTAGTGAAGAAAGAAAGTTGAAGGCAACTCACTCGCTCACTTTTCAGACTGATGAACAGATGAGATGAGATCCGCTTGACTTGGAGCTCCGATTTCAATTGCCAGCTTCTTCTTCATCAAGCTCCTCCCAGCCAGCTTCCCTTTGGGATTTTTCTTTTAAAACGACAAAGAAAAACCGAGTCGGAGTCTCTGATGCCTTTATATTTTTATTTTTATATATTTTTTAGCTTCTGTAGACTGTAGTGGTGACTAGTGAGAGATAGAGTCCAGAAAGGCCCGGACTTGGTTTACAGCCCAATAGGCCCACATAATATTTATATGGGCTGGCTGCTGCTGCTGCTGCCGGCGTCTGATACTGTAATCTACTGTAAGCATCTTGTTGTACATGAGTAATCTAATCTTTCAGAAGAATCCACAGTCGCTGCTTCCCTTCATGTGTCCTGCGTGTGATGGCCTTGTGTTTCAAAGCTCTCCCCTGGCCAGGCGGCTTATCACTACTTGGCGAAGTTCATGCCCGCCCTGCATACAACAAAAGGCCCTTGGTCTATTCATCCAACGGAACTAGCTACGCCATTTCTGTCCCAGATCAAGCAATAATTGTTCTCTAATAATAGGCTGTGCCCATTTATATAGATTTGGTAATATCCTGTTATGCGTTTATCAAATGTGTGAGCAATTAAACTTTCTACGTGGTTGTGCAGTCGAAAGATGACAAGATCTCATCTTACTTGTTGAATTTTAGAGAGGTCATAGGTGCGAGCCTCTTGATATAATCACCGGCACCATAGATCGTCTCGTGAATTAAGGAGTTTCTAGACTTAAATGCGTTACTCTTTGCCTTTAAGTTTTTAGTCAATATAATTCATTTGTTCATAAATCAGGCAAAGATTTGGCTAAGCTTGTGCAATCAAGTTTATCCGAGAACATCCCACCATTTGATGCTAAAAGTAACCTAATGACCCTTTCATTGTCCCCCCTTGTTGTTTAGTAAAAATATGTATGTATAATTTTGAACTGGCAATGTTGTATTACATGTTCCCAGGTGGGGATCTTGAAGACAAGTACAAGAGCTTCCTGTTGAGCGAATTTCAACGAGTGCCATGTTCTGAGATAGTTGGTTCCCTGTCATTGTTTCGACCCTAAGGTATTAATGTAATTCTCTTCTCATGAAGTGATAGCTGAAGGCACATGTTTGATTTTGATTCTCACCTTATGTCCGGTGCAGAATACCAGAGACTCAAAGAAATGGATAATACTTGGGTCTAGTGCAACTCATGTCATTTTGTTTTGAAATCCCAATGGATTGGCCCACAAACAATTCATAACACATCTCTTGTTTTAAAAACATTGAACATGTGTTGCAGTATTGTTGACTCATGTCTTTGGATAATAGATGTGGGGTGCTGACTCGTCAGGGCCCAAGTATTGTCGTCAAGAAATTCCTCCAGTTCTCACCTTGTCTGGATTGAATTGAAGTTGTCTTGCTGTGGAAAATATGCCAATATGATGAGCTTGTTGCTATGTTAATACCGGTATATTAACATAACTTGCTATAATTCTATTGCAATGTTGGAAGAGGAACTTAATTGCATGCATCAATTGTATTGTAGTTGTTGTGGAGCCAAAAATAATCACAAGGCGACACGTGAATATTTTAGCAAGAAATGACCAAAATACCCCTGAGGTAACCGGGATCTTTATGCGCGAGCAGTCGACAATCTTTTTTCAACAAAGTCAATGATGCTCCAAAAGAGGTAAACAATTCAAAGTCTATCTCATCAAATTCCCTTTTGCAAGGTAACCTCCAAATTATTATGTTAATTGGTTAATTAATGGATTAATTACCCAATTAATTCATTAAATATCAATTAAATCATCCAATTAAACACAAAATATATCTCATTCAATCCCAAAGCTAGGCAATGGCCGGCCATCTCCCATGCTCCTTACCTTTCTTATTTTCCCCACTTTATTACCCAAATTAAATTAGATAATTAACTCTATAACCCCCCATTTATTTCTTTCATATTTAATTAGCCAATAAATTGGCTAATTAAACCAAAAATTCAACCCAAAAAACCTAGTGTTGGCCGGCCACTTCCTCTCTAAAATGGACCAACATAGCCCTATAAATAGGCTCCTATTTTCACCAAATACTCATTCCAATCCTCTTGCAAAAAATCCTAAATACTCTAAACATTTTTTCTCTCTAAAATTCTAACTTTGGCATCGGAGGTTCTTCGGCCAAAGCCCCCCATTCATCGTGGGCGCGTGAGGCTTTTGGCCTTAACCTAAGGTGCTAGTTGTTTTGTAGGTGCAAAATCGTCCAAGATCGAGGAGGAGAAAATTTGCATCCACAGTTGTAGCCTTGTAGGTTGGCTAGCTACTAGGCTATTTTTTAGTTAGGTTCACCGTTCGGATAGCATCAGCTCCATCTACAATAATTGTATGGCCGGCGTGCCTGCTCGCTCGCTTTGCTGCACAGTTGAGTTGTTTTATGTCGCTTAACTGTCAATAAACAACCAAAACATATGAATAGGGGTCAATCTCTCTCTCTCTCTCTTCTTTGTCTGTTTACTTATGAGTAATCTAATCTGGTCCTGAATCCTAAAGAGTTGTTTGGTTTGATGGATGAATCTGGTTCTGAGGAGGCCTCCTGTGCTGTTCTGTCCTGTCCTGATAGTTATATATATTATTCATGACAATTACATACGTCCTAGTCTAGTGTAGTCTAGTATATTCTAGTAGGAATTGGCATGGCATTGGTGGTGTCCCCACCCTTCTCCAAGGGTGAACGGTCCATTGTCCAACCCAACGCTCACCTTCCGAACTGTCTTCTGTTTATATATTATTAATGATAATAATAAGAGAGACCACACCACACTCTTTCTCAATGCTCTCCTTCTCCTCATTTATTTAATATTTTGACTTTCCTTCTTTCCCTCTCTTTCTTAAATACAAAGAGAGAGTGTGTGGTTGTGTGTGAGAGAGATCCTCTGAGTCCTCTCATTCTCCTCCTCTATCCTCTGATGATGAGTCCGCTCCCCACCACCACCACCACCCCCCCCCCCCCACGCATTAAATACTGCTCTTGTTTGTACTAGTTGTAGGTTGCAGCTAACTACCTATCAATTCCACAATTAAGTGCTTGGACTTTGCACCTGCTGCTGGCCCCTAATTCAATTGTAATCCATATCCCATTTGCTTTCCCTAGATTATATTTAGACTCCCATTCATGATTCATCCATCCATTTTTCAGAAATTCAGATACGTCCCCCATTCCCATCCCATCTGATCCATCCATCCATCGATGGCTCCTGCAGCAGAAGCTATTCGTAGTTTTGATGATGATGATGCTGCTGATGAAACTAGTCCATGTTCAAAGGTGACCACAGTCTGCGTCATGGATGCGTCCGGCCGCCTAGGCTCTACTCTTGTCCACCGCCTCTTGCACAGAGGCTATGCAGTCCATGCTGCACTCCAAAAGCATCACAGTATGTATGTTGAACTATTAATTTATTTATCTATAATCTACATATATCTTGATGAACTGTTTTCTTCGTCCTTCTCCTTGGAAATCCAGTCTTTATGTTATTTGATGTCCAATCCTGTTTGTCATAGTTAATAGAAACCAAACAACTAGCAAGCTGGATATATTGAAGTCTTTTAGCTACAACCTAGGATATAAACATTCTAAAATGTTTTAAGATTCCTATAGCATGTGCCATGAATTGTACATGATGCGATCATCATCATCATCTTGCTCATACGTACACTGTAACTGTAAGTGGTCCTTTTTTCTTTTCTTTTCTTCAGGATTTAGTCTTGCGAATTCCATTTGTTTACATGAATTGATTAAATTAATAGTAAAGCCTTTGTTTAATGAATTATTATATGTGGGGGTGGGGTGGATGAAGCAGAGTGTTTTGATGACGAATTGGTAAAGAAGAAGAAATTGAGAGTATTCCGTTCAGACCCCTTTGACTACCACAGCATTGTGGACGCCTTGAAAGGATGCTCTGCCCTTTTCTACTCCTTCGAGCCTCCTTCAGACCACCCCACTTATGATGTACGTCTCTCATCCATTTCCATATGGACGGACTCATTTGCCTTTACTCAATCCAGATTAATTATGCTAATTATATTTATATATGATATTTGATGCAGGAATTTATGGCAGAGGCAGAGGTGAGAGCAGCTCATAATGTGCTGGAAGCTTGTGCCCAAACTGATACCATACACAAAGTAGTCTTTACATCCTCTGTAACAGCTGTCATTTGGAGGGACGACCGTAATGCATCGTCGTCGGCGTCCTCCTCGTCCCGTGGCATTGACGAGAGAAACTGGAGCGATGTCAATTTTTGTAGAAAATTCAAGGTACTACTTCATTTTATAAACATGTCTTTTTGTTATCGCGTAGATGAAAAAATGAGCTGAATTTCAGTTGAGCACCATTACCCTGACGTTGACCGCATAAAGCATGTTAGTACATGGGTTTTCAGTTTTAACAGTTGGGTAAATTTACATCAGCTCTGGCACGCCCTCTCCAAGACCCTGGCCGAGAGGACAGCGTGGGCTCTAGCAATGGACCGAGGACTGAACATGGTGTCCATCAATGGGGGGCTGTTGCTAGGCCCCGATCTCACCATCACGGACCCTTATCTGAAAGGAACGGCTGAGATGTACCAAGACGGGCTGTTGGTGACTGTTGATCTCAAGTTCATTGTGGACGCGCACATCTCCGTCTTTGAAGACGTGTCATCCTACGGAAGATACGTATGCTTCGACAGAGTCATCAATTGCCACAAAGATGCCGTTGAGCTTGCCCGCATGCTGTTGCCACCTTCTCAAACTTCATCTCTCCAAACGCAAACGCAAAGCCAAAGCCAAAGCCAAAGGTTTGAATTCATGCTTTGCTTCTCTCTCCCTCCCTCTATCTTGTCTGAAATGAAATGATTTAGACAATTTTGTGGTTAAACTTGAAACGTACATTTGCAGTTTGGAGGAGGCAGAGACAATGGAGGTGTACCAACAGAAGATAAGTAACAAGAAACTCAACAAACTCATGGTCGACCTTGACACTGCCCTTCAACTCCGCGATTAATTTTGAATCTAGTACCAGTATACTACAGTTGATAACCAAACTTTGAATGCTTGTGAATGAAGTGTGCGTTAGATATGAACGCTTTGATAAGAATTTGTAGAGTTTCTTTGCTTTATCTATATATACTACTTTCAACAGGAATTTTCACTTTCAACCAGTGAAGAAAATATCGATAATATCGGCGAAATATCGCCGATATTATCGTTTTTTTGGGACCCCGATATTTTATTAACTATCCAACTTGTTTTCGGCGGAATATCGCGATATTATCGATATTATCGATAATATTGCGATATTTTCGAAACTATCGCGATATTTTTTGAAATGGGCTTCTCGGAGAAGAACGCCGGAAATGGGTGTGCCGATTTCGTCCCAAAAACCTTGCAAAAACACGATTAAGATCAAGATCTAAGCTATAGAGCGATTGAAAACACAACCACAATTCATATGCATGAATCAATCGAAGAGGTAAGAAGGTGAGGGATCGGGAGTTGACCTGACCACCGATAGCGATGGCGGCGATGGCGACGACGGAGACGACGACGACGACGGTGAACGAAGGGCAGTGTAGCAGATCGAACTAATTTGAGCTTCACACTAACACAGAGAGAGAGATCCGAGACTTACCTAACCGGAAAATCAAAGAAGACTCGCCGGAGAGTTATGGGCTCCGCCATTCTCGCAAAGGCGGGAGAGATAAGACTGATGATGTGTGATGATGGTGGTGTCCTCGATCTGCTCGAGTCGAGCAGATGGTGCTGCTGAGTGTGTGTGTGGTCACGGCAAGAGAGGGAGAGAGGTAAGAGGGTTTCGAACTTTCGAGAGAGAGAGAGACAGTGTAGAGAAGAGAGAGAGAGAGACAGTGCAGAGAAGAGATTGAGAGAAGGAAATGGGGTCTCGGGGTAGGGGAGAGACCCACAAAATGCGCAGTGAAATGATTGAAAACAACAAACCATAGTGGAAAAAATGTAAAGAATAATGGAATGACGGGACCCAACTAGTGATTAATTATTGGTATATGATCTATTAGATTGCGTATATGGTGATCATATGATAAAAGAGGAAGGGGATCCTATCCTTTTCAGATCCGTTCCATCAAATCTATCAATTCGAATTTTTAAAATTTGATCCAACGGTTAAAAACAGTGATTCTTTTTAAAAGTTATAATAATTTTAACTGTTAGATTAAATTTTAAGGATCTGAATTGGTAGATTTCGTAAATTCTCTCTGGATCCCCTTCCGATAAGTTCTTTGTATTTTAAAAAAAGTTGTGGTCATGTTTTAATTATGAAAACCCACGTAGTGGGTTCTTTGTATTTTAAAAAGTTGTCCAAGTTTGAGATCCACCCACACTACGTGGGTGTTTTATAATTTTAAAAGTTTGAGATATATTATATATATATATATATAAAGGTTATATAAATTTAAATTATGAATTATTTAGTTGAAAGGCAGGAGAAAACAAAAGAAAAAAAGGAAAAGGAAAAGAAAATAAGAAAGAAAAAAAAGCACCAGGGGGATTCAAACCCCTCCCTTTGTCAACCACACACCTAGACCTTATCCAACTCGCTATAGATGTGTTTGTAATTACATATTCTACCTGTAATATTTATATGGTTGTTAAGATGTCTGCAATGCTTGCAAGCTAATATTTATTATCTAGGATAAATTTCTATATTTAAAAAAAACACCAAGGGGATTCGAACCCTTCCCATTTTATTCCTTCAACATCTTGACCACCATATCACTTATATTTTTGTGAAAATATGCTAAAATACACTTACTCTACACATAGAGATGACGAAGATAGTGAAAATTTTGAACCTCATAGGAACTCTATGTGGTACTAAGTCACTCATGTATCTTACCATGCAATGTATAAAGTGTAAAATATTGTACTAATTCATTATATATAAATGATTATGGTGTGTTTAGACTTCTTTCATTAATTACTACATATTTTCTACACTCACAATGTTTGTCAGCTCGCTATATATTCAACTTGATAATGTTAAATCCATCATGCAATGCATTTCCTTCCAATTTTTTGTGATAAACTAATAGATAATTGACTAAATAAACATCCTACAAAGTTTCAATAAAAATTTCCAAGTTTTTCTTACAATTTCCGTGGTTTCCATGTAATTTTTATCGATATCGATATTTTACCGATATTTCCATCGATATTTCCGTGTTCTCGGACTACCGATATTTCCGATATCATCGATATTTTCTTCCTTGCTTTCAACCAATCCAATCTTCTCTTTTCCTACTCTTTTTAAGTCTTAACTTGTAACGCATGCACATGCATCCCATGTTTGGATCCTTCTAGTTTATACTATATCATTCATTCTTCAACACAAATTACACAATGGTCTATAAAACCATAACTACTTGGGTGCGACATTGCCACATGATGTTTCAGTTCACACGCGATAAGTAACCACATGACAGTTCTACAGTCGCACCCAAGTATTTTTCCTCAAGAAAAAAATTGTAATGTTTAATTCGAATTCCTATTAGCATTTTCATATCTACATCCCCGCAATATCCAAAAGAAATCAACAACGGTACAAGGGTCGAGACAATTACACATAATTGAAGACTGCTACTTCCAACCTGCAGATGTGTGGATGAATTCAGCACGAGGAATCTTTAAGCACTCAGTGACATAGAGACGACTGAAGAGAGCTTAAACTTGCGGACTTTAGAAGAATTTTCTGGTTGGAAGAGGACCTCTGTACTAGACCTTACATTTACCTCCATCCACTTGGAAGCTGAAGCTCCTTCGCTCCGATAATCACGAGGAGAGTACAGAACTTGAAGCCTTGAAGGGGCTGCCACAAATAAAAGGGCCAATATTTAAACATGTGCCTAAATGCAATGTCTATTCCAACGATTTTAAAATTCCAAGTTCCAAACCTTAATCAAGATGTATGCCTTTGCATCCTTGATCATTTTCTATTACTTCAGCATAAATAATGCTCAATAGAGAGAGATAAGAACTTGGAGAATTACCAAATCCAAGCATGCTTGTCTTTTGGACAACAAGGCGGCCAATTTTTGATCTTTTGATACCTTTCAAAGCTTGAACATCTTCCTGCTTACCCTTAAATTCCATAAATTCTCCAAGAACATACTTACTACCTTCGAGCTCCAACCTGCAGGCCAATCAAAAAACACAAACCAGTATCCACATAAATGAATTCATCGTGCATCAAGCAGCCTATTTCCCTGTAATTCCAACTTGTATGGAAAGGAAGGACTTAATGATTAGAGTCAGCAGAGTTAAGGAGGCTGCCCAAATCCCCACTGACTTTGCCTCCGGTATTAAGGAATTTGACCCCAAAGATCTTCGTAGTTGGTTTATTGACATTTGGATATCTATATATTTAGTCCTGTGTTTGTAGTGTGTATTGAGTATTATAATTGAGAATCATATGAGGTTGGCACTGAGCCGGGTTCGCCATGGCTTATAAGATAACACCTAATCCCAATTCCCAGGAAAATTGAACAGAAAACTTTAAAAGTAAAGGGCAACAAACCTATCCCACATTGGAGCCGTACTAAGAATGAAATCAAGCTTCTGATATATAGATTCTTGCATCTCTTTCTTTCCACCACGGAAGGCACCTTTAATCCAACCAGAAAACATGTTTTGTGGTTCCGGTTTCAGTTGCATCAACTGGTTGTAGGTTACAACTTCTGATGGAAAATTGCTTGACTGAGTGGTGCTACAAAAAAAATACATACATGTAAGTAAGACACTAAGACTTCGATGCACAGAAAAGTAAGAAATGTTATTAGCATGAAAAGTAATTAGATTCGAATGCAGTTGCACCATCCTAAAATTCCTTCTTAAAAACCATTTGCAATGCATGGTTTTAAACGTCAATACCTCTCAACCACATATATCTACACCTACATGTCAAACCCTCTTAAGCGCCCCCCTTGATAGTTGAAGAAATGTTCAGGAATCAGTCTTTGTTCACTAGTAATGTTCGAAGCAAGAAACATGAGAAAGCAAAGCACTAGCAATTTGGAGGGAAATAGAACTCAGAGAAGACCAAGTAATAATAAATTAGAGCAATTGAAAACATGAGAGGACTCCAGGACGTACCAAACTTTTGGATGGGAAAGTATTACTTTGCAAGACAAATATCCTTGTGGTAAAGCACACCCTCTTTGTTCTAAATATGATTCAAGAATTGAAGCTTGTTTTTGGGTCTCCAACACCTGAAAAGAAGTGTAATACTCAATGATGAGAAAGACTAAACGGGAGACTGTCATGAATGAATATCCATGCTACCATTGTCTAGGAAAATGGAATGCACACAGAAAAGGGAATGGTGAATGCAAACTGTGCACTGGTGAGTCATGAAATAAACCTTCAACCAAAGTGTTGCCCCGTTACAAATGATTTGCGATCTGCGATCGCATTTAACAGTCCACACAAAGATGCTTGCTAGGACTTAGGAGTAGAAGAAGAAATGCTAAATTAAGGGGAGTGAAGAAGGGTCTTACAGGGTCAGGTAGGTGGTGCGCTTTGTGATTACTACTGTGGCTTTCACAAACCCAGCTGCCATCCGCATTCACTGAAACTAATCCTGATAAATTCTTTACACTCACGACCACTGCCTCCCTTTTTTCATTTTTATTATTTTGAATTTGATTTTTTGTAAAGAAAAAACACAACGAAGACAAACAACAGATAGATTCATTAGCACAATAGACAGAAAAAAAAAAAACAATTGAAAATAATAAAAAAAAAATACAGGAGGGTTTAGTTTAGGCGTTACCCTTTGGAGACGAGGACCAAATCGATGGTCTGAGGGGAAGCGGTATCAGCATCGGGAATGCGAAGGCCGACGTAGACCTTGCCGCCGTAAAGCTTGGCAAGTCTGTCGCCGACGGAGAAGAGAGCCTTGGAATCAGAGGTCTCCACGTCCAAGACGTCGTCGTCATCGGAGGAGACGAAGCACCTGTAAAACTTGTATATTATCAGCCCGCAGATGATCTCAAACCACATCCTCTCGATTCGATTCGATTCGATTCGATTCGTTATCTCTCAACTCTCTCAATTCTGAATTGTAATCTGACTCTTGAGCTTTTAAAAAAGTATCTAATTTCTTCGCCGCGTTCGTCTGATTTTGGTGAATGAAAGAAAACAACCATCAAGTATCTATTTATCTGCCAATCCTCTACTTAGTAGTAGTTAAATTTTGCAAAGGTTAGTGATTTTCACATCTTATGAAATTCATTTAAGTTTTGATTTAAATTAAATAAATTAACAAAATTAATTGGAAAAGGCTTTTGAAATAATTGAAAGAGTTTTGATGAAATTATTTTGAATGTTTAAGTGCTTTTGTTAAAAGAAATACTTGTATAAAGTACTTAAATTGTTTTTTCAAAACTTAAATTTTTATTAATGATTAATTTTAAAAATAATTTTATCAAATAAGATTTTTATTATTCTGAAAACACATTCTAACTAGACTTAAGACTTAAATAGATTGGTAAGAGGTTAAAAAATTTATATAAAAAACACTTGAAAAAAAAGTCTAAATCAGTAATTTCACGTGTAGGAGGAGAACCTACGAGGGGATGGATTGGTCTTTTTATATATTTTCTACTTTTCTTTTTCTTTCTCTATTACTGCATATTTTTTTGGTAAAACTCTATTACTGCATATTAATTGACGTGCATTTGAAATTGAAATGAGTGCATAAGAATGGCCCACCCATGAGACTGACCCAGATAGGTTCGGAGTTTGAGATTTGAGGGAACGAAAATGTAAAGGATAATGTTAGGAAAATTAAATAATGTGTTATTAATATGAATAAACATGTTTATCAACGTTTAAGTAATAAATCAATCATCAACTTTCATGTCATGTAGTTTCCAAAACTTTATCTACAAATTTAATCTTCCTAACACCGCTCAAATATGAAATAAGTGATAGCTGCGATATCAACAGAATAAGTGATTTAATTCGAGGAAATGTGGAAACCACAGGTCCAACAACTTTTTGAGTACTCTATTTCCTAGGCAACGAAAATGAAGAGTAACCCCGTTGCATTGAATGTGTAACCCGAAGCTGAAAGCGTACCTGTGCACAAAGCCATCCCCAGCAACCCAGGAGGTCAATAATATCAAATAGGGAGGGGTAACTGATCAAATCAAAATATACAAGTTCATGTCCACAACACTCCTTGGGACAAATAACAAATAACAATGATATACATCTCCTTTTAAAACAGATGAAAGCACGTCAAGATACAAGTTCATGTTACCACTCCTTCCCACAATATCAATCTATGATTGTACAAGGGAAAAGGAATGACCAAATGAAAGTCCCATCACATACAAGATACTGCCCAGATCGGAAACCAAATATTAAAAATAAAAAAACCCTAAACATAATACAAACTTGTTCATTCTTAACCTATTCTGAAAATATCAGCACCAAAAAATGAAAATCAAACGTATGAAACAATTCATGCAACAACAATCCCTACTTCTGGTTGCTGCTTGTGCTCTTCTTCTTCAGTAGGCTTCCGAACTTGCGGAGTAAAGGCTTCTTCTTCTTTTGTTGCTTCGATGGAGAGGTCCTGCTTTCATCCACGCTTTCCGTTGAAGTTACTCCATTTATCTCATCAAACCCCTCGCCACCCCCCGCCTTTGACTCCACTTCCTCTTCAAACGATTCCTGCTCTTGTTCCCTCTCAGGCGAGAATTCCTTCTTTTCAATCTTGCAGCTCTCCCACATCTTATACTCCACCTCTACTGAGTCATCTTCCTTCTCTTTGCTCTCATCTTCTTTTGGTTTCCCATTCACATTATCACTTTTAGCATAATCCATTTCCTCAGCCTTGCCCTTAGTAACAACATTATTATTCTCTTCCCATGAACTTTCCTTCTTGGGTTCCTCACATTGACTTGGTGCAAGGTCCATTTTCGGTTTCTCTTCTCCTCCATGCCCATTCTCTTCAGAGAATTCAACAACCTTTGGAAGCAAATCATAGTCTTTCTCACTATCTGTTAGCTCACCGTTTTCCTCCGCTTGCTTCTTCGCGACAGCTTCTTCCAGTAACCTAGACAATTCCCCAACCTTTTTAACAGAAGCTGCCTCCTTGTCTCGGAGCTCATCATTTTCATGAACAATACACTGGAACTCATTTTCTTTGTCCAATATGCTTTCCTTTAGTTTCATGTTCTCAGCCTTTGCTTCTGCAAGAGCTTCCTGCAAATAGATAACTTCAGATTCAACTTCCTTCAAGCTCTCTTTCAACTGGGCTTCTTCGTCCTTCAAAGTACAAGCTTCTTCATTTGATTTTGTGAGCAAACTTTGCAGCCTGTTTATTTCTTTTTCCTTCAAAGAGTTTTCTTCTTCTGAATGTTTCACACAATTCGCCAGGTGAAGTTCTCTCTTCTCCCAGTCGGCCTTTGCGTATTGGAACTCAGTCTTGCATTGTTCAAGGTTACTTGTAACAAGATAGACTTCATGTTTTGCATCATCAAGCATGCCTTCATACTTTTCGTTGGTTGCCTTCAAGACCATTTTCAGGTCTTCTATCTGCGACTCATTACTCTCAAGCTCAGCTTGATTAGACAGCAGCTTTTCTTTGGCTTCTCTTGCTTCTGCGGAGACTTCATGTAAGGCTGAAGCTAAGCTTTCCATTGCTTTCTTGCTCTTCTCTTCTTCATCCCTAGAATTTTCCAACTCATTTATGAGTTTGTTTTTCTCTTCTAATAGGGTTTGAATACTGGATGAGGCAAGCTTCTCATTGCTTAAAGCCTGCATTTTCTCCTCCTTCAGAGTTTCAAGCTCAAACTTAAGCGACTCAACCGTTTTTGCCATTTCATAATTTTCTTTTTTGGCCATCTCAAGACAAAGTTCTGAGTCCTCAAGATCCCCTCTATGTCTTCCAATTGTAATTTCCAGCAAGCTGACCTTCCCTTTAAGTGCAGAAATTTCAGATTCTGCATCCTGCAACAACTCACTGTTTCCCTCGAGTTGTTTCATGACTGAATCTAACGACTCTGATGCAGACCTCTCCAACTTATTTGCTTCTTTGACCTGCATCTCTAATTCCTCAACCCTAATTTTCCACTCCTCAACTACACTACGTGCATAAGATTCAGCCATCTTGGCTGATTCTAGCTCAACGTTGAGCTGTTCAATGGAAGCCTCTTTCTCTATCAATCTCTCCTCGTAACCTTTTGCTTTCTCAAGTTCTTGTTTGAGAAAGTCTACCTCCGATTTAAGGCTAATCACCATCTTGTTGCTCTCGCTAGCCTCTGTTTCAAGCTTTGCATCTAGCAAGGCCCTTAACTGAGTCAACTCAGCTAAAAGAATCTCCACCTTATTGGCATGGATCTCGGCAATCTTGGTTGCATCATCAGCATGAGTCAGTGCCTGGTTTTTGGCATCGCAGGTCATGGTCAGTTCTTGCTTCACCCTTTGAAGTTCCTGAGTGGTAGAGAGTAGAGTGGACACATCCAGAGCATGTTGGTTCCTCACAGCTTCAAGCTCTTTCACCCATTCCTCTTCCTTCTTTTGGGATGCTTCGATTCCTGCCTGCTCCAACTCAACAGCGCGAAACTTCTCAATTTCAGAATTGTCCTCGGCTCGCTTTTGAGCCACCAAAGCCTCTCTGAGTTTCTCATGTGCCTCATCGGCCACCTTCTGCGCTTCTTTCAATTCGTCAATTGCTTTTGCCTTCTCTTTCTCAATCAAAATTATCTGCTCCTTTGCCTTCTTCAGATCTTCCTGAACAAGACCTAATTGGGCCTGTATCTCTGATCCCTTTGAAACCCGTGTCGGTTGTTTCTGAAAACAATATAAAGCAACAATGTGGATCAAAATACACAAATAACGACTGGTTCCATCCCTTACGTTTGCTGTAATAAGTTCAAAGGAACTAAATGAAATGTGTTACCAAAAATGAAAAAAGAAGACCACAAGTAGGTGTAGTTGGTAAAAGTAAAACTCACTTCAGGGGGAGTGGAGGTGGGGGTAGTGATCTTGGGTGACCGACGCTCAACGGCAGGCTTGGATTTGACAGAAAGCGGGGAGCGATCAACTGAAAGGCGAGAATTTTGCAAAGGAGAAGGTGAATCGGATTCGGATTTAGCAACTCCCCGGCTGAGTTTACTAACTCGAGGGGGAGGGGTTGCTGCTGGTGATGCTTTTTTAGGAGTATCAGATACAGTTGATCTGTTCAAGTATATCACCAAGAAGAAACCATATTATTGAGCATCAAACAAAACAACGCAAACATAATCGAGCAAAAAAGAGATGGATCTGCCACAAAAGTTATGACCAAACACAAACAAAAACACACGTAGAGACAGACAGAAAAAAAATGTAAATGGAAATAATATGTGAAAGTGTGGCATAAGTTGTTCAGCACCAGATCCAAAAATAAGTAAGCCAAGTGCAGAAAGAACCAACCAATTTAGAACCAACGAAAGTAAAAGGTTGAAAATTGGAGCAAATATCAGAGTATTTTTGTTGGGTTACAAGCAAATATTAGATTTTGAGTTGATGAGAAGAGAAGGGAAAAAAGATGCAGTAGTGGAGTTGATAAAAGCAGATCCGTGTCGAGCACTAATCGGGAAATGGAGAAGAAAAATCCCAAATTGAAAAGGACATACATCAAATCCGAGAACACCAAATAAAAATCAGATCTTCATCTCAGTCTCACACAGAGAGAGAATTAAGAGAGAGAAAGAGTATACTTACTTGGACTTGGAAGACATGGCGGTGGTAATGGAAGAAGAACGGGAAAGTGGGGGAGGAAGAGGAGTGGAGCACTGGGATTGATTGGAAATGGGGGTTAAAGACGGTGTTGGGGTTGTGCTGTCTAATTAATTATTATGCTCTCTCAGTCTCTCTCTCTCTCTCCCTCCCTCTCTGTGTGTAATTTGCAAATTTTTTCATGGCGGATAACATGTTGCTATATTTTCCTTTTGTGAAAAATAAAGCAAATAAAAAAGGGGCATAAAGGAGATGAACCACGCAGAGACAACAGAAGTTGGACTCGGACAGTTGGACTGACTAGACGTGACGTGGAACCGAAATGAGGAGGAACTTTTACACAAGGAAGGAAAGGGATTCCCTTCCATCGTATTTGGGTCGGTTCCCTCAACTGTACTGGGCCCTGGCCACACACACACACACACCGCACAACTCAGCTTCCATTTATACTTTGTACTACTCTCACTTTGTTTCTTTTTCTTTCATCGCTTGCCATGCTTTTCAGTAAAAACAGAATGCCAGTCCTGACTCCTGAGACCTCCTTATTTGTAACTTAATTTAGTTAGTCATATTATTATTAGCCAAACCAAAACAACTGAAATTTATCAGAGAATTCATGCTTCTTTTTTCCTTGGCTAAAAAAGTATGCTGCTCTTCTGTATAATATAATAGCCAAAATAAGTGTAATATGAATTCACGGCCAAAGACGTACAAATAAAAACTGGATGGAACACTTTCACCTTTACTTTTTCTTTCCCTTTTTTAGTCTTTCTTTATTTTCCTAAAATTAAATGACATTTTTGCTTACAAAGAATTAAGTATTAAAAAAACAACTATCATTTTTATTACTGTGTTAACAACAACTAAGAAATAGAAAAGTATGTGAAGTCCAATAGGATTTGGGTATGACGCAATACTTAAAAAATAAAGATATCTAATTAACATAGAGGCATTCTTTATCTTTATCCCCTTTTTTTTCATTCTTCATTCCTTCTCTGGCATGTTTCTTCTTATTTACATAGTAAACATTCGGGAATCCCAATCATGTGAGTACACATTCTCAAATTGTTGATTGGAATACTGCCTCCCAAAGTTGACCTATTAAAAGAATTATTATCCGGGAATAATTGAGAAGGTAATATATATATATGTGTGTGTGTGTGTGTGTGTGGTTGAGAGCTTAGGGTTTAAAGAGATTTTTGTGCCTACGGAAATATATGTTAGGTTGTGTATTAGTTCAAGTGCATCAAAAAATTGCTAGCATCGTTGAAAAGAAAAATTGCTATTACCAAACTCAATGAGTACGAATGTTTTATTCAAAATATAAAGGACAGATCAACTAAAATAGGAATGGGTTTTATTGAGAATTTCGTAATTTACATGGACGTTGATTTGGATATATACTCAAAACTACATCATTTATTAATGCAAGTGTCAACATATTTAGGTTGAATTAAGAGATAATGGTTAGGATATGTTTTAATTACTTGAATGTTGAGACAATATCATTTTAAGAGTGAGTTTCTTCTAGTGTATCTTTACTCATTAATTCAGCCATACGAAATTTCCTCAACGTCGCACACCAGCGATAGTGTGCCAATCGCCAATTGAGTTTTTCAATTTACTTGCAGTGCTTTACAGTTTACATGGATGATGAGTAAAAAAAAGGTGGGGATAAAGGAGACACCTTTTGGGTTTTGTAAGGTGGGAAGCCGACTAGCAAACCGACCAACAAAACGTTCATTTTTCCTTGTAGTTGAGGCAAATTACTTTAGATTGGAAATGAAGCAATTATGATTATATTGTATTAGTTAGGTGAAAGTTGATATTTTCACTCGAGAAATGCTAAAAAGACTCTTTTAAAATGAGATTCTTCATGAATCTTTTGTCATTTTACAGTTTAACGTAAAATGTCGTCATAACATTATGGTTGTAACATCTTACATCGACCAACAGAGAGGGGGTGATGTGCCTTATATGTACATACTCCTCTCCTTATAGCATGAGGCCTTTTGGGAACTCATTGGTTTCGGGTTCCATCGAAACTCGGAAGTTAAGTAAGTTCGGGCGTGAGCAGTCCCAGGATGGGTGACCCACTAGGAAGTTCTCGTCTGAGTTTCCAGAAACAAAACCGTGAGGGCGTGGTCAGGACCCAAAGTGGACAATATCGTGCTACGGCGGAGTCGAGACTGTGATGTGATAGAATGGTATCATAGCCACTCTGCCTTTCGGTACAGATGTGCCAGCGAGGACGTCAGGGTCCCCATAAGTGGGATGGATTGTAAGATCTCACATCAACCAACGGAAAGATGGTGATGTGGATTGTAAGATCTCACATCGACCAACGAATAGGGGGTAATGTGCCTTATATGTACATGCTCCCCTCCCTATAGCACAAGGCCTTTTGAGAACTCACTGGCTTCAGATTCCATTGGAACTCTGAAGTTAAGCGAGTTCGGACGAGAGCATTCACAGGATGAGTGACCCACTGGAAAGTTCTCGTGTGAGTTCCTAGAAACAGAACCGTGAAGGTGTGACCGGGGCCCAAAGCAGACAATATCGTTCTACGGCGGAACCGGGACTGGGATGTGAAAATGGTTTGGGATTTAGTAGAAAGGTTGAAAACATGTACACAAATAATTATAATATTAATTAATTAGTTAAACTTGCTTGATTTAATTACTCTTAGATGTGCATGCATGCATGCCTTCCATTTTAGATGTCGCGCGCATACATATGTGTGTGTGTGTGGATATATATATATATAATATATATGTAGTTAGTTTGATCGATGTAGGTACTATTGTATGTGTAAAAGTAAAAAATAAAAACTAGGACATGTTATTATTTGAAGAAAGATAACAATTGTAAAGATAAGATATAATATAGCTGTTTTTCCATGCATGCACATTGACTGGTAGACTAGTCACTAGAGTAAAGAATTGCACTTCATACTATTCCTATTACAAGTAAAATATATAATATAATGAAATGGCTGGAAAAATTAAGTAACAATTTAACCCAGGTACTAAGCTAGTGTCAAATACTAGCTTCTTGTATGTGTAATGTGTATGCCTTCCTTCCTTCGTCTATATATATTAATAAAGATACGAGTAGTATTATTTCTTGTAGATTGATTAGAATAACAAGGTGGATTGAGCCAGTGTGAAATATGTACAACTTGTAAACCGCTAATAAGGAATTGAAGGAGGTACTGGTAGGCAATGTTATGTGGATCATATGTGGATCGGAGTCGGAGTCGGATCTTAATCATTTGTAAGAGAAGAGAATGGAAAATTGCAAGGGTCGTCATTTAATTAACGGATGAAGGGGAGGGACAATCATGATCATGAATAATCAATAATTCATGCTTTGCTTCCTCTCTCTCGAACTCGATCGATAGAATCATATCATAATTCAATTTCCCCTATGTCGTATGCCCAGCCAGCCTATTAGAGCATCTCTAAAAGAGATGCTAAAATGTACACATCAGCTATAACAGTAAAAAAAGACCACACTAATATTCTCCAACCGAAGTGCCAAATCCTATGTAGCGATGACATGGATTGACAACAAAAGAGGTTGCTGTCAAATTTGACAACAGCTTCAAATGTTTTTTTATTAATTATTAAATGTATTTTATTAATTTTTAATTAGTTTAATAATTTATTATAATTAATGCTGAGTTGACCGATGTATTCTTATTTTTTTCTTCTTTTCAATTAATGAAGATGAACAGATTACTGATTAAACTTTAAACGTTATTTATTAAATTTTAATTAGTTTAATAATTTATTTTATAAAATAATAATTTAATTTGACACATCGGTTGAAGAACAAAACTTTAAAAGATGTCAAAATGCCACATAAGTTGTCAAAATTTAAATTTTATATTTAAAATTTGACATCTCCTTTAGAGATGATCTTAAGTTACAATTAATTATATACTATACTATATAGGATTAGGGCCTCCGACTCCCACTACTCCACATCCACATGACAATCATCACCACGGTGTTTTATTTTGTTTTTTTAATTTTAACAAGAGGGAGGGAGTTTGACGAAGGGATTTCTTTGGAGAATTTGGATCTCATCCGAATTCAAATTGCGAGGATTCTAGACATCTTCATATTTTAATCATTCATCCTACATTATGCGATCAAAAATCATTTGAATTCAATTATTTAAAATTAAACTCAAATAGTAATTAACGAAAACTAACCGCACGATATACGATAAATGGTTAGGATGTGAAAATCTCTAGCATCACTATAAAGAGGATTCAGAGAGAATGAGGGCTGGAGGTGGGGCCGCAGGCAGGACAAGGAAGGAAGAAGGGCGTTAAAATATCGACATCCTCCTACCATATGCCATGTTTCATGTTTCAAATATGTTTCATGATTTATGTTTCCAACAAACCAATCATTCACCTCACAACTCAGACAACGAAGGGGAAAATAAAAGAGAGCAAATTCATACCTCTATCCATGCGATACTCCTCTCTCTCTCTCTGGGAAGAGAAAAGCATCAAAAATAAAAAAGAGAAGAAAGAATCCTCGCTGTTTCTAATATCTTTCCTTGAGTTTTTTTATTTTTTTTTTGGAAACTATATCTTTCCTTGAGTTATATATGTTTTCTTTGGGTGGAAAACGATGTTTAATTAATATACACTAGCAGAGAACACATATTTTATGTGTGTGTGTGAACAATTTCTCTTAAAGAAAACTAATAAAAAACGCTTGAAAACTTTGAGTTTTAATGATAAGGAAAAAATAGAGAGTAAAGTAAATATTACCAGGATTGACTTTTTAGTATAAAAATATGGTTTTTCGTTAAAGTGAACAGTACCGTGAACTTTTCATTAAAGTTCTCTTTCTCTTAATAAGTGCATTTTTTTATATTACATAATTACTGTTTTGTCCTCGTTATGTAAATAGTGTGTTTTGTTCTCATTATGTAAATATTGTGTATCAAAAGTGAGGGTAAAATTGGAAAAATATGATTGTCATTATCTAAAAAAGAGGGTAAAATAGAAAAAATAGGGATATGATTGTCATTTTGTCAAAAGGTACAAAATTACTATTTTGCCCTCCTCATGTTAATATTGTGTATTGAAAAGTAAGGGCAAAATTGGAAAAAAATGGGGAAAAAGTTGACAAGGGCTCTTCCCTTAATAGAATAGACTAGCCTTCATGCACGCGCGTGTAGAAGAAATTTTTTGAATCATGGCATGCTACGTGCGACTTATACGTTTGAAATCATGTTAGAAGAAAAGTCAAATATTTGAAGTAAGATCATGCTAGAAAAAACCCCTCATAAACCAATTAAAGCAGCTGAATTCACATAATAAAATCAGTTTCTATAAAATTTACATTAAGAATAGAGAAAATAATATTTAATAAACAATTGATTGAATGAAATAAAATTTACACCAAAAGACTATTCACCTTTTGTGTTCTCTTTATATATAGTAGATGGATAGATACATACATTCACATATATGAATGAAATATTAATTTTGAGCTGCTCCGTAGAGCTCCAGCTCCAGGATGACAACCACAACCCATTTGGCCTTTAATTTCAAAATAAAATAGTGCAATAATTTATTCATTAAAAGGAATCCGAAAAAGAAACAAGATCCAATTACAATTCATAAACCTATCATACAAACTAATTACAACGCCAAAACAACTGTGAATATATATGTCATCCACATCGACTCACCATACGAGAATTAATATGGGTCATGGGTCTCATGGGGTGGAAAATGGAATCAAATCTTCATTATATCTTACCATTAGTCTTTATTAGAAAAATACAATTCCCCGTCGTCGTGTCTCCTCCTTTATTTTCTTTACATAACTTTGTTTTTCTTCTAACTTTATCTGAATTGTAGCAAGCTAAACTATATATACAAACCATCACTTCAAGAAACAAACGTTCAGAATTATGCATCAACTTCATTTTCATATAAAAAAGAGGACATTATTGGAGATGCAGAATGATATCTACAACTTGGCTAGAGTGCAAGAGCAAGACTGAATGAAATCATGAAACTTAAATCAATCCTCATCGTACGAAACATGGAAACTGGTAGTGCAGCCGGATGCCTCAGGATCCTCAGCCCCACAACAGTCGTAGAACTTGGCAGCGTATGGCGGATCGTTGGGTCCCAATTCATAGTACCTTCAATCCAATCAAGAATAATAAAACATCGACCCAGTAAGGAAAGATAGAAGCATAGTTATTGCAGACCAATCTCTCTCCCAATATTTCTAGTCGACTGGAAAACATTCACAGTTTTCCATAACTAGTACATGAAAGAGACAAACAACAATGGGACATATACACTTTCACTTGATCAATCCTTTTCATCCGATCTATTATCCATTGAATCTTCAAGCCCAAGAAGAATAACTTGAGTATGAGAATATATGCTATCGCACACCCACACCCCATCCTAAACTCCTGATTCCTGTCTGTGAATTGTGATAGGCAACCCGAAATCCAAATCCAAATCCAAATCCAAATCCAAATCTAAAGGGGGAAGAAAGTAAGTAAACCCACATGAATCAGAAACACAGATTATGCAAATTGGCATCCACTAGTTAGTTAAACAAAGACAAAATTTCTCACTCCAACCATCCACTGCACTAATCAAAGATCGAAACTCAACGAAATTAATTACTGTAAAAAAGAACTCATTGGAAAGGGGGGAGAGAGGGGTCAGAGCTGTACCTTTTCTGGTCGTCGTGACGGCGACAGACGAAGAAAGAAGGGTGGAAGCGGCATGAGAAAGAGGTGTTAGAGGAGGCTCTGTAGCTTTCCTTGCACCTTTTGCATACCTTTCCCTTATCCTCCTCACTCCCACTCTTTTTCTCCATCTCTCTCTATTCTTTAGATACGGTGGCAAAGAAAATTGCAAACAATTGATATGAAAACCCGTTAAAGAAATTTGCAATATAAGGAAATTCCACACATATTGTCACTTATTTTATTGTTGTGAGCAAAATTGCACTAATAAAAAATAAATAAAAATTTTCACTCACCATCAAGTACCGTTGAATAATTTTGATTTAATTTATTTGTTACATAAATCTTAAAATTTAAAATAAATCTATCACTACTTGATAGGGTGGGTAGGGCAAAAATGCACTCATGACAAAATCCAAGTCTTCCATCCAACGAAGTAAGAACGCATAGCCGGCCACTTGGTCATGCGTCCCAGCCATCGTTTTAATAATTTTCATTAAAAAGAAACCCCATTACAATTATGCAAAATTAAGCTAATATGTACAATACAATACAAGACATAGCCCAGTGGGTGCACACACCACACATTAAGGTAAAAGTAAAATCTTGACAACAAATATGGATCGCACTGAATACGCATAATTTATTTTATCCCCTAGCAGAATTACAGATAATTTTTTTTTTACTCTAGCTCAGTACCTACACCAACCAAGAAAGCATAAAAAACACAGCAACAAGTGGATTTTCTAATAACCAAACAGCCCTACGAAATGTATTACTCAAACACATAAATATGTATACCACTACTACTATGACAGCAGCACCCCTGCTCTTCCTTCATAAACATCTCTTTTGGACAATAACATTCAGACTAAAAAACGCTGCCCCATTGCTCCGCTCCGCCATTCAAAGGAATGCATCTATAAGCCTGCAAAAAGCTAGCATACTTGGCACCTAGGAAAAGCCTTTGGATACATAGCAGCGCATTTTTGGTGACCTCGGCACTCTCATGATTCATCAGTTTCATCACACGTTCCTTGGCCTTGAGGTCCGTCCCTATGCTAATTCCAGCCGGACGCTGCTGGACAAACACTGAGATATCAAAGCAGGCTACGGCCAATGCCCTAGGATCACTGGATGTGTCCAAGATAGTAATCAGGACTCTTAGAATCTGCAAGACAAGGTCATGCATTGGGATCTGCAATTACTTTCACCATATAATTTAATACTGCCTTCAGAACCAAGTAAAGGGACCCAATTTACTACCACTTTTCCATGGAATGGAAGCCAACACTGTCTTGGAAAAACAGAGCTATCCAGGAAATCACAAACAAAACACAAGAACCACCTTGAGTAGCTACCACCAAGTTACTTTCACCAACACTTTCTGGATGATCTACTTCAGACCCTCTTCCGGTTGATTTAATCCCTCCAGGAGATCCCACAAGAAGCTTCATTTCATTAGGGAAACTACACCAATGATTTATGGTTTAAAAGAACGCATGTACAAGAACAACAATAGCTCCATGAGCTAGTTGGTTCCTTTCATTTAACTTGTTATACTAAGTTAGCTTAAATGCCTTCCTTCCAGTCCGACCACATAAAATACAAACTATCCAAAGAGGCATACAGTCTATTGGTTTCCCACCTCATCACTCCATGCTTGTGCTTTCAAATTCTGAATGATTTGTGGCAGTCCAAGGTCCACCATTTGAGCGCCAAATGTCCCTTTTGAGAGCAAGTTCCTCAGGGTCAAAACAACAACTCTGACAACCTACCATGAATAACCAACCCGTATTACAAATAAAAGATGAATTTACATGTACTCCTCTGTTACAAGGATAAGTTTAACATGGACAAGTATACACAAATTAATCTCGAAGGAAACAATATAGCATCCCAAAAGTCAAGATCCTCACCTTCTCCTTTGTGGAATTCTTGACAACTTCTATGAGTCTTGGAAGAGTTCTAGAAGTAGCCAGATGTTTCATAAAAAAGCTGTTTGAGACAAAATATATTGTCAATAAAAATTTCACAAAGTCAAGAAACTAAGAGTCACCTAAAAAGATTGTTGGGTGGAAGCTGGAGAAATTAAGGGAACAAGCAACTTCACCCACCTAACTGAACAAAGGAAGATTTAAGGTTCCTTTAGTAAGGCTGCAAGGCAATTGATGGCAGTTGGGATACCACGACAGGGATGGGAAGGCTTCTTCAACTGCAAATTAGATATACCATAAAAAGCATGCTTAGACAACCAATATAATCCAAACTGATAACCACCAAGTGATTGCTGCGATATCAACAGACTAACTGGTTGAATTGGAGGAAATGTAGAAACCACTGGTCAAACAACTTTTTAAGTACTCTATTTCCTAGGCACCGAAAATGAAAGAGTAACCCAGTTGCATTTAGTAGAATGTGTAACCCGAAGCTGAAAGCATAACTGTGCACAAAGCCATTCCACCAATCCAGGAGTTCAATAATATCAAATACGGATGGGTGATTGATCAAAGCAAAAGATACAAGTTCATGTCCACACCACTCCTTAGGACAAATAGCAAATAACAATGATATATTTATATTTTTTTTATATATCTCCATTTGAAACAGATGAAAGCACATCAAGATACAAGTTCATGTTACCACTCCTTCCACAATATCTAAGATTGTAGAAGGGAGAAGGAATAACCAAATGAAAGTCCCATCACATACAAGATACTGCCCAGATCGGAAATCAAATATTAAAAATAAAAAACCCTAAACAAAATACAAACTTTTTCATTCTTAACCTATTCTGAAAATCAGCACCAAAAAATGAAAATCAAACCCAAGAAACAATTTCCAGTAAATTAACCTGCCTTCTGCTTTCTAGCTGGGCACAATTCATGCAACAACCTTCTCTACTTCTGGTTGTTGCTTGTGCCCTTCTTCTTCAGTAGGCTTCCGAACTTGCGGAGTAAAGGCTTCTTCTTCTTCTGTTGCTTTGATGGAGAGGTCCTGCTTTCGTCCACACATTCCATTGAAGTTACTCCATTTATCTCATCAAACCCCTCGCCACCCCCCACCTTTGACTCCACTTCCTCTTCAAACGATTCCTGCTCTTGTTCCCTCTCCAGCGAGAATTCCTTCTTTTCAATCTTGCAGCTCTCCCACATCTTATACTCCACCTCTACTGAGTCATCTTCCTTCTCCTTGCTCTCATCTTCTTTTGGTTTCCCATTCACATTATCACTTTTAGCATAATCCATTTCCTCAGCCTTGCCATTAGTAACAACATTATTATTCTCTTCCCATGAACTTTCCTTCTTGGGTTCCTCACATTGACTTGGTAGGTCCATTTTCGGTTTCTCTTCTCCTCCATGCCTATTCTCTTCAGAGAATTCAACTACCTTTGGAAGCAAATCATAGTCTTTCTCACTATCTGTTAGCTCACCGTTTTCCTCTGCTTGCTTCTTCGCCACAGCTTCTTCCAGTAACCTAGACAATTCCCCAACCTTTTTAACAGAAGCTGCCTCCTTGTCTCGGAGCTCATCATTTTCATGAACAATACACTGGAACTCATTTTCTTTGTCCAATATGCTTTCCTTTAATTTCATGTTCTCAGCCTTTGCTTCTGCAAGAGCTTCCTGCAAATAGATGACTTCAGATTCAACTTCCTTCAAGCTCTCTTTCAACTGGGCTTCTTCGTCCTTCAAAGTACAAGCTTCTTCATTTGATTTTGTGAGCAAATTTTGCAGCCTGTTTATTTCTTTTTCCTTCAAAGAGTTTTCTTCTTCTGAATGTTTCACACAATTCGCCAGGTGAAGTTCTCTCTTCTCCCAGTCGGCCTTTGCGTTTTGGAACTCAGTCTTGCATTGTTCAAGGTTACTTGTAACAAGATAGACTTCGTGTTTTGCATCATCAAGCATGCCTTCATACTTTTCGTTGGTTGCTTTCAAGACCATTTTCAGGTCTTCTATCTGCGACTCATTACTCTCAAGCTCAGCTTGATTAGACAGCAGCTTTTCTTTGGCTTCTCTTGCTTCTGCGGAGACTTCATGTAAGGCTGAAGCTAAGCTTTCCATTGCTTTCTTGCTCTTCTCTTCTTCATCCCTAGAATTTTCCAACTCATTTATGAGTTTGTTTTTCTCTTCTAATAGGGTTTGAATACTGGATGAGGCAAGCTTCTTATTGCTTAAAGCCTGCATTTTCTCCTCCTTCAGAGTTTCAAGCTCAGACTTAAGCGACTCAACCGTTTTCGCCATTTCATAATTTTCTCTTTTGGCCATCTCAAGACAAAGTTCTGAGTCCTCAAGATCCCCTCTATGTCTTCCAATTGTAATTTCCAGCAAGCTGACCTTCCCTTTAAGAGCAGAAATTTCAGATTCTGCATCATGCAACAACTCATTGTTTCCCTCGAGTTGTTTCATGACTGAATCTAAAGACTCTGATGCAGACCTCTCCAACTTATTTGCTTCTTCAACCTGCTTCTCTAATTCCTCAACCCTAATTTTCCACTCCTCAACTACACTACGTGCATAAGATTCAGCCATCTTGGCTGATTCTAGCTCAACGTTGAGCTGTTCAATGGAAGCCTCTTTCTCTATTAATCTCTCCTTGTAACCTTTTGCTTTATCAAGCTCTTGTTTGAGAGAATCTACCTCCGATTTAAGGCTAACCACCATCTTGTTGCTCTCGCTAGCCTCTGTTTCAAGCTTTGCATCTAGCAAGGCCCTTAACTGAGTCAACTCAGCTAAAAGAATCTCCACCTTATTGGCATGGATCTCAGCAATCTTGGTTGCATCATCAGCATGAGTCAGTGCCTGGTTTTTGGCATCGCAGGTCATGGTCAGTTCTTGCTTCACCCTTTGAAGTTCCTGAGTGGTAGAGAGTAGAGTGGACACATCCAGAGCATGTTGGTTCCTCACAGCTTCAAGCTCTTTCACCCATTCCTCTTCCTTCTTTTGGGATGCTTCGATTCCTGCCTGCTCCAACTCAACAGCGCGAAACTTCTCAATTTCAGAATTGTCCTCGGCTCGCTTTTGAGCCAGCAAAGCCTCTCTGAGTTTCTCATGTGCCTCATCGGCCACTTTCTGCGCTTCTTTCAATTCGTCAATTGCTTTTGCCTTCTCTTTCTCAATCAAAATTATCTGCTCCTTTGCCTTCTTCAGATCTTCCTGAACAAGACCTAATTGAGCCTGTATCTCTGATCCCTTTGCAACCCGTGTCGGTTGTTTCTGAAAACAATATAAAGCAACAATGTGGATCAAAATACACAAATAACAACTGGTTTCATCCCTTACGTTTGCTGTAATAAGTTCAAAGGAACTAAATGAAATGTAGTAACGAAAAAGAAAATAGAAGCCTACAAGTAGGTGTAGTTGGTAAAAGTAAAACTCACTTCAGGGGGGGTGGAGGTGGGGGTAGTGATCTTGGGTGACCGACGCTCAAGGGCGGGCTTGGATTTGACAGAGCGCGGGGAGCGATCAACTGAAAGGCGAGAATTTTGCAAAGGTGAAGGTGAATCGGATTCGGATTTAGCAACTCCCCGGCCGAGTTTACTAACTCGAGGTGGAGGGGTTGCTGCTGGAGATGCTTTTTTAGGAGTATCAGATACAGTAGATCTGTTCAAGTATATCAACAAGAAGAAACCATATTACTGAACATCAAACAAAACAATGCCAACATAACCAATCAAAAAATAGATGGATCAGCCACAAAATTTGGAAATTTATAACCAACACACACAAAAACACAGAGACAGACAGAAAAAAATGTAGATGTGAAAGTATCGCATAAGTTGTTCAACAACAGATCCAAAAATAAGTACAAGCCAAGTGCAAAAAGAACCAACCAATTTGGAACCAACGAAAGTAAAAGGTTGAAAATTGGAGCAAATATCAGAGTATTTTTGTTGGGTTACAAGCAAATATTAGATTTTGAGTTGAAGAGAAGAGGAGAAAAATTATGTAGTGGTAGTGGAGATGATAAAAGCAGATCCGTGGCGCGCACTAATCGGGAAATGGAGAAGAAAATCCGAAATGGAAAAGGACATACATCAAATCCGAAAACACAAAATCAAAATCAGATCTCCATCTCAGTCTCAGAGAGAGAGAGAGTAGACTTACTTGGGCTTGGAAGACATGGCGGAGGTAATGGAAGAAGAACGGGGTAAAGTGGAGGAGGAAGAGGAATGGTACTGGTAGCAGTGGAGCACTTGGATTGATTGGAAATGGGGTTAAAGACGGTGTTGGGATTGTGCTGTCTAATTAATTATGATGCTCTCTCTCCCTCAGTGTGTGTAATTTGCAATTTTTTCATGGCGGATAACATGTTGCTATATTTTCCTTGTCAGTGAAAAATAAAGTAAACTCTAAAAAAGGAGCATAAAGGAGATGAAGCAGGAAGAGACAACAGGAGTTGGACTTGGACAATTGGACTGACGACGAGGAACCGAAACCAGGAGGAATTTACACAAGAAAATGGTATTTGGGTCGGTTCTCTCAACTGTCATGGGCCCTGGCCATACACACAAACACTGCACAACACAGCTTCCACTTTTTACTTCGTAGTTGGACTCTCTCACTATTTGTTTCTTTTTCTTTCATCACCCGACATGCTAGCGTGGTATTCATACATTTTTTTTCTACTTTTTAAATTTTTGACCGTCGAATCAAAAAAATTGATCTAATAACAGAAATTAACAAGAGTTTTATGAAAAGTCAAAAAGTTGTGCATAGATAGCACACCCTTCAGTAAAAACGAATACGAGTAGGAGACTGGGTCCTCCTTATTTGTAAACAACTGAAATTTATCAGAGAATTAATGCTTTTTTTTTGGGTAAAAAAGTATATTGCTCTTCTGTATAATAAGCCAAAAGAAGTATAATATGAATTCACGGCCAAAGAAATAAAAATTAAAAGTGGATGGAACACTTTCACTGTTTTCTTTCCCTTTTTTAATCTTTCTTTATTTTAATAGAAATAAATGACATGTTTACTACAAAGAATAACAGTAAATTGTAGCAATGGACCCTCAACTAAAAGTGGATGGAACACTTTCACTGTTTTCTTTCCCTTTTTTAATCTTTCTTTATTTTAATAGAAATAAATGACATGTATACTACAAAGAATAACAGTAAATTGTAGCAATGGACCCTCAACTAAAAATTCATTACCATTGATCCCTCAACTTATCAAAATGTGTAGCTATAGTCATTTTCATCAATTTCATCAAAATTTTGTCAAAATAAGTTATGTTAAAATAACCATTTGTAGAATTAGGATCCCTTAACTCATCAAAGTGTGTAATTATGGTCATTTTCGTCAACTACGTCAAAATTTTTGTCAAAACGAGTTATGTTGGAAAGACCATTGCTACAATTGGATTAAAGTTAAGAGACCATTTCTCCAGTTGAATTAAAGTTGAGGGACCATAGCTGCACGTTTTGATAAGTTGAGGGACCAATGGTAATGAATTTTTAGTTAAGTGATCATTGCTCCAATTGAGTTAAAGTTAAAGGACGATAACTACAATTTACTCCAAATAATAAACACTATAATTTTTACTAACGTCTTTACAAACAACTAAGAAATGTGGAGTCCCATACGATTTGTGTATTAGGCAATACTTAAAAAATAAAGATATTCTGTTAATATATGGGCGTTCTCTTGTATTCGTTTTTTCTCATTCTTCATTGCTTCTCTTACATGTTTCTTCTCATTTCCATAGTAGACATTCGAGAAATCTCATATCATGTGTGTACACTTTCCAAATTGTAGACTGGAATATTGCCTCCCAAGGTTGACCTATTAAAAGAATTATCCGAGAAAAAAAAATATTAGGTGGCCGTGTAATGAACTTTCAATTATTCATTTGTTGTGTTATGGTGGAAAGCAGCGGTTGTTTTAAAGGAAAACTAATGAAAATAGCTTGAAAGCTTTGAGTTTTAACGATAAGGACAAAATAAAGGGTAAAATGAATAATACTAGGAATGACTTTTTAGTGTAAAAATGTGATTTTTCGTTAACGTGAACAGTACCATGAATTTTTCGTTAAACTTCCCTTGTTTTAATCTTACAGCATGGATTCGATTTTACCTGCATTGTAGGAAAGCAGTACACAGAAAATTGTTTCTGGCGTGGCTAGCATCCCTCACAACAGCTAATATGAATTCTAAATTCTCTCTGTCCCTTCCCTCCCATCTCTCTTTCATATTCTAAGTCTTTGTATTTTCATGGAAACGAGTTAGTTATCATGTCTCTCACCATAATAGTAAGCCTAACAAAAACAGAAAGTATCTGTCTAGGTCTCCAAAAAATAGAAAAAGATAGAAGTACTTGGCAATATTTGATATTAATTTTAATGATATTTGATGTAAGAATAGACTTGATATTAATTTTAATGATATTTGATGTAAAAATAGACTTTTTCATGTATTTAGATAATTATTTTTTATACATATTAATGTACAATGAGTTGGGAATCAAAGATTCAAGAGCCCCACTAGAAAGATCGCCTAGGGCCCCAATTACGCACACCAGCAATAGCGTGCCAATTGCCAATTGAATTTTTCAATTTACTTGCAGTGCTTTACAGTTTACATGGATGATGGAGTTAAAAAAAAGTGGGGATAAAGGAAACACCTTTCGGGTTTTGTAAGGTGGGAAGCGGACTAGCAAACCGACCAACAAAACGTTCATTTTATCTTGTAGTTGAGGCAAATTACTTTAGATTGGAAATGAAGCAATTATGATTAAATTGTATTAGTTAGGTTAAAGTTAACTTTTCTCATTTGAGAAATGCTAAGAAGACTCTCTCAAGTCAAATTCTTTATGAACTATTTGTTACATCATAGTTTAACATGAATTTTCGTCCCATGAATGACAACTACATAACCCGTTTGGCCTTTAATTTATATATGTTTCCTTAAGTTATAATGTTTTCTTTGGGTGGAAAACAATATTTAGTTAATTTACATACATACAGACATACATACATATACGAATGAAATATTAATTTTGATTTGCTCTGTAGAGCTTCAGCTCCAGCTCCAGGGATGACAACCACATAACCCATTTGGCCTTCGATTTCAAAAAAAAAAAAGTGCAATAATTTATTCATTAAAAGGAAATCCGAAAACGAAACAAGATCCAATTCCAATTAATAAATCTATCATACAAACTAATTACAATGCCAAACCAACTGTGAATATATATGTCATCCACCCACCATATGAGAAATAATATTGGTCAGGGGTGGACTATAATGGGGTGGAAATGGAATCAAATCTTCATATTATATACATGCAACAGGCAAAATAACAATCACCAACCAGCCTAGATATCCCTCGTCATCGTGTCTCCTCCTTTATTTTCTTTACATTACTTTGTTTTTCTTCTAACTTTATCTGAACCGTAGCAATCTAAACTATATATACAAACCATCACCTCATGAAACAACCATGCAAGCACACACAGACATTAAGAATTATGCATCAACTTCATTTTCATATAATAGAGATGACATTATTGGAGATACGGAAACTTGGTTACACGGATCAATCGTCATCATACAAAACATCGAAAGGGGGAAGAAAGTAAACCCAAATGAATCAGAAACAGAGTTTATGCAAATTGGCATCCACTAGTCAGTTAAACAAAGACAAAATTTCTCACACCAACCATCCACTGCACTAATCAAAGATCGAAACTCAACGAAATTAATTACTGTAAAAAAGAACTCATTGGAAAGGGGGGGAGAGAGGGGTCAGAGCTGTACCTTTTCTGGTCGTCGTGACGGCGACAGACGAAGAAAGAAGGGTGGAAGCGGCATGAGAAAGAAGTGTTAGAGGAGGCTCTGTAGCTTTCCTTGCACCTTTTGCATACCTTTCCCTTATCCTCCTCACTCCCACTCTTTTTTTCCATCTCTCTCTGTTCTTTAGATACGGTGGCAAAGAAAATTGCAATTGATATGAAAACCCGTTAAAGAAATTTGCAATATAAGGAAATTCATCTCTTTTCATGACACAGTATCGTCACTTATTTCATTGTTGTGAGCAAAAAAGCACTTAATGAAAAAAAAATTCTCACCATCATAAAGGGTGATGCTCCCTATTAATCTATTTGTTACATAAATCTTAAAACCTAATCTAGTCTAACACTAATTGATAGGGTGAGAACGCATAACCGGCCAAGTCTTTCCTCCAACCAAAGAACGCATTACCGGCCAATCCTCCCATCGTTTAATAATTTTCATTAAAAAGAAATCCCATTATGATTAAAGCAAAATTAAGTTCATTTTCAAAAATTTATCACCAACTTCTTATATCAAGTGATCGCAATGTACCATACAATACGTAGTCCAATGGACAGACGCATTTAGGTAAAAGTAAAATCTTGACAACAAACATAACGCTGCAACGAATACACAGAATTTATTTTATTCCCCCAGCGAGATTACAGATGGAATTTATTTCTCTATAGCTCAGTACCAAGTACCAACCAAGAAAGCTAAAAAAACACAGCAACAGATGAATTTCCAAATAACCAAACAGCCCTACGAAATGTATTACTCATACACAATAATATGTAAACCACTACTACTGTGACAGCGACACCCCTACCCGCCCTTCATAAACATCTCTTTTGGACAATACCATTTAGACAAACGCTGCCGCATTGCTCGGCTCCGCCATTCAAAGGAACGCATCTCTAAGCCTGCAAAAAGCTAGCATACTTGGCACCTAGGAAAAGCCTTTGGATACATAGCAGCGCATTTTTGGTGACCTCGGCACTCTCATGATTCATCAGTTTCATCACGCGTTCCTTGGCTTTGAGGTCCGTCACTATGCTTCTTCCAGCCGGATGCTGCTGGACAAACTGTGAGATATCAAAGCAGGCTACGGCCAATGCCCTAGGATCACTGGATGTGTCCAAGATAGTAATCAGGACTCTCAGAATCTGCAAGACAAGGTCATGCATTATTAGTACTACGGAAGCCACAAGCTTCTTCAAAAGATTACTCAAGAGTCAACAGCACTGGCATCTGCAATTACTTTCACCATATAATTTAATACTGCCTTCAGAACCAAGTAAATGGACCCAATTTACTACCACTTTTCCATGAGATGGAAGCCAACACTGTTTTGGAAAAACAGAGCTATCCAGGAAAACACAAACAAAACACAAGAACCACCTTGAGTAGCTACTACCAATTTTTACCTATAAACCTATGACTCATGACAGATACCCTATTGCCATTAATAACAACACAAATAATTTCAGGGTTTAGTTCAGCCCCACTGGCTTAACTAAGCACAATAGACCAAGAAATTAAGTATACAACACCAACAATTAAGCAAATAATCTAATTTCTTCCACACAACAAAAAAAAAAGGCAAATTAGGAGAGAAATCTTGGGCAAAAAACAAATTAATACCTGAAAGTCATTCTCTTCAAAGTTGGTAATATTCTCTCGCCAGAATATTGGATCCTTGTGCATTGGTGACCAGTCAAGATGGCCAAGGAGGACTTCTTGCTTATACTTGTCAAAAGAACTTAATTTCTTGATGTTATCCTTCAGACCCTCTTCGAGTTGATTTAATCCCTCCAGGAGATCCTACAACAAACTTCATTTCATTAGGGAAACTACACCAATGATTTATAGTTTAAAAGAACGCATGTACAAGAACAACAATAGCTCCACGAGCTAGTTGGTTCCCTTCATTTACCTTGTTATACCAAGTTAGCCTAAATGCCTTCCTTCCGGTCCGCCCACATAAAATACAAACTATCAAAAGAAGCATACAGTCTCTTGGTTTCTTACCTCATCACTCCATGCTTGTGCTTTCAAATTCTGAACAATTTGTGGCAGTCCAAGGTCCACCATTTGAGCGCCAAATGTCCCTTTTGAGAGCAAGTTCCTCAGGGTCAAAACAACAACTCTGACAACCTACCACGAATAACCAAACCCATATTACAAATAAAAGATGAATTTACATGTACTCCTCTGTTACAAGGACAAGTATAACATGGACAATCATACACAAATTAATCTCGAAGGAAACAATATAGCATCCCAGAATCAAGATCCTCACCTTCTCCTTTGTGGAACTCTTGACAACTTCTATGAGTCGTGGAAGAGTTCTAGAAGTAGCCAAGTACTCAATTGCAGGTTCATAATAAGATAAGAGCCAGATGCATAGACATGTTTCATAAAGAAGCTGTTTGAAACAAAATATATTGTCAATAAAAAAATCACAAAGTCAAGAACTAATAAGGAAGCTATCCACAGTACAATTAGAGTTACCTGAATAGATTGTTGGGTGGAAGCTGGAGAAATTAAGGGAACAAGCAACTTCACCCCATCTAATTGAACAAAGGAAGATCTAACTATAGGTTCCTTTAGTAAGGTTGCAAGGCAATTGATGGCAGTTGGGATACCACGACTGGGATGGGAAGGCTTCTTCAACTGCAAATTACATATACCATAAGAAGCATGCTTAGACAATCAATATCATCCAAACTGATAACCACTAAGTAATAGCTGCGATATCAACAGAGTAACTGATTGAATTTGAGGAAATGTGGAATTTAAGTGCTCTATTTCCTAGGTACCGAAAACGAAAGAGTGACCCAGTTGCATTTAGTCGAATGTGTAACCCAAAGCTGAAAGCATACCTGTGCACAAAGCCATTCCACCAATCCTTTCAACACATCATCAATAGTAGTTATTTTTCTCTTTGAATTTGAGGCTTCTCCATTTGCAGCAGAGCCATCTTGGGGTTTTGGCCTGGCACTATATTAAAAGGGAAACATTAATGAAAATAAACTGCACTTAGTTGATTCTTTGAATATTTGCATTTCACTTTAGATGTGTGTCATGTTTGAGTACCTCACTATTAAAGCAAGTATCTTACAGCTCTTCTCTTGTATGAACCAATTACCCTTCCAGAGCAATCTGAAAAGAAACACAATGGTTTTTTTTTTCTTTTCTTTTGTACATAGATAAAGCTATTACTTAGAGTGTTACAGAATTGGTAAATATGTGCTGACCTCAAGAAAGGCTCATAGATATCCTTATCAGCAAGACTACTATCATGGAACAATCTTGCTCTTTTAGGGTTAGCTGGGACAAAAAGAAAAGGAAAAAATGGTTACTTTTTCTTACTTTTTTTTCTCTTTGCTTTGCGAATGGGCGTGCAATCAGAAATCCAAAAGATGTTCCAGTTTGTTACCTGTAAGCATTTCATCAATTAAAGCAAGGACATATTCCACCGTTTCTTCCTTGAAAATATCACGTAAAATGCCAACGAACACTTGAACATAAGCAGGGCCATCCTGCCACATTTGAACAGCTTGTCAACATCATGGTGAGATACAAACCAGAAGAAAAAGATAAATCAATCTTTTCAGCCAATCCAGAAGATATCTCCACTAAGATTAAGGAAACGCAAAGGATCGAATGAAGCCAGGCAGCATTGAGCAACATGGTGTGGGATGAACATACAAATCAAAATAACCAAAAATGAAATAGAGATGGAAGGCGCAGGAGGAGGAATTACATCATCGAGAAGCTGTGATCTGTAGCTCTCGGATCTTTTATCATAGCGCCTCAAGAGCTGAAGGCAGGTTCCAGTGATGAGCTTAGTGGTCATGTAAGTCTCCCATGGGATGTCCCTATTCAAAACCTTGACAAGGGAAACATGGGAAATCAAACAGCTCCATCACCAAAACAAACAGACAGACAGTGACACAATACAATACAATACTTTACACATAATTCAATGACGAGATTTCGACTTGTAATTCCCAATTTCCAATTCTCGTGGAAAGTATGGCAACAAGTGATTGAAGGAGGACGAACCTGTTCAGTCGTGAGCTCAGCATGGTCCATTGCTCTAAGTACACAAAATCAATTTCAGAATTTCAACATTTCGAGTACCGAAAGAAACCGTCAGATAGATCTATCAGACAGATTTACTCACAATTTCAGAGTCATTGATTACAACATGTTGGAACTAAAACAATTCGAGTACCTAGAGATGAATTAAAACAATGCGATAGTATCAAATGTAAGTGCTAAATTGAAACGCCCAATCCCAATCCCAATTCTGGATCGGCGGGGAAGCTTACCTCTCTGTGTCTGTGTGGCCTCGTCTGGACTCGGGAAAGAAAGAGATGAATGGAGAGGTGAGGAGGGGAGAGGGGCAGCCGCAATTATTTTATTTTGTATACGTGGCATAATGATGACGCGACACGTAGTGAGTGATTTGTGTTGCCCCAATGGGCTGGCCCAAGCCCAAAACAAAAAAAATTAATATGATTACTATTTTAAAAAAGGAGCTTCATGTATAGAGACAAAAACTTTCATTATATTTCAAAATTCTTAATTAGTTTTTAAACATATCAAGAAGAAGCAAAAACATTAAAACAACTAAAGCTCATCCAAAAAATATGGAAACAATGTTTTAAAATAGCAGGCATACCCCTAAGGCTTTAGGACTATTAACAGACCCCAACCCTCACACCTCCAACAAAATTAATATATGTCATAAGCTCAACCCATTTTTGACTATTTCTACAGAATCAGTTTTGAAACTATATGTAGAATCAGTTTGTATCATTTATTAGTAGAATCAGTTCAATCCGTTATTGACTATTTTTGCAGAATCGGTTCAATCAATCCTCTACTATTTTTGCATAATCAGTTAAACCCGTCCTTGACCATTTTTGCAAAATCATTTCAACCCATCATTGACCATTTTTTGCAGAATAGGTTCAATTAGTCATTGACCATTTTTTGCAAAATTAGTTCAATCCGTCATCGACAATTTTTGCAGAATCAGTTTAACCCGCCTCAAACATTTTTGCAGAATCAGTTCAACCCGTCATCGACCATTTTTGTAGAATTAGTTCAATCGATCTTCGACCATTTTTGCAGAATCAGTTCAACCCATCTTTGACCATTTTTGTAGAAATATTTCACTCTGTCTTCTACCATTTTTGTAAAAACAGTTCAATCTGTCTTCAACCATTTTTGCAGAATCAGTTCAACCACGCTGACGTCTACTACTTCAAGATCCAAGACTTGGCTAGTTCGGTGTTTGCTAGACTTGGCAGTTTTTGACACGACACGGTGACACGACACGAAAACGACACGAAAATAACGGGTTTCGGGTCAACACGATAACTTATCGGGTCACTATCGGGTGACCCGTTAAGAACCCGTTAACAGGTATACACGCGGGTAACATGTGGGTAACCCGTTTCGACCCGTTAAGAAAAAAATTATTTTAATAATTTTAAAGTTTAATTACTAAAAGATTTATTATAAAATACAATAGTCATATTAATATATACAATATATTCTATATTAAATATATAGTTTTGTATTATTGTTCTATATAAATTATAAAAAAATAAAAAAAAAAGTTTTAGTCATTATTTATTTTTATTATGAGAGTTCCTTATTATCATTACTAGGATAAATTTTAAATAACATATTCTTGTCCAAAATTAAAATATACTAGTATAGTATTTGTATATGCAAGAACTAAGAAGACATACACACAAGTATGAAAAATGTGAAAGAATATATAAACACTCGTGATTTATCATTATTCCTCCACGAATAGATAATTGTTACACTTATATTATCGTTTAGATTTTTAAAATCCTTCAAACCCTCATGAATAATGTTTTTTTATTTGAGGGAAAAATTAATAAAATTAATAATAATTATTGTAGAAGTGTAAAAAATGTAAAAAAATATATATACAATCACTCATATATAAAAAATGTAAGTACCTTAAATTAAAGATCAAATTTATTCATTACATTCTTATAGGGTCGAGGAGTGTATATGTACAAAATCATCAAAATCGGAGCTAAAATAACCGTTAAATTGTGATTTTTCGTTTATAACCGTCGAAAACTTTTGTTCCGTTACGTAATCTCTGAATGTTTGTTTTTTACGATTTTTTACGTTTGCAATCTCGGAATGTGTACAAATAAGTTTGACGGTTGGATCGTTGAAAAAAGTTTCGTAGAATGCATATTGCATCAAAACGGTAGATTAAACAAACACTTAGAGTTAATATTATACTTCTATTAAGTATAAAATAAGTTTTTGTGATATCCACTAGTGTAAATACTTTAAATTAAAGATCAAATTTATTCATTACATTCTTATAGGGTTGAGGAGTGTATATGTAAAAAATCATCAAAATCAGAGCTAAAATAACCGTTAAATTGTGATTTTTCGTTTATAACCGTTGATAACTTTTGTTCCGTTACGTAATCTCTGAATGTTTGTTTTTTACGATTTTTTACGTATGCAATCTTGGAATGTGTACAAATAAGTTTGATGGTTGGATCGTTAAAAAAAGTTTCGTATAATGCATATTGCGTCAAAATAGTAGATTAAACAAACACTTAAAGTTAATATTATACTTCTATTAAGTATAAAAAAAGATTTTGTGGCATCCACTAGTGTAAATACTTTAAATTAAAGATCAAATTTATTCATTACATTCTTATAGGGTCGAGGAGTGTATTTGTAAAAAATCATCAAAATCGGAGCTAAAATAACCGTTAAATTGTGATTTTTCGTTTATAACCGTTGATAACTTTTGTTCCGTTACGTAATCTCTGAATGCTTGTTTTTTACGATTTTTTACGTATGCAATCTTGGAATGTGTACAAATAAGTTTGACGGTTGGATCGTTAAAAAAAGTTTCGTAGAATGCATATTGCGTCAAAATAGTAGATTAAACAAACACTTAAAGTTAATATTATACTTCTATTAAGTATAAAAAAAGATTTTGTGGCATCCACTAGTGTAAATACTTTAAATTAAAGATCAAATTTATTCATTACATTCTTATAGGGTCGAGGAGTGTATCTGTAAAAAATCATCAAAATCGGAGCTAAAATAACCGTTAAATTGTGATTTTTCGTTTATAACCGTCAAAAACTTTTGTTCCGTTACGTAATCTCTAAATGTCTGTTTTTTACGATTTTTTACGTATGCGATATCGGAATGTGAACAAATAAGTTTGACAGTTTGATCGTTGAAAAAAGTTTCGTAGAATGCATATTGCGTCAAAACAGTAGATTAAACAAACACTTAGAGTTAATATTATACTTCTATCAAGTATAAAATAAGTTTTGTGGTATCCACTAGTGTAAATACTTTAAATTAAAGATCAAATTTATTCATTACATTCTTATAGGGTCGAGGAGTGTATCTGTAAAAAATCATCAAAATCGGAGCTAAAATAACCGTTAAATTGTGATTTTTCGTTTATAACCGTCGATAACTTTTGTTCCGTTACGTAATCTCTGAATCTTTATTTTTTATGATTTTTTACGTATGCAATCTCGGAATGTGTACAAAATAATTTTGACGGTTGGATCGTTGAAAAAAGTTTCGTAGAATGCATTTTGCGTCAAAACGGTAGATTAAACAAACACTTAGAGTTAATATTAACTTCTATTAAGTATAAAATAAGTTTTGTGGTATCCACTAGTGTAAATACTTTAAATTAAAGATCAAATTTATTCATTACATTCTTATAGGGTCGAGGAGTGTATCTGTAAAAAATCATCAAAATCGGAGCTAAAATAACCGTTAAATTGTGATTTTTTGTTTATAACCGTCGATAACTTTTGCTCCGTTACGTAATCTCTGAATATTTGTTTTTTACGATTTTTTACGTATGCAATCTTGGAATGTGTACAAATAAGTTTGACGGTTGGATCGTTAAAAAAAGTTTCGTAGAATGCATATTGCGTCAAAAAAGTATATTAAACAAACATTTAAAGTTAATATTATACTTCTATTAAGTATAAAAAAAGATTTTGTGGTATCCACTAGTGTAAATACTTTAATATAAAGATCAAATTTATTCATTACATTCTTATAGGGTCGAGGAGTGTATCTGTAAAAAATCATCAAAATCGGAGCTAAAATAACCGTTAAATTGTGATTTTTCGTTTATAACCGTCGAAAACTTTTGTTCCGTTACGTAATCTCTGAATGTTTGTTTTTTACGATTTTTTATGTATGCGATCTCGGAATGTGTACAAATAATTTTGACGGTTGGATCGTTGAAAAAAGTTTCGTAGAATGCATATTGCGTCAAAACAGTAGATTAAACAAACACTTAGAGTTAATATTATACTTCTATTAAGTATAAAATAAGTTTTTGTGGTATCTACTAGTGTAAATACTTTAAATTAAAGATCAAATTTATTCATTACATTCTTATAGGGTTGAGGAGTGTATCTGTAAAAAATCATCAAAATCGGAGCTAAAATAACCGTTAAATTGTGATTTTTCGTTTATAACCGTCGATAGCTTTTGTTCCGTTACGTAATCTCTGAATGTTTGTTTTTTTACAATTTTTTACGTATGCAATCTTGGAATGTGTACAAATAAGTTTGACGGTTGGATCGTTGAAAAAAGCTTGTCATTACAGTGTTTATATATTTTTTCTATATTTTTTTACACTTCCACATTAATTAAAAAACTATTAAAGACTTTAGGTAAGCGAAAATATACTTAAAACAAAATTGCATTTTTATGTTTTGGATGTGATAATATGGAATGTATATACTTATTTAGTATTATGTTTTTCATTTGATTATTTATTGGTTTAAAATATATTTTCCTTAACGGGTAACGGGTCGGGTCATATTACCTGTTAATATTATCGGGTCGATTTCGGGTCGGGTCATTTTACCCGTTTATTTTAACGGGTGTTACACGACACGACCCGTTAAGATATCGGGTATGACACGAAAACGACACGAACACGGAAAACACGACACGAATGCCATGTCTAGTGTTTGCCCTTTTCTCTTCGACCATTTTTACATAATCAGTTCAACTGCGCCAACATCTACTACTTCAAGGTCAAAGACTCGGCCAGTTTGGTATTTGCCCCTTTCGCTGCGACTCCTTCAAGGGCTTCTTGATTGCTCATCCATATGTGCCTTTTGCTTTTCCTTTCTGGTTTTTTGTTTGTGCTCTGTTTGGCTATCGAAAAAGTGGGGAAGAAAGTAACGTACAAAAGTTTAGGAATTTGTACCTGTAACACAACCCACACGTTGAATCAATGAAAAAGGATAGAAATTAGAACAATATTGAAATGGATCTAAGATGCTTCTCTCCGTGTTTGATTTGAATATCATATACTATAAAGCAGCAAGAACATTATTTGATCCAATTTCAGTGCACATTAACTTGAAAAGAAAAAAGAAGGGAATTATACCCGTCTAAAGAATAATTAAAACTAAACGGAAACTTTAATTGTTCAACTGGAGATGAAAATGGGATGGTAAGCTGGGTAGAGGTCGCAGATCCACAAGTTTATTCATTCATTAAGAAACCATTTACTAGTTTGGTGCATCCGCCCTTCATTCAAATGGTGCCCTACTGAATCATTATTATAATTATCAAGATATGAATTAACTAATAAACCTTGTTGGAAGTCCAAACTGAAAAAGAATGACAATTATAATAATAAACCTTGTTGTATACGCAGTTCCTTACTCGAATCCTAAAACTTATAAATCCAAACATTTTCGAAAAAAAAACTGGATAAAAGTTGGACCGCATATTTTGATATGAAAATTTCCGATTAGATTTTTTTTTTTCAACTCTAATCCCACTGTTAGATTAGTACAAATAGAAATTAGCTCAACGAATAATTAAATTGAACCAATATTTCTTGAAGAGAGAAAAAGAGAGAAATGAGCAACAGTTGTAGAGATAGAAGTGTGGAAAAAACTTTTTCACTATAAAGAGTAATTTTGTAACTTACACTCCAGAGCAAAAAAAGGCAATGATAGTTATTTTTCATATGTATTAACTTTTGTCTCCTTGAAATGTTTAAAAAGTATTGTCTTAATATACAATTAAGTATTAGAAGTGTACTCATGTAATTTTTTCTATAAAAAAATCATAAATAAAAATGGGTGATTTTGTATAAAAATCAATAAAATTTACAATATTAACAATATATCAACAATATTTATCTAAACGACTTATTAATGGAACTCTGTTTGTCAACAAAAATAGGGTGAAAAAACTATTTAATCTTCTATCACATAAAAAAAATGATAGGCAATAATGTAGTATCACATATCTAAATTTTACTGTTTTTATTGAACCCTCCCCAGCAACGGCACCAAAATTTTGTTGTGTTCCTTTCAAGTGCAAATATAAGGATAGTATAATGGCACAGGTAAGGGTGTCGAACCACATGGATTGATTAGAACTCTACAAATTACTAGCTTTATGTGAACCCTAACTAAGCAATGAAAATGAAAACTGAATTTAGATTTTTGTTTTGAAAGCTAAAGTAACTTAAAATGCAAGACAAGATAAAGATGAATGATAGAGGGTTCTTTAGATTTAAGCCCTTGCAACTCTTCAACTCTAGACAAAAACCCACATATATTATAACTTCTAAATAAAACCCAAATTTAAAAAATGATGTCATGTTGGATAAAAGATGTCCACGAATTTGTGTTTATTTACAAAAGCATGCCACCAAATCTCTTATACGTTTCTTTTAGACATTTAATTTGTTTAATATATTTTTAATTTTGTGTGAACTCCTCCAATCAAAAACCTAATTAGATCAAATATATACGGACATATATTCTACATTTATGTATACTAATACCATAAAAAGAAGTAGGTAAATTAATTTTGTTACAAAAATTTTAAAGCACATTAATTTTCATGTAATTATATAGTAGGTAAATTATTTTCATAAACTTAAACATATTGTTTTCAAAAAATTAATTTGCATAGTAGGTGTAACGACCCGTCTTCAACTATTACAATTTTTATAATTTTAAAGTATGAATTTACGAAAATGTCCTTTGAGGCAAAAACGTTAACTTTTGCTGACCATCTTGTTGTGTCACATAAGATTCGTTTCTTTGGCATATTTTGGTAGTACTCGTCATTATGAATGCGTGAGCACAAACGGAATGTAATTTGGAATTATAACGAAAAAGTTATAGGCAAGCAAAGTTAGGGGTGAAATGGTCATTTAACCATCATCTACAAGGCTTTAGATTTGTTGGAGCAGTGAGATGATGCTGTTGGAAGTATGCCTACAAAGCCACTCATTTGATGTAATAGCTTTTTGGAATACTTAATATGTTAAACTTTTATATGTTTAACGGAAGGGCAATACTTATTGTTAATCACTATTTATTGAATCATGTGTTTAATCAATAAGAGAATCCAAGGGATGTATTTGACATAAGAGATAAGTGATCTAATGAGTTAGATTAAGGAGACCTTTCTCTTATGTTCATTCCTAAAACGTTCCTAGCCATAGGATTGCCAATTGGGCATTGACAATCCGCTAAGGTTAGTATGTGTTATGTTGACTCAAACGTGAGTATGAACTAGTCTCAAGTCATTTGGTGTTGGACACTAAGACAAACACATAGGTGCTCGAAAGAGTAATCGAGTACACTGAACTGCGATTAATGAGAGTTCAAACATACATGTCATGTACGAACTCTAAGGTTACAATATGCAAAGTAGTCCTTAGACCTGAGGCATCATAGATGTCTAATGGTTAGGTCCTTGATCTTTGATCATGACAAAGGCATTCCCTCGGATTGTCCACGGCATTGTTGGGGTCATGTGATCTAGTCATGTAGGCATATGAATGCACAACAAGGGATCTCTAACCTTCCATGGTGGAAGGAGTATACTCTAAAATATGATTCTAAAGTCTTTGGCCAAAGCAAATGAATATGACTAAGGAAGATGTTCCAAATCATATTCAAGGGAATCATATAAGAAAGTATCACATTGGATAGTAGACATGAAACAAACTATCACTTAAAACAATGTGGTTAAGAGTATTGTATTAGAGAAGGACCGTATTGCATTGTAATTGTAACTGGATAGGTTCTCCAACCAATTCTACTTAGCTTGGGTAACCATGACATACTGCTAGGTGTCACTCATGGTTTGTGGAAGCCCTATTGATTAGCAAACACTAATCATCAAAAAGGGAGAATTGAAATGTGGTTTCAATTCACAATCGATAGTTAAGAGTAACATCGCCCACTGCCTCGCTAATTGGAACCTAATGGATCGCACACCAAATAAGGATATATGTGAAGCAACTAAAACAAAATGGGCAATAAGCCCAATAACAATATATGGCCATTTAAAGAATGACATAAATCATTTCTTACAAAATTTTATTTCATCTTTACCTCACCTAACATAACCCACTTACAAAACTTTGTATAAAATTTGAATTTTACCAATAAAAACCACTTATGGCTAGCCACCCTATTAAATAGGGTATTTTTGGGTGTTTTGTGCACTTACATAAAGTTTTGATACTTTTGTGTATTTGCATTTTGGCCCAAAAGTTTACGTTTTTACGTTAAGGTCCAAAAACTTTAAAGGACAAATTGTTTTGCTCCTTTAATGATGTTTTTGACATTATTAAAAATGTTTGGGTTCTAAGTTGTAATTACATGAAGTTGTGGACTCTTGTGTTTTTACAAAGTGACCCCAAAAGTTTTTGTTTTTAGAAAATGGCCCAAATTAGATGAGAACAAAATGGTTTGTCTCTTTAAATGAGAATTGGATTTTCATTTTATTTAGTTTCATTTAAATCAATTCTATGGATCCGAAAACCAATTGTTTTAAAGTTGTTTTCTTAATTAAATGTGTTTGATTAAGAGAAGGGTGATTATGAACCAAATGCCTCGATAATTGAGCTATGTGATTGGCCGCTTTACATTATGAATGTTTGGGCTTGGTAGTGTAGATATGAATGTAATTTGATTAGTTCAAGATTGTTGTAAATGGACATAAGTCCATCATTTATGTTGTAAAAGGGCATAAGCCCTTATTATTATTTCATGTATTCCTTTTGTTTAAATGTATGCAAAATGGAATAGTTGGGTCCAACGCCCAATAGGAAATAACGGTTTAATTGGATTAAACGCGTAACTAAAATCAACAACTACATACCTTAGACCCAAGGTCCAACACAAGGCTCGTGTTGGATCAAATCAAACGGTTCATAATCATCCTAAAACCTAATATGACTATATAGTCCATATGAGGATGCAAAGCATTCGTTAGTAGTTCCATATAGTCTCGCTTGTTTCAACGAAACAGTGGGAGTATTATATACTACTAATTCATATAAACTTGGACCAATGGTTGTGATAGGCCCAAGTTCTTTTAATGTGATTAAAATGTTTTGATGTAGCCCAACGCTATTCCCTCAACAAATGAATATTAAGTTGATAAGCGAGAGATGTTTAGAATATCTCTTCGTAGGCCTTCCACCGTGGTGGGCTTCAATCGTTTGTGACTCGTACACCGTATTCGTCCAGTTCTGGGGTATACAAAGTATGTGCTTACATTCAGGAGAAGCCCATAAACATATGATGAAGTGAAAGTAGGCAACGAGTATGGCCAATATGATATTCTTCTGAGGCCATTCTTGAACCCCTATTTGAACTAGCATGGTGGGAATGACTTAAACTAAGTGCAATGATGCCAATAAGATATTCTTCTGAGGCATCATTCTCTAGAGGCCGAACTAGATGGGTAATTACAAAAGGTTGTAAATGAATAATGCGTTATTCTCTCATCATTATTTTTGCTAACCAGTAAGATATTCTTCTGAGGTGGCCTTGGTAATGGTGAGTCTCCCATAACCCACTAAGAGTTCAAATATAACTCTCGAATTCTATTGAGGGATGTGGAATTTGCCAAAAATGGTGGGTGATACTATTTGATTAAAAGACCCAATCAAAATAGTTTTAAACAACAATGCTAATTCGATTTCTGTTATGTTATGTAGTGAACGACATGCCTAAAATTATACCCACCATTATACTTGACAAAAAGGGCCTAAAGGGCCAACGTTTCCTTGCTTGGTATCGCCACATTGAGAATGTCTCAAAGGTGAAAGACATATTGTATGTACTTAAGCAATCCCCTCCTCATGTACCTCCTACGAAACTAGCTTCAAAGGAGGAGTGTCAAAATTATGTTAGACACTATGAGGATGACTAACAAGCCAAATGCTTAATCCTCACTTCACTTAGTGAGGAGCTTATGAAGCTACATAAGCACATGGACACTTCTTGTGCCATGGTTGAAAGTTTGCATAAGATGCATGACATTGAGACTAGTAATGTACGATTCTCAAATATTTGTAGTCTAATGAATGCCAAAATGGCAAAGGGGACATCGGTCCATAAACATGGACAAAAGATGGAAAGGATCTTTCAAGATCTTCAAAGTTTAGGAACTTCCATCGATGGGAAAATGGCCCAAGACTTTTTCCTTGCATCTCTCTCGGATGATTTCACTAAGTTTATCGTAAACTATAAAGTGAATAGATTCGATCATTCTTTGAAAGAGATGATTGACATGTGCTGTAAATTTGAAAAAGGTTTCAAAAGGAACAGTGGGAGTGAGAATGCAATGATAAGGAAAAGGTTACATAAGAAGAAGGCAAAGAAATCCAAAGGAACATGCTTTCATTGTGGAAATGATGAACGTTGGAAAAAGAAATACAGGGTGCGCATTGCGAGCCTTATGACAAGGACTTTTGAAGAGACTATTTCTGTCATAGAGAGTGCTTTTACAGTGGGCTCCAATTCCTGGATATTTGATTCAGGCGCTAGTCAACATATCTGTAATACGTTGCAGGGACTAACAGGGAGCAGGTCACTGCGCAATGAGGAGATGGTTGTGCGAGTTGGGAACGGCACTAAAATCTCTGCAAAAGCAATAGGCACCTATATGCTTAACCTACCCTCTGAGGAAGTCCTGGAACTTAAAAATTGTTTATATTTTCCTTCATGTATAAAGAATTTGATTTCCATCTCTAAGCTTTTACGAGATGGGCACTCAGTGTTGTTTGACAAAATGAGTTGCACTTTATACTTGAACGGTCGTATTATCTCTCATGGTAATATGATAGAGGGACTTTTTCACCTAGAGAAGAATAGTGGGATGCACTGTATTGAAAGCGGGAATACCTCAAAACCCAAAAGGGCTAGAGAAGAAGTTAACCAAGAAAAGATGTGGCATCTTAAACTTGGACATGTGAACCTTGATAAGACTCGCAAGATGTCGAAAGACGGATATTTCCGCCCATTAGGTAATGACCGGATGGGTACTTGTGAAAGTTGCTTGAAAGGGAAGATGACCAAATCTCCATTTACTGGAAAAGGAGAGCGTGCCACTGAAATTCTAGGGTTAATCCACACTGACGTATGTGGACCTATGTCTACTACGTCGAGAGAAGGCTTCTCATACTATATCACATTCACCGACGATCACTCTCGGTTTGGCTATGTATATCTTATGAAGTACAAGTCAGAATCCTTTGAAAGGTTCAAAGAATTCAAGAATGAAGTTGAGAAGCAAACTGGGAAACAGATAAAAATCCTAAGATCAGATCGAGGGGGTGAATATCTGAGTAATGAGTTCCTAGATTATCTCAAAGAGTGTGGAATAATATCACAGTGGACTCCACCGGGAACTCCACAACTTAATGGAGTTTCTGAAAGGAGAAATCAAACCTTGATGAACATGGTTCGTTCTATGATGAGTTCCGCTGATCTACTAGTAACATTCTGGGGATACGCTCTATATACAGCAGCTTACTTGCTTAATAGAGTACCTTCCAAATCAGTTTCACAAACACCCTATGAGATATGGCATGGAATAAAGCCAAGTCTTAATCATATTAAGATTTGGGGTTGTGAAGCATATGTCAAGAAGCTTGAGGCTACTAAGCTTGAAGCGAGATCAGTAAGATGCTATTTTGTGGGATATCCTAAAGAAACTATGGGATATGAGTTCTACCATCCTGACGACCAGAAAGTCTTTGTCGCCAGAACTGCTAAGTTTCTAGAGGACGAATTTGTTCTCAAAGGAACTATAAGCAAACAGATGGAAATTAATGAGATTAATAATGAACCACAAACAAGCACTCGACATATTGACAACCCTGTTCCTGAACCCCTAGCTCCACGTAGATCTGAACGGGTTAGTAAGCCACCTATGAGGTTTGGCTTAAATAATGACTTTGATGAATTGTACCTTTTAGGTGACAATGAAACAAAGGAGGACCCTAGGGACTACACTCAAGCAATGTCCGACATTGATTCAAAGAGATGGCAACTGGACGTGAAGACGGCCTTTCTGAATGGCTACCTACAGGAAGAGCTCTATATGACTCAACCCGAAGGTTTCGTGTCCGAGTCTGAAGAGACTAAGGCATGCAAGCTTCAAAGGTCCATTTATGGACTTAAGCAAGCCTCCAGGAGCTGGAACATTCGTTTCGATACTGAAATCAAAACGTTTGGTTTTACTCAAAACGAAGACGACAATTGTGTTTATCAAAAAGTCGTTGGGGATGCAGTAGTATTCCTAGTGTTATATGTAGATGACATATTACTATTCGGGAATGACACTGCAGTACTTTCTTCTGTAAAAGTGTGGTTGTCTAAAACCTTCCACATGAAAGATTTAGGAGATGCATCTGATGTGCTTGGGATAAAGCTCTATCGTGATAGATCCAGAAAATTAATTGGATTATCCCAATCGATGTACATTGATAAGGTGCTAAGTAGCTTCCAGATGGAACAATCTAAGAAAGGTTTTCTTCCTGTGAGACATGGAATTCACCTTTCTAAGTCCATGGGACCTAAGACTCCTGAAGAGATACGGCTAAATGAATGAAATTCCTTATGCTTCCGCCATAGGGAGTCTCATGTATGCCATGATATGCACAAGGCCTGATATCGCGTATGCTGTGAGCATTACTAGTCGATATCAATCTAACCCAGGATCAGAACACTGGGCAGCTGTCAAGATGGTCCTTAAGTACTTAAGAAGAACTAAAGACATGTTCCTCGTTTATGGAGGAGCATCAGAGTTGCGAGTGGAAGCTTATACAGACGCAGATTTCCAATCTGACGTCGATGATAGAAGTTCCAACTCCGGATATGTATTCACTCTGAATGGTGGGGCTGTCAGTTGGAAAAGCAAGAAACAAAGTGTAATTGCTGATTCCACGACAGAGGCTGAATATGTCGCTACAGCTGAAGCCGGCAAAGAAGCGTTCTGGATGAAAAAGTTCATTACTGAACTTGGAGTGGTTCCAACCATCACATCACCAGTAACTTTGTACTGTGATAATAGTGGGGCGATAGCTCAAGCCAAGGAACCCAGGGCTCATCAAAAGAACAAGCATTTTGATAGGCGCTTTAATATCATAAGATGATATGATGCCGAGGGGAAAGTCAACATCCTCAAAGTTGCTTCAGCCGATAATGTAGCAGATCCACTGACAAAGCCAATGACTCAAATCCAGCTTGATCGTCATATGGATAAGATGAGTATTAGATACATAGGAGGATGGCTTTGAGTGCAAGTGGGAGATTGTTGGAAGTATGCCCACAAAGCCACTCATTTGATGTAATAGCTTTTTGGAATACTTAATATGTTAAACTTTTATATGTTTAACGGAAGGGCAATACTTATTGTTAATCACTATTTATTGAATCATGTGTTTAATCAATAAGAGAATCCAAGGGATGTATTTGACATAAGAGATAAGTGATCTAATGAGTTAGATTAAGGAGACCTTTCTCTTATGTTCATTCCTAAAACGTTCCTAGCCATAGGATTGCCAATTGGGCATTGACAATCCGCTAAGGTTAGTATGTGTTATGTTGACTCAAACGTGAGTATGAACTAGTCTCAAGTCATTTGGTGTTGGACACTAAGACAAACACATAGGTGCTCGAAAGAGTAATCGAGTACACTGAACTGCGATTAATGAGAGTTCAAACATACATGCCATGTACGAACTCTAAGGTTACAATATGCAAAGTAGTCCTTAGACCTGAGGCATCATAGATGTCTAATGGTTAGGTCCTTGATCTTTGATCATGACAAAGGCATTCCCTCGGATTGTCCACGGCATTGTTGGGGTCATGTGATCTAGTCATGTAGGCATATGAATGCACAACAAGGGATCTCTAACCTTCCATGGTGGAAGGAGTATACTCTAAAATATGATTCTAAAGTCTTTGGCCAAAGCAAATGAATATGACTAAGGAAGATGTTCCAAATCATATTCAAGGGAATCATATAAGAAAGTATCACATTGGATAGTAGACATGAAACAAACTATCACTTAAAACAATGTGGTTAAGAGTATTGTATTAGAGAAGGACCGTATTGCATTGTAATTGTAACTGGATAGGTTCTCCAACCAATTCTACTTAGCTTGGGTAACCATGACATACTGCTAGGTGTCACTCATGGTTTGTGGAAGCCCTATTGATTAGCAAACACTAATCATCAAAAAGGGAGAATTGAAATGTGGTTTCAATTCACAATCGATAGTTAAGAGTAACATCGCCCACTGCCTCGCTAATTGGAACCTAATGGATCGCACACCAAATAAGGATATATGTGAAGCAATTAAATGAAATGGATAAGCAATTAAATGGTTTAATTGAAGAATGGTCAAGATTAATTAATTAGTTAATTAATTATACGAAATGTTCGTATTGGGCTTTTAAGTTGGTTTTAGGGCTTCGGGGCCCAAAAGTGTTTTGGTCCACAAGGCCCATTATGTTTAAGTTGTATGACAACTAAAACAAAATGGGCAATAAGCCCAATAACCATATAGGCCAACCATTTAGGGTGAGGGTATGCAAGTTTGCTTAATTGCAAGTTTGCCACTCACCTAAGAAATGAAGTATAAATTCATCTTTATAGCTTTGTTTTCAATTAGGGTTTTCTAAGCTACTTGGGGAAAGTTATCTAGCAAATTTACTTCCCTAAGTGATCCATTTTCATCCTCACAAATTACATCCTTGGTGAAGAGACATAGAGACATCAAACTTTTGGTGTTTTGGAGAACTAATCCTCAAATCCTCAAAGAAGCAAAGGAGCACTAAAAGGAGGAAAATCACAAGGAAGGTCCAAGGAGCAAGGAGGTGACTTGAAGGCCCTCCACTTGGGTGAATCCCTTGTGTAATCAAGGATGAGCTTCAAGGGTAAAGAATCTCTAAATTCTTAATTATCTTTAATGTTGTTAAAGAGTCTTTTGGTTCACCATATACTAGGCTTTGAAAGTCATGGGTTTCATGAATTGTTTTTGGATGCATGCCTACTTTAAAGAGTTAATTGTTAGCATATGTATTCAAATGTTCATACATGTTCTTAGCTAGGACAAAATTTTTCCTTCAGATGCCACGTGTGTGGCCAGGATGGAGGGATGAGGAGAGAGAAGGACGGAAAAGAGAGAGATGGACGGAGGAGAGAAGGGAGAAATGAGGGAAATGAGGGAAAAAAGGAACTAGCCAACCCAGACCTTCCTTTAGCCCACGACCCAACCAGGTTCCCGCAAGGCAACCCCAACTTTTTCTCCCTAAATTTTTCTTTGTCGTTTTTCCGACGAATTTTGTCGGAATCTTGCATGGAAACGACTCACCATCGTCTCACCTTCCCTTCTCATAAAAAAACCGAGTCATTTTGGCTCTGATTTAAAAATAATGAAACTGTCAGCTTCGAGGACATCACGGCAGCGATCAATCGTTTCGGCAAGCCTCACCGTCGATTACCACCACCAATCTACTCTCCATAAACTCAGGAACAAAGCCCAAGTAATGGTTGAGGCGTCAGAGTTCGTTTTGAGGTCGAATCGAGAACACCCATTTCTAGGGTTTATGGCGAATCGAGGCTTTTTCAGGCCACTTCCCGGCCGAATTGGACTTCGGCCCAAGATGAAAGTTCTTCCTCTTGATGAGCTCTACATTCCTGTAAAAATTGGTGAATTTTGGAGTTGGTTAGAATTCATGGTTTTTGTTTGCCGGAAACCGCCACATGCGGCAGCTCGTGGGGGAACCCGAGGTCCCTCCTTATGTTTTTCGACGCGCCGAATCCGAATCCATTGTCCGTTTTCCTAAATTCTATCATTTAGGTAGAGTTTTACTAAATGGTCTCAAAGGTTAGGTGTATCGGTGGGAGGTGACTTCATCCTCGCTAGCTTGAGCGGCTCCTGGACAACAAAATGTATGTGAGTAGACCCCTTCTTAATTTGCATGTTTTTTTATAAAATATTAGGATTGCATTCACGAAAAGCATTATTTCATGATTTCACGCTTTATGCATTATTTATGATCTATCGAAGTTACGCTTTACTAAAAGTTACGAATTATCGGATTTTCATATATGAAATTCTATGTATTTCGAATATGATTTATTTTACGGATTTATGATATGACTTACTATGGTTTATGAAATGAGGTTTTGAGCTTTTGAGCTCCGGTGTTTTAATATAAGATTTTGACAAATGTTTTCTGTGCATAGATAGTGAGTTATTATACTGCACATACACACAACACAGGTATGACGTCTATGGCCATAGGACACAGTTGATGATATTTATGATATACCCCCAGCTTCACTGGCGAAACCAGTGTCGGACAGCTTCACTAGCCACGACTAGTGTAGATGTGTATGTTATGCTATTTTATTCCGCTTCACCTTCGGGTTATGCTATTTTATTCCGCTTCACCTTCGGGTGATGGACATGTACTGTCTTTGAGTGACTATGATACCCCTAGTAAGTACAATATTGATGAGATTTATGAATTTGCCTTCGGGCAACTATATTACTTTTACTGAGCACTGTTTTACTCATACTTGTTTTACGAACGCATTTCATGGCATGCTAAAGTTTTCAGAAAACCTATTATGTAATATTATATGTGTTTTCAAAACAAGGGGTTAGTATGTTAAAAAAGAAAATGTTTTCTTATTATTAGTATTATTATTATAAACTTTGATCCATTCACCTTTTTGTTTTGCGCCCCCTTAGGAGTTATAATCGAGGCATAGGATCCCAGCGTCATAGCACTTCGGCATAGGTATCTTCGAGTTTCCTTCTCGGTTTAGGACCCACTCCTTTGTTCGTACTTTCTCTATTAATTCTTTTACATTATTCTTGATTAGTTGTATGCTCTGAACATGGTTTTGCATTGGTATGTTCATTTCTAATTACGTATTTTATTTGCATGCATGTGTAAAATGTCTTCGTCACCCTCAGGTGTCGGCCAACACGTGCATATCCTCGTATTTGGGGATATCGGGATTGAGGCGTGTCAGTAGGTAAATTTTTTCATGTAATTATATAGTAGGTAAATTATTTTCATGAAATTAAACAATATATATTGTTTTCAAAAAATTAATTTTCATAGTAGGTAAACTATTTTCATGTAATTAAATTGTAGGTATAAAATTAAGAAATAGATATTGTTTTCATGAAATTAATTTTCATAGTAGGTAAATTATTTTCATATAATTAAACAATAGATATCGTTGAAAATAAACAAAATTAGGTATATTCAAATTGAAATTTATTGTCGAAATTAAAAAATTTTCCAAATTAACTCCTCCATCTAGAACCATATTTCATGGCTATAATACCTTGCCAAATTCAATGTCCGTGATCAATTAAAACAAAATTACAAGAACCTTTCATACTGGCTTAGATATATAAACGGACACACAAACTTAATTTGGTAAGTTGCTTAGTTGGATCCTAATCATTGGGTTTTATTCGGATAAATATTATATGATGGGCTAGAGGCTAGAAAAAATGAGTTTGGAGGGGGAAAGTTAAATTTTCAGTTTTAAAAATAAAAATAAAAAATATTCATACACACAAAATGTGTAAGTAAATGCTAGTTATAATTAAAGGAAAACTAATGAAAATGACTTGAAAACTTTGAGTTTTAACGATAAGGACAAAATAAATGGTAAAGTGAATAGTTCCATGATTGACTTTTTAGTGTAAAAATGTGATTTTTCATTAAAGTGAACAGTACCGAAAGCTTTTCGTTAAAATTTCCTATAATTAATTCAAGCCATGTGTAATTTGTTGGTTCCATAAATTAAGCACTCAACCTATCAAATCAAATTCTCAAACCCACATATCAAGAATTATAGCTGAAAGAAGAAAAAAATCTTTCAAGCTGGTCAGACAAATGAGAGGTATATCAAGAAAGAAAATAAATCTATTTTCAAGACATCTATTACATAATGAAGTTCACTCGGCCAATAAATAAAAATAGGCAACTGGCATTCCCTATTGTGAATATGGGTTTTTGGCTAAGTTAGATTAATGGCTCCGTGATAATAAGTTAATCGGAAGATAATTTTCGTGATGAAAATACTCGGATTTAAACTCTCGTGAAGTCCGTTAGGTTTAAGCTTAAAATTAACATATATGTTAACATCCCCACCCATCTTTTTTCCAGGTAACACAAGTGGTCCATGAACCCCAAAACCCCTGTCAAATTGGGAGGAGGATTCTCTCATCTCATAAACTCTCTCCCCTTCCCACCCATCCTACTTAAATAGTTACGGTTAAGCCACGTCAACATTTTATATTGATTTTTATATAGAGATAATAAGACAAAAAAAACATATGAGAGAAAGGAAGTGAAAGAAATGAGAATAAGAGGAGAGAGAATTATGTTAGGATGATAGATGTGTTTGATAGAATGGTTGGATCTGTGACATGTGTTAGATTGTTATTGGTTGTTGTATAGAGTTAGTTAGAATTGTTGTTCTCTGGCATAGACTATATATATCACATTGAAGTGTAATTATTAGAGTGAGTTTTATTAATGAGAAGAAACGAATATTCAATATCTCTATCCTGTTTGTTAACTTTCTCTCTCTACATTTGCTTACTACAATTCTTCATAGTTGACATGGTATCATCGCCGATCATGGCCATCGCCATCGATTGACGACCTGGTTGCTTCCGCTTATCTTCTTGCTTCTTTTGTCGCTCCGTGCTGTGTTGTTGATGGTGTTTCGATTGACATCGGTGGTGTTTTTTATTGAAGTCGGTGGTGTTTGCTCGAAGTCGGTGCTCAAACCCTAAGATTTGGGGCTTTTGGTGTACAATCGTGGTAAAAGTCGATTGTTACTTCTACGATTCGTCGTTGTCGATTGCAAGGTGTTTCTTCTTCTCTCTTGCATCCGTTAATTATGCTTTTCTACTTTCTGATTCGATTTCGTCGTTGTGCTTCGTTCGCATTGGTGTGTTCTTTCTGTAATATTATGCTTGTTCCACGATTTGCTGCTATCTGGTGGTTATGGTTCTTGAATCCTAGTGCTGTTTTGTTTTGGCTATTTCGACGTGTTCTTTGTAGCGAAGTAATCTTGGCTATACACAATGGTGAACCCTAATCAGTTGGCTCTTACTCAATCGCCAATTTCTTCTTTAATTCCGAGTGTAGGCAACACTGTGACAGTGAAATTAGATGACTATAACTATGTTACCTGGAATTTTCAAATGGATCTTATTCTGGAAGGAAATGGTATTATTGGTTTTGTTGATGGCTCAATTTCGTGTCCTAAGAAATTTGAGGATAATAATTCTGTGGGTGGTCTTGATGCCACTACTCCGGCCATCTCTGATGCGTACAAAATATGGAAGATTCATGATAAGGCTCTCATAACTCTTATTGCTGCTACTTTATCCACTTCTGCCTTGTCCTGCATCATTGGCAGCCAGAGTTCCAAGGAAATGTGGGATAATCTTCGTGAACGCTTTGCTAGTGTCACTCGTACTAGCATTGTGCAGATGAAAATTGACTTGCATAATATTAAGAAAGGGCCTGAGTTAATTGACCAATATCTTCAGCGGATCAAGGATTCTAGAGATCAATTGGCTGCTGTTGGAGTGACTATTTCTGATGAAGACATTGTTATTGTGGCTTTACAGGGTTTACCATTTGAATACAACACCATCAAAGCCGTAATTCGTGGCAGAGAAAGTTTGGTGTCCTTGAAAGAACTCATATCTCAATTGAAGGCTGAAGAATCTACACTGGATGAAGTTCACAAGCAACTTCCTTTAATGTCTGCTATGTATGCTTAAGGTGCTCAGGCTACATATGATCAAGGTCAGTCTTCGGGACATGCTGGAATGCGCATTGGGACTTCTTTGCCTCATTCTCCGATGTCTATGTCAGGATTTTCTCCTTTGTCTATGCCTGGCTTTTGACATTCAGTACCTGTTCAGATAACTATGCCTGATAATCCACCGTGTGTTTTCCCTTCTCAATATGCCTCTGGTTCATTCAATAACTTCAGAGGTCATAATAATTTCAAGTCTAAAGGCAAGGGCAAACGATTTTACTCGAACTCTTAGTCAGCATCACAGCCTCTGTATGGTGCCAATAATTCTCAGAGCTTCTTTCTTGTTCAATCTTCCTCGGGGTCAACCTACAATCCTTCTCAAATTTGTCAAATTTGTGACAAGAAAGGTCATTCGGCTCTCAACTGTTTTCAGAATGGTTGTCAAATCTGTCATAGAAAATGGCATACTGCAGCTACTTGTTTTGACAGGAATGTTTCTTCCCCACAGTTTTCAATGGTTGGATCTTCCTCTCAACAGTTTCCTGTACATCCATCCTCTCAACAGTTTCATGTACATCCATCATCTCAACAGTTTCCTGTACATCCATCTTCCTTTGTTGGAGTTCCATCTGGCTATTATTCATCTGGATCACCAGTGCAGAAACCTTCTCAGTATCACTCATCTCAGCCGGTTGCTATGCAAGCCCGCGCAAATTTGTGTCCAAGTGCACCTCATCAGGATTTTCAGCTGGTTGATTCTGGTGCAACCAACCATATGACTTTAGATATTGCTAATCTTCAAGCTGCAGTTCCTTATCCATCCATTGAGACTGTCATTGGTGCTGGTAAGTATTGCTCATATTGGCAACTCTGCTTTTCCCACCAAATCGCATACATTTCAGCTTAATTTTGTATTACATGTTCCAAAATTGTCTCAAGATTTGCTTTCTATGTATCAATTGTGTAAAGACAACACATGTCGCTGTATTGTTGATGAGTTCTCTATTTGTATACAGGACAAGGTCACCGGGAAAGTGTTATATCACGGACTGAGTAACAATGCAGTCTACCCAATTCCAGTTTTCAAGTCTTCCAAATCACCAGTGCTTACTCCAGCTGCTTTTTTGGGTTAAAAGGTGTCATCTGAACTTTGGCATTGTAGGTTAGGGCATCATTCGAATGCTATTACTACTGCAGCACTTAGGAATTCCTCCATTTCTATTCCCTGTAATAAAGATTCAACCACATGTGTCTCTTGCTTGCAAGGCAAGTTTTCCAAATTACCTTTCCCTAGTGTTGCTTCAAAATATGTTCTTCCTTTTGAAGTAGTACATTCTGATGTATGGGGTCCTGCTCCCATTGTATCTTTGGAATGGTTTAGGTATTATGTGTCCTTTGTGGATGAATGTACGAGATATACATGGGTTTTCCCTATTATCAATAAAGCTGTAGTTCTATCTGTTTTTGCTCAGTTTGTTGCCTTTGTTAAAACTCAGTTTCATACAACTATTAAAACACTTCAAGGTGATGGTAGAGGTGAATATGTGGGGTTAGCTTTCAAAGCATTTCTTAGGGATCAGGGTATTGGTCATCAAATGTCTTGTCCTTATACCCCTAAACAAAACGGGTTGGCTGAGAGGAAAAATAGGCATTTGTTGGAAACTGCTATTACTTTACTTCAAAAAGCATCCATGCATTCCTATTTTTGGTTTCATGCTTGTGCTACTGCTGCCTATCTAATCAATAGGATGCCTACACTTATTCTTCACATGAAATCTCCTTTTGAATGTTTGTTTAAGTCTCCACCTATCCTTGAACATTTGAGAGTATTTGGGTGTGCTTGCTATCCTTCCATGAAACTTTATAGGAGCCATAAGTTGGATCCAAAAACTACTGAATGTATATTTGTTGGGTATGCTTCCCAGTACAAGGGTTATATTTGCTTTTCTCTCATCACTCATAAATTTCTTGTGTCTCGACATGTTGTGTTTGATGAACATAGTTTCCCTAGTACAAAATTATTACAGTCTTCTTCCAGTCATGCATCATCTCCTATTCCTAGTGCTGTTGTACATCTTAACACCTTTGAACATCCTCTGGTTATACCTATACCTTTACCTTAACTGTCCCCCTCCATGGGTTCTAGAGACTCAACACCTAATGTTACTCAGTCCAATTCAGCATCAACAAATAACATGGGTGATCTTGTCTCTCCTCAAGCATCTCTTCCTCCCGGATCAGCTACTCAAGGATCTCCTTCTGGATCTGTTGCACAGTCTCTCAGTCATATAGAATTACATCCTAACACTTCTACATCTCAGGTTGATACACTGCAGTCAGTACCAGTGTCTACGCTTAATGGTCATCCTATGCAAACCAGATCAAAATCTGGTATTGTGAAACAGAAAGTTTTCTCAGCTACAGTTAGTGGTGAGCTCTCTAGCACAGAACCTCAAACTTTTTCCGTAGCTTCCAAGTTTGTGGAATGGCAGGCTGCTATGAAGGAAGAAATGCAAGCTTTGGTTCAACAACAAACCTGGAAACTGGTTCCTCTTCCTCCAAACAAGAACCTTGTAGGCTGCAAGTGGATTTACAAAATAAAAAAGAATGATGATGGTTCTGTAGCCCGGTATAAAGCTAGATTAGTTGCTAAGGGGTTTTCACAGGAAGCTGGGCTCAACTATTATGAAACCTTCAGTCCAGTGGTTAAGCCTACAACTGTCCGATTGATTCTATCTTTGGCTGCTACAAATGGCTGGAAACTCAAACAATTGGATGTGAAGAATGCATTTCTTCATGGTTTTCTTGATGAAGAGGTTTATATGGCTCAACCACAAGGTTTTCTGGATCCTGTACATCCTGAGTATGTGTGTAAACTGGAATGGTCTTTATATGGCCTTAAACAAGCACCTAGAGCTTGGAATGAAAGGTTTTCCAAGTTCTTGCTTTCTTTGGGATTCAAGTCTTCTTATGCCGATTCTTCTCTTTTTGTCCAACATATTGGCAATGATGTGGTTATACTTTTGCTTTATGTGGGTGACATTATCCTCACAGGTAGCAATGATAGTCTGGTTGGATCCGTGATTACTCAACTTACTCAGGAGTTTGATATGAAGGATTTAGGTCTGCAGATTGAGTATCAGTCTCACGGGCTCTTAGTTCATCAAACCAAGTATATCAAGGAACTTCTACATAAAGCAAATATGGTTGATCGTAAACCTTGTCTTACTCCCTGTCATTCAAATCAAAAGCTTTTGAATCATGGCAGCCCTCCTTTCTCAGATCCCAGTTATTATCTAAGTCTTGTTGGTGCTTTGCAGTACTTAACGTTCACACGACCTGATATAGCATTCTCTGTTAATCAGGTTTGTCAATTTATGCATTCTCCCATTGACCAACATTTTGCAGCTGTAAAGAGAATTTTGAGGTATCTTAAAGGATCCATGCACTTAGGATTGTGTTTTCGATATGGTCCTATGTCTTTAAAAGCCTACACAGATGCGGATTGGGCTGGTGATCCCAATGACAGGAGGTCAACTACGGGGTTTGTCATATTTCTGGGTTCAACTCCTATCTCTTGGAGTTCTAAAAAGCAGCATACGGTTAGTAGGTCCTCTACGGAGGCAGAGTACAGGGCCATGGCTACTACCACAGCTGAGGTTGTGTGGATTCAACAATTACTCAGAGATTTACATGTTTCATGTACTGATACACCTTTGCTGCATTGTGACAACATTTCTGCAATGGCACTTGCAACTAATCCGGTTCTCCACTCTAAAGCTAAGCATATTGAAATTGATTGTCACTTTGTTCGTGAACGGGTCCAACAAGGTTCTATCTTCTTGCAGTTTGTTGCTTCTGCTGATCAATACGCTGATATCTTGACTAAAGGCATGTGTTCTCCACGGTTCACTAGTTTCTGTTCTAATCTCATGCTTGGCTGTTCCAATCATGTGATTGATGGGGGATGTTAGGATGATAGATGTGTTTGATAGAATGGTTGGATCTGTGACATGTGTTAGATTGTAATTGGTTGTTGTATAGAGTTAGTTAGAATTGTTGTTCTCTGGCATATACTATATATATCACATTGAAGTGTAATTATTAGAGTGAGTTTTATTAATAAGAAGAAAAGAATATTCAATATCTCTATCCTGTTTGTTAACTTTCTCTCTCTACATTTGCTTACTACAATTCATCATAGTTGACAAATTCTACTCCGTCAAATTGTTCTCGAATGCTGACTGGCTGACAGCCACTTCGGCTCCGACGACTAGAGGCGTGAAGCCACTGAACATTAGAGTTGAATACTTTTAATTTTTCTTTCAATTTTCTGAACAAGAGATCGTTTAATGGATGAGAGATCTTCTCTCTCCGATTTTTCCACTCGGGCGTGTGAAATCAGCTTCTGGGTCCAATCAGATTCGGTTGCTGAAGCAGAAATGCTTCAACTCCCTCAGATAACAGGGCTCTTTGACTCGATTCTTCAGATTCAGCTCTTTGTTTTCAGTTGCAGAAAAATGGTGTTTGAAAACTGGTTTTGATTTCGAACCACTCCTCACCAACATTCAAACCAATCTCACTACCACCCAACTTCCGTCGACCAATCCCGATTCTCCGTTTTCAATCAGATTGCGAAATTGTTTAAAAAAAATTCAGCTATGATCTGGAGTTTTGTCATCTCTTCTATAAACTCCAGGTGTTAGGTTTTACGTTTGTTGGAGTATGTGGCCAAGTGGACAGCTTTTGATTAAACAAATCAAAAAGAAAAAAAAGACAAAATAATTATGTCTCTTCCTTGTTTTGGGGAAAAGAAAAGTGATTTTGTCTAAAGTTTTCTTTGGTCCATGTGGGAAGTCACGGGGTGACTTGAATGAATGATTTAGCAGCAATTGCTGCTTTTGTTGTAAAGAGAAGAAAACAGAGAGCAGAAAAATTGGGGAGCCGAAGAGAAGAGAGGGAGAGAAAGAAGGTACTGCTGCAGTACCATTTTCAGAGAAGGAGTTGTTGTTCCTTTCATTGGATAGTTCTCATTCCATCAAAGTGTTATTGTTGTAATATCTTTGAGCTTTGTATAGAGAAGAAATTAATCACTATATTTCTTTCTCTATTTGTTTCTTTAGAGTGTGAGAGTTATTGGGTGTATTGGGTTATTTGGGTTGTGAGATTGCCAACACTTTGTAAACTCCCATTTGGTTGATAGTGGATTATTGGGTGAGCTCCTACTGCTCCGAGGACGTACTCCAGTTACACTGACTGTTGAGGAACCTCGTTAAAATCTTGGTGTCTTTAATATTTTGTTCTTGCATTTCATTTGATATATTTCTTGTGGGTTAAAAAGAGTTGGTTCTAAAAGGTTTGGTGATATCCTAGCACAACAATTGGTATCAGAGCACTGGTTGCTCTTGGGTACTGTCTAGTTGCCAAAGATGTCAGACGGGCAAGATGAAAATCCTTTTGGAAGCAGCTCCGGGTTTGCAAGAACGACGGTGCAAAATGCAAAGTTCGAAGTGGAAAAGTTTGATGGCACAAACAACTTCGGGATGTGGCAATGTGAGGTCAAAGATGTGTTGGCTCAACAAGATCTACTTGCCGCTTTGGGAGAGAAGCCGGAAACTATGTCGAAGCCGGAATGGGAAAAATTAAATTTGTGGGCTTGCTCTTCAATTCGGTTGTGCCTTGCAAAAACTCAGAAGTATTTTGTGATGCGGGAGACATTAGCAAGTGTGTTGTGGCAAAAATTGGAAGACAAGTATATGACAAAGAGTGCAGAGAACCAGCTGCACTTGAAGAAAAAGCTCTACCGCTTCCAATACAAAGAAGGTACAAAAATGATTAGACACCTTGATGCTTTTAATAAGTTGATTGCCGACTTGTTAAATTTAGATGAGGATATTAAGGATGAAGATAAGGCCTTAATATTGTTGAATTCCTTGCCGGACTCTTATGAGCATTTTGTTACCACTATTATGCATGGTAAAGAAACTGTGAAATTTGAAGATGTGTCAAATGCCTTGATGAATTATGAAATGAGGCATAGAGATAAAAATCATGATAGTACCTCTGAAACTTTATTTGTTAGAGGTAGATCATCGGAGAGAAGATCATCTTCTAGCAGGAAAAAATCACAGTCTCGACCTAGAGGAAACTCTAAAGGTAGAAAACCTTTGGAAAGGGATGAATGTGCCTTTTGTCGTAATAAGGGCCATTGGAAGAAAGATTGTCCTAAGTTGAAGACCAAAGGAAAAGAAAGTTCTGAAGCCAATGTTGCAGAGGTTGAAACAGATTTTTCTGATTTTTCTTTAACCACTTCCTCATCATTTGATTGTGCTACTAAGTGGGTGTTGGATACGGGTTGTACTCATCATATGACTCCTCACAAGGATTGGTTTCAAGCTTGAAAGAGTTTGATGGTGGCGTTGTGTTCATGGAAGATGACAATCCTTGCACAACAAAAGGGATTGGTACAGTTCGTTTGAAGTTGCATGATGGCATGGTTAAAGAGTTGACAGGTGTTCGGTATGTACCGAATTTGAAGAAAAATCTTATTTCTTTGGGTACTTTGGAATCTAAGGGTTTCAGATTTCATTCAGATGGACATACATTGAAAGTTACTTATGGTGCACTTGTTGTGATGAAAGCTCCTAGATGTGGCCATTTGTATTTATTGCAGGGAAGCACTGTGACAGGTGTGAAGGAAATTTTGTGAAAAACATGTTCATTTGAGCAACATCAATAGCATGCAATTAACAAATTAAAGGCGGAATCATGCTTACATGCACTCAAAAACAAAACATCAACCATGAAATTCAAAGCCTAGTAGATTGGTGAACCTTGACTCAACTTAAAACAACATTTGTTAGTTGAGAAATATTTACCTTTGTAGATTCCTCTTTGCATATGCAAAGGATAATCACCCAAGAGATAGGGCCTTCATTCCTTGCTTCTTAGCTCCATGGATTTGGTTAGAAGAAAAGGTTCTCCAAGTTCCCAAAATTGAGAACCTCTAAAGATTCTACACCAAGGTTAAATTGAAGAAGAAATGAGTGACCTAGAGGAAGTAAAATTGCTAGATAATTTCCTCTAGGGTGGCTGAATTTTTTAGAGCAAAGAGAGCTTTTGTTCTCATCTTTTCTCCACAAAAACCCTAAGGATGAAATGGCTATAAAGTTGCCTTTATACCACCTCACAATGGAGTGGCAAACTTGCAATTAAGCCAAGTTCACTACCCTCCTTAATTATGGGCTAATTGGGCTAATTGGGCCTTTGTGAATCATTATTCATTAAGTTGTCATACAACTTAAGTCAATGGGCTTTGACGTTCGAAGCCCATTGGGCCTTAAGGTCCAAAACTATCCCGAGGTCTTTAACGAACTTATTCGTTTGATTAATTAACATATTAATTAATCATTGCCATAAATAATTAAATCATTTAATTATTCTTACTCATCTCCTTTGTTTCTTCAATCTCCACCTTACACGGTGTACGATACATTAGGTTCCTTTTAGCGAGGCAGTGGGCGATTAAAACCATTTTACATCGATTGTGAATTGAAACTTACTTTCAATTCTCCCTTTAGTGATTACACACGTTTAGGGCTTCCACAAACCATGAGTGACACCTAGCAGCATATCATGGCTACCCAAGCTAATCAGAAGAGGTAGAGAACCTATTCAGTTTAGGATTACAAATGCAATACGGTCTTTCTCTAATCTAATACTCTTGACTACATTGTTTGGTTTGATAGTTTATTTATTCATGTCTACTATCCAATGTGATTCGTTTGCTTATATGATTACCTTGAATGTGAATTGGAACGCATTCCCAAATCTCATTCATACTCTGGCCAGAGATTTTAATCATATCATAGAGTATTCTCCCTCAAACCATTTGAAGGTTAGAGATCCCTTGTTGCACATTCACTTGTCTCCATAACTAAGTGGCTTAACCCCAATGATGTCGTGGACACCCCGATGGGGTGACTTTGACATAATCAAAGATCAAGGACTTAACCACAAGACAACTGTGATGCCTCAGGTCAAAGGACTAATTTGCATTATCCCAACCATAAGTTCTCATGTGACATGAGTATGAGAACTCCTCGTTGATCGTGTTCAGTGGACTCATTCTCTATTGAACACCTACGTACTTGTCTTGATGTCACACACACCAATGACTCGAGACTAGTCACTCTCCCTGAGAGAAGACATAGCACGTACTGATCTTAACGGACTGTCAATGCCCAATTGGCAATCCTATGATCAGGAACGTTTAGGATGTGTCTACGAAAGAATGGTCTCATTAATCTAACTTCACTGTTTGAACTTGGCTCACATTATGCCTATATAAAGAAGGCGTTGAGCAGTAGGAGTTTTGGAGTATTTGGCTCTGCATGAGTTGTTCTCTTGCTAGTGTTTGGGAGTGTTTTTGTGTTGTTGGCTTATCATGGCGCTTTCGGAACTTGGCCAAGGTGGAGATTGTTGGAGTATGTGGCCAAGTGGCCAGCTTTTGATTAAACAAATCAAAAAGAAAAAAAAGACAAAATAATTATGTCTCTTCCTTGTTTTGGGGAAAAGAAAAGTGATTTTGTCTAAAGTTTTCTTTGGTCCATGTGGGAAGTCACGGGGTGACTTGAATGAATGATTTAGCAGCAATTGCTGCTTTTGGTGTAAAGAGAAGAAAACAGAGAGCAGAAAAATTGGGGAGCCGAAGAGAAGAGAGGGAGAGAAAGAAGGTATTGCTGCAGTACCATTTTCAGAGAAGGAGTTGTTGTTCCTTTCATTGGATAGTTCTCACTCCATCAAAGTGTTATTGTTGTAATAGCTTTGAGCTTTGTATAGAGAAAAAATTAATCACTATATTTCTTTCTCTATTTGTTTCTTTAGAGTGTGAGAGTTATTGGGTGTATTGGGTTATTTGGGTTGTGAGATTGCCAACACTTTGTAAACTCCCATTTGGTTGATAGTGGATTATTGGGTGAGCTCCTACTGCTCCGATGACGTACTCCAGTTACACTGACTGTTGAGGAACCTCGTTAAAATCTTGGTGTCTTTAATATTTTGTTCTTGCATTTCATTTGATATATTTCCTGTGGGTTAAAAAGAGTTGGTTCTAAAAGGTTTGGTGATATCCTAGCACAACAACGTTTAAATCCAAATTCCTACAAAATTAACAAACAATTCAATTAAAGTTCCACGTAAGAAACCATAACTAAGATTTTAAATGTTACTTCAATCATCTAATGCTGCAAAAAAAAAAATTAAATAAATAAAATAGTCGTTCAAATGGACAAAAGAGCTTTGAATGGTATCGATGGAGCAAAGAATTCATAGCTTTGGATGGATGAGATTTTTTTTCCTTTTGGTTATGAAGTCTGAATGGGTTAACGGAGTCGATGGAAATGTTAAGTTTAAGCTTAAATCAAACTTCACCACGAAAGTTTAAATCTAAATTTTTCACTATGAAGGTTTAAATCCGAATATTTCATCACGAGAATTATCTTCTAATTACCTTATCACTATAAGAACCATTAATCCAATATGGCCTAATCTTTTTTTTTCTTTTATATTGAAATATTAATGTTTATTAAAACCACCATAAAGCTTGGCAGCAAAAGAAAGAAAGCACCATTTATGTATACATGTACGTTTGTTTGACTTGGGAATTTGGATCTATGATGTATGTAATGTCGTTTCCGCCATACGTTGGTCAGCAAAAGCTAGCTAGAGTGTTCACCCAAAAAACAAAAAGCTAGCTAGCGTATGTTGGATTCTGTCTATGGGAGTGGACCCGATGGAAAGTGACGTCGCCAAAATGCAGAAATCGTTGAAAATAGCCAAAATGCAGAAACCGTTGAGAAATATATTTTTGCTTTTATTGAAAGAGATGTTTATATTGCGATGTTTTCAGGGCATGAAACATCGCCGACAATAATTACAAGTTGTTTGTATTGATAAATTATTAACAACATTAATATTGTCTATTATCTAAAAGAATTTGATTACCTACATTTTTTTGGAACCTATTATGCTTTTAAATTTAGCCCATCCCCTAAAAAATTTCTGGCTTTGCCAATGGCACGATCGTATTCAGAAGAAGAACAGAATTAGCTCAGTAGTTGCTCGACCTGCACGCCTGTAATTTTCAGAATCAACAGTAGCTAAAATAGTTTTTTGAATACTGTTAACTTGTTAATTTAATAAAAATTTAGAGTTTCTATTAGAAGCACTCTTACACTTTTTTTCAACTGGGCGCAACTGGCCACATTAGGCATGTTGTAGCTTTGCCAATGGTTGTAGGGGGGTGGGGGTCGGGGAACTAAAAGAGAAGGCAATATTAGCATGACCAATCAAGGGTGGCTTAGGAAAATGATGCAAAAATGTTATGGAGACATGCTTGTTTGTTCTTCTCTTCATTGGAATTGTGGAAGAAATAAGGAGATGCTTGCTTTTTGTCTTCTCTTCATTAGATCTGCAAACAAGCAGGCTCATGCGGCTGCATCGTTAGTGATACAGAGGGGTGTGCTCTTCGAGATGGGACTATGTGCCCCATTCCTTCCTTGTCGGTGTTTTGTCTAGGGATGGAATCCCTTGTCCCCCTTGTTGGCTGTAGGGGCTATTTCCAAGCTGGGGTGAAAATAGCCCCGGTTGAGGTAGATTTTTTGGTAGCGTTTTGGGTAGATAGCTCGTTTTTACTTTTAGAAACATTTATGTTCCTACTCTATGTAAGAGCTATGCTTATCTTCTTCTTGTCCGAGGAGTATGTTTATATTTTCTTCTCCATGCTGCATTGTTTATGGTATTCCTCATACTGCTTTGTGAAAGGAATTCTTCATGCTGCTCTATATAAGAGATGTGTTTATCTTCACTTTTAAAATGCGAGACGATAAGTTATTTGTTATTATACAAGTAAAAAAAATTGTTTTTTAAAGTGTCCTATGGTACATGTGCATTTTTATCGAACACATTAAAAAAAATCTCTGACCTTCTCCAACTTGTATGTGGTTGCATAATTGCATTGCTGGTCCGTTGGATCCTGCATACAGCTTAAACATTATATTACTAGGGACATACGTAAATGTTATGCATGCATGATGTCAGTCAGTCAAAGTCAGAGAAACAATTAAAAGTGTAAAAGTCTATCCAATTCAATTCGATCGGTCGAAAGTCGCCGATCCAGATGACTGAATAATTTGGTTTCCAAGTTTCCATTAGTCGTTGTTTTAATAAAGGATTAACAGTTGTTCAATTAAGTACTTATCATAATTACTGCATATTAATTAGTCGTGGTTGTTTGAATTTTGACAAGGAAGAGAAGAAGAAATATTTTAACAATTTGGTAAAGGGAGCTCTTAGCCATCCGTCAAACCTTCTGTTTGTATTTTCACATTGGAGAGAGACATTGTTCTCCCTCTCTCAAGGGTTTTACACGGTAGTTTTTACTTTGTAGGAAAAATCTATTTAACTTCTCTCACACGCCACAATTCCCAGTTCTAGTTGCATTAACAATTAATACAACTTTACATTAATATTTCAACACTGGTCCCATGGATGACGGACAGACTGAGAGAGCATTGATATCGCAACTGGGCGTATGGGAGGGATTATATGGAGTATTAATATTTTATTCCGACGCTTTTCATGACCGGGACTAATTAAATTAAACTCAGAATCCTATATATACATGCACATGTCGATTCCTGTTTGATCCATATATTCGATCGGAAATACAATGTCATCAATATCAGAGAGGAGCCGCACATCACAAGTCATAACATGCAAAGGTATGCCTATTGCCTAATGAATGAATTACGGCCTGCACACAGTAGGTATTGCATATATAACATGCATACAAATGTATATAATTAAGTTCATTAATACATATAATAATTAATTAAATGTGATGTGGTGGCGCATGCATGCAGCGGTGGTATGCTGGGGAGTAGGAGAAGCATGGAAGGTGGAAGAGATAGAGGTAGAGCCTCCAAAGAGGTCTGAAGTTCGGGTGAAGATGCTCTATGCCAGTCTCTGTCACACTGATATCTTGATCTCCAAAGGACACCCAATTGTAATTACTAATTACTACCTCAACTCAATATTCATCCCTTAATTTATAACAGTAATAATCATTATATCGTTTACTTAATTAATTTGATTTTGTAGTTAGGGTTTATTTTCTTTCTTAATTTAAGATGGTCTTGTGATAATATTTTGACAATTAATTAAGAGGGCCGGCGGGTGTGCTTTTTTTTCTTTTTCCAGCCTCTCTTCCCTCGAGTTCTTGGTCACGAAGGCGTTGGGTACGTACATACGTAGTATTGTTCATTATTCATTTATATATATAGGGACACACTTTTTTACACATATTTTGACACATGTTTTTGTGGGGTTCACTTTGTAATGTACTTCAATGATCTAACTGTTTATCTTTTATGTCTTACCTCAAAGTTCATGTCTACCAAAAATTTCTCAAATCCCAAGCTATATTTATTTGTACAACCGTATTAGTCAATTTTCTTGACAACAAATGAAATGTCTTAATAATTTTGAATTTGTCTAATTTTTTACAATGATAGTCCATAAATAATGTACTAAAATTTAGACTGTTCGAAGAGTTGCAATACATCATAAAATCAGCCCTACAAAATAGATATCACAATGTGTGTCAAAAGCGTGGATCTTAACCTTGTATATGCCAACTAATTTTGCTGCATGCATTTTTGCGCGCGCATGCAGTGTGGTGGAGAGCATCGGGGAGGATGTAAGAAACATAAACGAAGGAGACGTGGTGATTCCAACGTTTGTCTCAGAGTGCGAAGAATGCGAGAATTGCGTGTCGGGAAAGACAAACATGTGCCTGAAAAATCCTTTACCCTTCAGCGGTCTAATGCCGGATGGCACTTCGAGAATGTCCGTTGCCGGACAAATGCTCTACCACCTCTTTTCTTGCTCCACATTGTCCGAGTACATGGTGGTTAATGTTAACTACCTCCTCAAGCTTCCTGGTATTAGTACGACTAGTCCTAGTCTCCCCCACGCTAGCTTCCTCTCGTGCGGATTTTCTACTGGATTTGGGGCTCCTTGGAAGGAAGCAAAGGTTGAAAAGGGATCAACCGTCGCGGTCGTTGGTCTTGGTGCTGTTGGATTAGGGGTAAGTACCAGTACTATGTAATGACATTTACTGGTAATTAAATGATTAACTATTGTATTCATCTGAGTAATTAGCTGTAAACAACAACTAATTAATTAAATGGCCGGCCGACAGGCCGTTGAGGGGGCTAGAGCGCAAGGTGCGGCTAGGATCATTGGCATCGACAAAAATGAGAGGAAAAAAGGAAAAGGAGAAGCATTCGGAATGACTGATTTTATAAACCCCGATGACGACGGTGATTGTAAATCGGTTTCTGAGCTGATCAAACACTCAACGGCTGGAATGGGTGTTGATTATTGCTTCGAGTGCACTGGCTTTGCCCCCTTCATCAATGAAGCGCTTGAAGCCACAAAATTGGTATATACTTTACTCTCTTTTTTCATTTTGTTTTTCCATACGAGGAGTACAAAATCTGTTCATTTAATTTCATCTTTTTTATCTGTTGCTTGCGTGCATGCATGGTTGTGCTTGTATCAGGGAACAGGAAAGGCAATAGTGATTGGAACCTCGACTGCAACAAGCGTTCAAATTAATTCCCTTCCCCTTTTGTGTGGACGAACCTTGAAAGGCTCCATATTTGGAGGGCTCAAACCGAAGACCGACCTTCCCGTTATAATCGACAAATGGATGAACAAGGTGAAGTACTAGCTCCTAACCCAAAGTCCTTGCTAGATATGAGGATTGCGATTGACAATTTCCGTTTTCATTTGTTTTTAAAATTGATTTCCCCCACAGGATATGCACCTTGACGAGCTTTTGACTCATGAAGTTCCTCTGATAGACATAAACCAAGCACTCGAGCTTTTAAGGCATCCTGATTGCGTCAAGGTTCTTATCAAGATTTGATGGCCTTGCTTGCCTGTATGCATCTTGTTACAAATAAATGAGTTCATTCGAGCTCCATATGTATTGTCGACACAAGGAATAAATGAAAATTGATATGTTTTCGGATCTCTAGCCTCTGAATAAGTAGTGAAATATATAAGCATCATCTAATGTTCGCCCGTATCACAATATTCGAATAGTCACACAGATAAGTACAACCAGCAACCAGAAGACATCTGAACTAGGAATTTATCCACTACGTACAAACTCCAAAGGGCTAGAAATCCATTTATTAATCCTCCAACTTGTAATCACAATTATGATTGAAATGGCAGCTTTTGCAAAGTCTGACTACTATAACCATAGTACTGAAATAAACAACATCCTCCAAAACAATTATGGCAACATCACATAGTTACACATCCAGTTTTAAACCCCATTAATTAGCACCATTGGTACCTCAAGAGACTGAAACAAATCTCACATGGTAGCTTCTACTTCAGGATCATTTTTTACTGGCACCGTGGGCGCATCATTGTTCCCACCTCTCAAACGAGAAGAAACATTGTCAATGGCTGAATTGAGCTGGCTTATTTTTGCATTCAATGTCAGCCTAGTCTTCTGCTTTCCAGAAAAATGAAAATGAGTTAATATTTTTTTGAGCCAAAAAAAAGGGATTTTTTTTTTTTTAATAGATTGCATATCCAACATGTGGGAAATGGCGGATGTCATAGGGATCCCAAGTCTCTGCATTTAGAGAAATCTAAACCATTTGATTCATCTAACGGAATCCACTATTCCACATCAGAATAATTGTATTACATTTAAACTCATGTTTTGTACCGTATCACTTACTACCACTCCCCCTCTTTAATGAGTTCTATTTGTTTCTACCCTCCATGTTCCTTGTTAATTGTTCATCTTTTCCCAGTAAGAAAAAAAATTCCTACTCTTTCTCCAGTCTCACTAGTCGAAAACCGAACAGTAAAAAGTCATATTCCTTTTCTTTTTCCATTTTAATTTTTCATATGTTTGTCCATCTCTTCAATTTTTAGCTTTCTCAATCTTTCATACATTTGAAAAGCTTTTAAGGACGTATCTAACAATAAAAAGGTCGTACCCAGTGCACAAGGCTCCCGCTTTACGCAGGGTCTGGGAGAGGTGAATGTCGGCTAGCCTTACCCCCATTTATGGAGAGGCTGCTCCCAAGTCTCGAACCCGAGACCTACCGCTCATGGGCGAAGGCACTTGCCATCGCACCAAGTGTGACCTCTATAAGGACGTATCTAACAATGATTGACTAATTTTCTTCTATAATTTATTTGATCGCAAAAAAGGGGTCGGCCTTGCCCACCCATTATTTCCTAAACCTGTTGACTTGCTTACTTGGGAAATTTGAAGAGATTTAAATCTCAATTGCATTGGGATTCAAGAGATCTTCATGAACAAAATTATTATTATATAAAACAAAGAATAAGTGGATTTTGGCTTTGCTTGGATCGGGAGCAGTGAGTTGGGAGATGAATAAATTTATATTGTGAGGCAGTGGGGATTATGGGCAAAATTAAAAGTTAAAACAAAAATAACTTAAAAAGAAAGTAGTGAGTGATACGGTACAAAACCTGAGTTTTTTTTAACAAAAAACATGATTTTTTAATTTAAACAAATTATGCTGATATGGACGGCTTAGTTCTGTTAGATCAATCAAATGATTTAGATTTCTCTAAATGCACCAAGCTAAATGTAAAGACTCGGGATCCATGTCCCAGTTACCTCCAAACCTTCATCGTAATATATAGGTCTTCTTGCTTTCCGGAATCCATATTCATCTTCATTAAGTAGAGATCTTCTAATCTGCATAAGACAAAAGTGAAATCCAGAATAAAAACCCATATGAAAAAAACATATGCAGAATAGTCATCCTATACTTCAAAGCATGGCTGGATGAGGGTTTTGTATCAAGGGATTTAGTCAACATTAGCAAGAAATGCACTACAAAACATTAGATAAGGCGATTGAAAATGCACTACATGAGCATTACAAAGTCACTCCACAAAGAATTTTCAAATGGCTCCTTTCTAGTAGTCATTTACAAATCCCTCTATCTAATGTTTTGCAGTGCATTTCAATCCCTTTACCAGGAAATCATTCATCAAAACACAAGATTAAGGGTCTTTGTGCGAAAACATGTAGCCAACAGGAATCAAGACCATATAAAGAACACTAAATGTTGACAGACAGATAATAGTAATCTGCGGATGAGGAGCACAAGTTGTCAATCTTTTCATTCATACGGAGCAGTTTGCATCCTGAAATCAATGGGAGCATGGGAATCTAAAATCTAAACTTACGTGATCAATTATAATAATAATAATTATAATAATAATAACAATAATAATAATAAGACGAAGAAGAAGAAGACTGGGCATGTCATTAGACAAAGTTGGCGCAACAAATTTTAAATTTCTGCAGTAGAGCATCATTACAGTGATCTCTTTGCTTGCATCAACGGTTTAGTAAATCACAAAATACTACAGGGCAAGGATATAAAAGTAACATCCTACAACAGTCAAATAATGGATTTACTCTACCAAAGAGTATTCTTTCTTCTATGTTTAGAGAGTACTACAAAAATAATATTCAAAAAAAAAAAAGAGTAAATCTTAGCAATGATTACTCCAAGGAAGCATGGTAATTAGGAGAATATTACTCAGTTTTCTTTTGGTAAGCATACAGATTCCACTACATTCCATCCATGGGTTAGGAACTTAGGTGTTGAATATGTGAAAAAGCGTATATTTAGGAAAATAAATTAATAAATAAATATGATGAACACAAATCGAAACACGTGAATACCGAAGCTCAGAAGAGTTATATGCGGGATAATATGGAAGCACCTGTGGAGCAAAAACGTAAGCCAAAGTCCCAAAGACAGCACCTCCTAACACAAAACCAGCGACGAAATCAGCACCGCCGCCGCCGCCGCCTCGACTGTCACTGCAGTGCAGCATATACAAAGGAATGGAATAAAACGGAAAGCAATTGAGAAATTGGAATTGGTATAGAAATGGAATATTACCTGTACTCGGCACGAACGGCGAAATTGCGATTGGTTCGCAGGTGAAAATGTTTCCTTTGGGTTTGGGCCTTGGCAGAGGACCACAAAACCTCACGCGCCTTCAGCTGGCAACCGCTGCCTGCACCCATTAGACATCACTAGAGCATCAGACTAAACAACACAGAGAGTCACAGACGATATTGCAATTTACAGATACATAATACATTGCCACTGTTGTTTGTTGTATAAATTAATTAACAATAAGAATCTGCTATTCGAGATTTCCGATTGAGTCACATACCTGCGAATGAGGTGGATAGAGGAGCAAAGCAGATCGCCATTAGATTTTAGAGACCCACTCAGAAATTACAGAGAAAGAAGCTGCAAGAAATGGGTGTTGCATGTTAATCATAGACCGCCCGTTTGTAATTAGGATAAACACTCTTAGGGTATTACACACTTGAATCACTTTATTTCCCTAATTGCCCCAGTTGCTTTGACAAGGGAATTTCAATTTGCTTGTACAACGGAGGGCAATACCGGAAGCAAGCAAAGTTTTTAAAGTTATACAGCAAAGCTAATCCCTAAACTTTGTTGCTTTGGTTCTTCCGCCCCCGTTCGCTCCACCCTCCACGACCTTGGACCATCTCCTCGGACCCCGATTCAGCTTAATTGTATTTATTGTTTTTTTTTTCTTTTTCTGTTTCTTTTTGGTAATTGAATTGATTAAAGTGAGTCAAGCTTGAGACTTCGTGCTTATAACTTACAAGTGAAAGAGAATATTACTATTGATTTGAGACTTGTCGTTTACAACTTATTAGCAAAAAAAAAAAATATTACTAGACTGTTGTATTAATTGATGATTGATGCAACATGGCTTGATAATGCACTTATGGTATGCATATTTTTAAGGGAGTTTTAACGAAAAACCAGCGGTACTATTCACTTTAACGAAAAACCACATTTTTACACTAAAAAGTCAAACCTGATACTATTCACTTTATCCTTTATTTTGTCCTTATCGATAAAACTTAAAGTTTTCAAGTCTTTTTCATTAGTTTTCCTTATTTTTAAATGTTTAGTTCCATTTTCTGGAAGCAAAATAATGGGAAATAGTAAGGAGGAAATAACTTTAGTTTGGGTATTAAAAAGGAGTTTAAATTCGTTTCGACATTCCGAAGTACGGCCAATTACTGCTGTCCTTGAGTTGTAAAGGCATCCAGTGGATTGGACGGTTGGACTGGATTGGATCGGCAAAATACATCGTAGTTCGCAGACGCATCAAAGATTCAAAAGAGGAAAGAAGAAGAAAACGTAGGAGTCAAAAATTGGAAGATTCAGCAACACATTGGTTTCAAATTCCTATTGGCTTCTTAAAACTATGGTGGCTTATTTCTCTTTATATACAAACAGCCGTAATAGTAATAGTAATAGTAACAGTAATACTAACGCACTCAATTACCAAACATCTAAAAACAGTATTCAAATACTAAGAAAAAGTACCAGCAAATCCTATATTTGAGAAAGATGAACGACGGCAACCAGGCAAGATCATCAACCACGATTGCCACATGCATTTCAAACGCAACGTAATGTACATAACACAGCAATTCATCTTCACTTCATTTGTCTGGCAAGCGCCCAAAGAGCAGCAGTGATGTATTCACATGGTGTCTTTCAGGCACAAGCTGCTCCGGTTTTGAAACAGGTTTCCCAGGTTGTTCCTTGTCTGGGAATGGGAATGAAAGGGAAAGGGAAAGTGACGCAGACACATCATCATCTTTCTCATCCACCACCGCTGCTTCTAAAGGCTTATCTTGGTTGTTACCTTTCTCGTCTGCTAACCCAACAAAGAAGGGCAGCATTCCCTTATTTTGTGGTTTTGTTTCTCCCCCTAGAGCCAGCTCGAGACTTGGGAACCCTTCGCGAGTCTTATCCACATACCCTGATGAGAAATCTTTCCATGGCACCGAGTTGCCAACTGGCCCAAAATGCTGAACATGCCGTGAATCCAAAGGAAAGAAGTACCTTTCAGTATTTCCCAAGTCCTCTGGAATAACTTTCTCCTCACAGGCTTCAAAGCATCTCTTGTCCTCAACCACAGCGTCTGTACCTCTAGGAGTGTTACAGCCATCAAATCCACTTGAACCGATTTTTGGCTTCTTCCTATCAATCTCGACATCCATCTGTGTGATATTCACCTCATTCCATGGCATTTCTTGAGTTGTGGCTGCAGAAGTTGTTCTCTCTGAAATAGGTATGTCTGGGTGTTTTCTATCACTAGGCTGACAAGAGTTGACTCTGGCTGTCAAGTCTCTCACCAAGGCTGCTTCTGATTCCTTATATCCATAATCTCTCCTCAATTCCCTCTCTTGTTTAAAATCAGCTTTATCCATCCTCACTCCATCCAGAATCACCTCCTCAACCCCTCCTGCGATACCAACCCTTTTCTTTCCATCTGGAAATCTCTCATCCCCAACACTCCTAGAAACGGCTAACTCTCGACTGGAAACAGCACAAATCTCCAGAGAATCAGTATCTTCCCTATCAACAGAAGTGACCCAATGCACTTGCCTCTTCTCACCTTTGTTAGAGCTATTTGACCCAGTTGTTGGAATAGAAGACTTAATTTCTTTACCAACTCTGCTCTCTCGAAGACAACTTTCCTGCTGCAGAATGTGAGACAATAACCCTTTAGTAAATATATATATATATATATATATATATATGCAAATCTCAATGACCCAAAAATATATACACATCACAGTACCAACTTTTAAGAAACAAAATTTTGACTAGGTAAGTAAATTGAACCATGAAACGAGGGCCAAGCTTAAAATACCAAACCTTCCCAATAAATTGTCCCTCTATAACACAGATAATTAGTGGAGTAGAGTACATCATAGGACATATCACTCAGCGAGTCAACACATAGCACGGGCATCAATAAACATTCCTAGACCAATGGATGATCATTGTGGAGTCAAGTTCTGTGACATCAGTAATGCCATCTATACTTCTACACCAAAGTGCATGGACTAAGCAAATAAGGATCTTGACTAAAGAAATAATGTCATTTAAGTCTTGACCATTGGATAGAATAAATGCAGAACATCATAATCTAAAAACATCTCAAAAAGTATAGCAACACCGGTCAAAATTGTTCATCTTCACATTTTTAAGAGTGAAAGGAAACAAGTGCTGCAACCATAGATGATTGATAACATCAATGAAGTCTAGCACAGATGTTAGAAAGATACAACCATGCTGCAAAGAAAAACACTGAAAGAAATTAACCTCTCAGCATGAGAGAGAGAGAGAGAGAGAGAGGCCAGCCAAGCCACAATATGGTTTCACACCCCGAATGAGGGACTGAAATACAAAAATCAAGGACTACAACCACCATGATGCACCTTATACATTCTGGAAAAAAAAGAAAAAGAAAGTTACCAGGCAAGGAGTAATGTATTCAACTCCTTCAGACAAGCCAGCATTGTTTGTTGTGTTGGAATCAACCCTACAATCCTGTACTGCCAAGTTCACTTTTGAACCTAAACGCACTTCTTCAGGGTAAGTATCTTTGTTCTCACAATCCTTGCTAACTGTGGGGCCCATATGCAGAGAGGCATTGGAAGCAGAGGGAACATCACAAGATCTGTCAGAAGGAGAAGATTCATCTATATGCTTAGGTATACATATGTTCTCGGACAATGTCATGCCATCAGTAGGAGCTTTCTGAAATGAGTTGCTCAAGCTAGGAACACATGTCTTGGTAAAATCTAAACAATGCACCCTCATTGTCCTGAACACACCCCAAAGGAAAAATAGCATATTCCAACCTGCCAATGACAGAAAACAGATTTCAGCAGACAGTTTGACTCTAGGTCAGCAAGAACAATGCTATTGCCACAAACAGTTGACAATAAAGAGCAACTACTGCACCAATAACCAAAAATGAGGTCAAGCTGAAAGCACTCGAGGACAGGACCAAAAAGGCAAAAACATCAGCAAGACGAGAGAAGCAGCCAATTATTTAAAAGAAGACACCATCATACAGATTACAGAACATGAAGATTATCCATATTTCTATATATGCTCCATAATTACAGGTTCACAATATCAGCATCAGAACTTATTTATGCATTAAGCAGTTTAAGCCACAACTTGCACACAGCAGAACCGCATCAAACATATTATCACTGGGTAGAACACCTAACCCAATGTAATGAAACTTCAGAATTCCTTACGTTGTGATTTCTCAGGAAGCTGATTGGATGGGAATATCAGAAGTTCAACACCATCAAAATTCCCTTTGAGGGCTAGATCATTCTTGACCATAGCATCCAACAGGCTGTTGTAGTGTCTTTCGTAACTGCATCGAAAATTCAAACAACTGCATAATAGGAAATAAAGAAAAAAAAATGTTGTGGAAATAACAAGACTTTGAAAATATTAAATGAAAAGAGTGTATGTTTATCACTAATTCACTACCTATCAAGATCTTTGGCAAAGAAATAAAGTGCAATATTATCTTCTTTAGCGCCACTTTGATGGAACTGTGATGGCCATACACTCAGGCGAGGAACTTCATTCAGAGAAACTTTGTGCGGAAATTTGTTTACCACTTCAGGGACCTTTGGTGATGCACAAGTCGACAAGTGAGCTTGAACTCCACCACATAAATCCATAAAATTTCCACCTCTCTGCACTTCAAAACTCCCTCTGCATGAAAATAAGATAAGCCTATCTTATAAGACATTGTCAATGGAACAAAAGAAGAGGAAAAAAGAGAAAACTAACACCAGAAAGAAAAGGAAAGAAAATGTAGAATATGAAGCAGACAAGATTTGATAACTAATAAAAACCAAGAGAACCATACTGCCAAATGTATTCATATTCTGGAATGGCTGTTGTCTTCACAAGAACAGACATCGCCCCTGAAGCATGATTATGCAAATCCTTCACTGTAGGCTTGCCAGGAACAACAGAAACAGAGTATGCCACTTTGGAAGGGAACCCAGAATCAATGGGCTGCACTGTAAGCTGCTTTAAATTATTGACAGTTGCATTCTTGTAAGAGTCAGAAGTAGAAGTCCCAAGGATTGCATGTCCGTCAGGTGACTGCTCTTGAGCAGCTACTTCATAACTTGAGTCCATGTTCAGCGTTGAAGACTCGTCAGACTGATCGAATACTCTTTTCTTTCTGTATATTTCAGACTTTCTAACCGAAGCTGCATGAATAGCATCTTTCAACCTATTACCTCTCTGCATCTCCTCCCTCGAACCTCTCGGAGCAGAAGCATCAGTACCAGAAGCCTGTGAAATTACAGGTCTACCAAATTCCGCGTTAATTCCTATTTCTTTACATTTTGGACTAGCTACAACAGCAGGCGTACAGCGAACAGAGCTCTCCCTGGCTTTATCATCCTGATCTATCATTTCCCCTGAATGTGGTAACACATCTTCTGATGTTCCATCTACATTACAGTGTGATTTCTCAACAGTCACAGAGCTGGATAAGGATTCATCCTTAAAGCTAACATGGTATAACTTTTGTTCAGAAGCAGAACTAGACATTCCATTCATAGATGAACCTACACCTGCAATGGAAAACACACGGTGATACTTTAGGTTATTAACACTATCTAGTCCAAGATACATAACCATCAAACAAACTATACAAAGAAACATAAAAGTAAGGCACAACCTCGAGCTTGAAGAACACAAAAGTACAGAACTAGCCCAATTACACAATCAAGAAGGAAAAGATTTACCTGAAGTAATTTGAGTGTCAAAACCTTTACGAGTTACACTAGATTTTGATGTACTTAATTTTCCATCAGGTAGTGCAACCTTTGGCTCTCGATTGCTCACAGATGAAAGCAAACTAGTTTCACCACGAGATGCTAGGTCACTCTTAGGAGTTGAGACAGTAGAATTAGCTGTTGTAAAATTAGCCATGGGACGGTCTAGTTTGGACAAAATTTTTCTTTCAACGACACTCCGCTCTTTTGCCTGTTTCAATCCTTTAAGATCTGGAACATGGCTAAACTTTGATGAGAGCATTTTAACTTTTGATTCAGAAACATTCGAACGCCCTGAGCTAGCAGATTTGAAAGACACAGACTTGCCCATAATTCTGGGCACCACCCTCTCCTTCATATCAAGGGAAGCATGTTCTTTAAAACCCTTTTGCTTTTGAGGAACAACTTCATCTACATGTTTAACTTTTGGTTTAGAATTTAACGTGTTGAACGAATTTGACTTTGAAAATGTACCTGCAGGCAGAAATACGATGAACTGTTGTTCTTTCTTAATATAGAACTCTAAAAAATGTAAAAATGAGAAACAACAACCCCACCTAGACATCAGAAAGCAAAAGAGTTGCTATAGATAAAAAGAGGGGTAGAGAGGGAGCATGAAACATGTATCCTGCAGCAATTACTACTCACCCTTGGCCCCTATGCCATTTGAAGGAGTACGTACAGTTTCTGATATATTATTAGTACCCTGAGAAGTCTGATAAGCTGGCCTCAACCTATCCTTATCTATGCTTTTGAATGAAGACTCGCGTGATAGAGCACCCATTCTCTTAGGGCTAGATGGCTTTGGTGATCCCACCCGCATTTCAAGACCCTGCCTTTTCGCAGAAGGAGCCACTTCTATGTTTTCTGCAAGTCTCTTATTAGAGAATTGTGTACTCATAATCGCTTTCTCCATTCTTTTCACCTCCATATCTGAACCTTTAGAATTCAAATACAGAAAAAGATTATGCATTTCACAGCTAAGTAACAGCACATTAGCATGTGTTAACTAATATAATTCAATCTGCTTTACCTTGCTTCTGGTTGTCAGTTTCCTCGGTAAACTTGCATTCCTCACACAGCCATGGACCTTTAGGAACTCTCCGAAGCATTTTTCGCATACAATAGCTGCTTTCAGCAATAATAATGTTAAGAAAATTTTGATCAAAAGCATGAGAACATAAAATATCACAAGAAAAATCCTGACAGCAAAAATAGGATGAAAGACTATTACATGTGTTCTGCACCATCGATGCACCTACTACACATGGCAAGCATATCTTCTCGACCTGCATCCCCACAAATATCACATACTTTTACCTGTTTATGACCCCAAAAGAAAAGGCAACATTTAGTTTTTCAGCTCATAAGTGAAGAAGCCAATACAGGAAATGAGAAGCTATAAAGCATGTCACCCACAGATAAAAATAAAAATAAAAAGATAAAATTGAAGCATTCATAAAGTCTCCAAGAGGAGCCAATAACAAAAATGGATAGACAACCCTTCCTTGTCTTTAACATATGCAACTATCCAAAGTCTACTATCTCTGACTTAAAGCATAAGATAATTAAACCTCAATATAGATGAATACATCACGCATACCCCTCCTAATGAGCACCGATCTGCTGGGATAACATCCTTCAAATTAAAATGTGATGTTCTAGCATGAAAATAGCAAACATTTACAAATTTTTAACAAATAAAGGGGGATGTTTTCTTAATGACGCTGAAAAAGCTGCAAATACTTGTTTTCTCTTTATTATCTTGAAATATGCTAATCATCATTAGGTTTGATCAAACAATTAAGTTACAACGACAACATAAATCAAGAAGCTTATTTACAAATCTTCAGACTACTGGCAAGAAAATATCATTTTATATGAAACCTTATAGGGAGACACGTGAAGCCAGAAAAAATATTGAGGGGGAAGAGACACAAAGAATAAACAAGAAATTGTGCAAACAAGTCATACATACAAATTTTATGGGGGATGGGAGGGAACTCACATCATGCTCCACAATGTCTGATTCATCACTGTCATCCCCAGATGCAGATTGCAAGGGCTGCATGTCAGCTACTTCGACCAACTCATTCGACATAACATCTTTCTCACCATGATCCAAACATTTTGACGCTTCATCTTTTGGGTCTTGTCCATTACTCTCTACTTCCATCTTTGGACACAATTTTGTAGGGACCCCTAAACTTTTATAAGTAACGAATTTCTGGCCAGCAATAATATCTGACTCATTCTTAAATGATGAATCAGCATGTCCAAAAAATTCTGGCAGTTTTCCCTGCATATGATAAGACATGCATCCTCTCCTAAATCAGTACAAAATTGCATAAAAGGAAAGAGATGACCAATTCGTGAGTAAAAGCAAGAGTTTGCACCTTTTTTGTGCTATCACCAGAATCTGCAGGTTTTACCATCTCTGACAAGACTGACTTATGTGCCTTTCCAGATTCTTCTGTCCCTATACTACCAGCTGAAGCTAAACTACAAGACAAATTCTTCCATTCTACGTTCCTGTTATGGTTATTGACTGCCAGATTTGCATCATTGGCTCTGCTTATACATGAAATGTTATCATCATGGACTTCAACAGCATTTTCGGATGTATCAGAAGACCTCATGGTTGCTTTGCTTTCAGCATTTTCAGACAAAGAATCGTGACTTGAATTAACGCTAAGCAGGTTACTTGTCTCGCTGGTGGTATGTTGTAAACTGTCACATGCTTTTCTCTTAAAAGAAGATGAAGTATCTCCCACATTGATAGAATATTGACTAGCCGCATTAACACGACAGGTTTCATTAGAAAATTCATCAGCCTTTGACCCCATAAAAGATCTATTAGGATGCATACAAGATGAACAGGGAGCAGAGCACACGTTGCAAGCCCCAGACTCGCCACTAATATGAACCTTCCCACCTCTGGAATGCTTACCAAACTCTTTTAAAAATTTAGATGACACCTAATAAATACAACGAAATAAATTAGTAGTGGAAGCAATACTTAAATTAACAATTGAGGATTAAAAAGTAATAGGAAAATCCTGACTTTGCAGCATTGACCGTATCAGAGCATGGGCGACGTAAAAATCAAATTAATGAGACAAATCCCACACTCAATGTCACTCTCAGCTTAAGGGAGTAAGGAAAAAAAAAACATATGCAGGAAGCTGCATGTGAGAATCCCTTCAACTGGACAGTAATATTCCCACAAATGAAAATTACTAAACTTGGAATTTGGAACAAGGAGAGATCTTTTAAATTGATATACAACCATTCCCTTGTTTGGATTTATAATAAACAAAGAGATGTATAATTTGAAGTTCATAATTTTCCATCTAAATAGTTGTAATTTCTAAAATTCCAAAAGAGTGAGTATTTTAAGAAAAACAACAACTCTGTACGCCACCATAACCATGACCTCCACTACCTGGTCATCACCACCATCACTTGCACCCTGAACACATCTACCAAACACTACCCCACATTTACAAATTGGTGGCTATAAAAGAACAAAACATAAAATTCCATCTTTAAATCCCATTACACTTTAGGTTAACCAAACAAAAAATTTGGCAAATTCTAGAACAATTCCATCATTTTTAAGTTGTATCATTTTGGAATTCCTCAGTCTCTCCAATTTCCTTGTTCAAACTTATGGTTAGATTAATGTATAAGGGAAATTCCTCCATTGTTCCTAAAATCTGAATTCAATCATCCATTACAACGAACTCCTAATGAGCGGGAAATGGCTAGTGAAATTATCAAAACCCTAATGGATGGTCAACGAAAAACCTGAAGTTTAATTGCCTGCTTTCTTTGAAATAATGGGCTACTGCATGATATAGGAAAAGAAAACTGAAAATAAACAAAGAAGAAAGAAGGCAAATTACCGAGAGTCATCTCACCATAGTCCTCTGAATATCATGATCAACAGGCCGGCCCTTGCATGCGATCACTCCCTCTCCAAACTGCTGCGATACAACCAGAATTACATTAAGCCCAATCTCCGGTACCCAATAACAGAGTGCGGACTCCAATTACTGCATGAAAAGTGAAAAGTAAATCAATTTAGAGAAAGGGAAAGAGTTTTCTATCAGGACCCAAAAACCCTAAACCATGAAATCAAAAATTCCCAATGCAAAGCCATTGCCCATTGCCAATCAATCCAATCATCAATTCAGCGAGTAATCCGATCATACAAAACAAAATCAAGTAATCAAATCAAGAGACGAGAAGAAAAGCATGTCGGTTGAAAATTACGCGCCTTTGATTTCATCCCTTCCTTCCTCCCTTCGTTGGTTCGCCGAGGCAATCGTCCGTCCCAAGTCCCAACCCTAATCTAATCTAATCGAAACCCAAACAAACACTTGGTAGTCCAATGTCCTGCGATGCTCCTGCACGTTTCGATTCGATTCGATTCAATTGAAGCCCTAACTTTCCAGCAAATGGCATTCAAATCAACTCTCAGACCAGAACCAAAATGACCATCTACTCTAACCACACACAATCTCATTTATTTATGTATATAATATATAATGTCTTTGTAAAAATACTTATATACATATATACCTCATATATATTTTCTTGTTTCGTCTCTCTAGTCCTTGTGAGCTTGGGGAATTTCAACTTCATCCTCTCGCTCTGTGGAGATTTATTCTCTATAGAAAATGAGTGAATGAGAACTTTTGTAGATTTGGAATTTAAATGCTGGTCTCCCGTATTTTAAATTATTAAATGGGCCTTGTCTATTTTTTTTTATCATTTTGACCTTTAACAATTTAACATCACGGTTTTTTTTCTCTTAGAGTGCGATCAAACTGTTACAAAAATAAAATTTATGAAGTCTAGCAGAAAAATCGTTAGGATTTTAATAAAGTAGAAATACCATGCTAAAACTAAACTAAGAAAAATACGACAATTTCAAAAGGAAAACAAAAAAGTGATAGTAACATCAAATATTAAATAAATAAAATTAGGTAAAATTTACCCCTAAACAAAAAAATATTATCCTTACCAACTTGATTAGCGATTTCATACTTCTCACATTCGGTCCAAAGGTTTGTTTGATATTTGCTTTTAGTAGAGCCAAAACAATTTACGAGAACCAAAAGCCTTTTGACTATAATTATTAAAAAGATGTAATAATAACCATGGCTCGTAAAAACGCTTTATAGAGAAGCACATGCTAAACGACTCTTCTTAAAAGCACTATCGTGTAGTAATGTGTAGTATGAAGGCATTATTTTGGATCATATACCAATGACCAAACCAAAATTTACTACTGACCGAAATTCTATTAAATAAAAACAATTTATAGATAATCACTTTCTTTTAAGAAGCATTCTAAGTGTTTTTTGCTTTTAAGGTTTTTTTTTTAAATAATAATTTCAACATGTGTTTACTTAAAGCACTTCTTGAGCAATCTTAACGGCCCTAATTCTCATGAAGGTTGATCCCAAAACACTATTGTTGGTACAAATTCGCGCGCAAAAAATTTTGATCCCAAAACATAAATATTTGTAAGTTTTTATCATTAATGTAAATCAAACTTTTGACTTCTTACTTATCAACATGAATGAAGCGCCTAAATAACAAAGGTAGGGATGGAGGGAATAGTTGCTTTCATATTTTTTTTAACAATGATAGCATTAATAGGTTAAATGGTTAGTTGTTAAGGGAAGAGGGAAGGAGAAATATTTGTGAGGGTCAAATTCGTACCATGATGCATAAACATAATTACTTTCCGCACTGCAATAAAAAAGTCATCTACGCATATTTCTTCCTTTGGCTATATTACACAGGAAGCGTGAGCCTCACGAATCACAATCAATCTGAAATGGATTTGCGGGCACACCTAGGAATAATTTAATTTGCATTTAGTCCATCCCCGTCACAGTTCACTTTTATTAATGAGATATTTAGTACTAGTACCCTTCTTGCTTTGAAGAATTCTAAAGCAAAAAAAAAAATATATATATATATATATGGGACTAAATCCAAAGTGTAGGAAGAATTCGAGCGTTGAGAGGAAAAAGTAGAGAATCTGTACGTGGCAATGATGGCATTATGGCAAAGCATACGACAAACAAACTAATAAGGATGGAGGAGCAACTCTTATGGTTGCCAGATTCAACAGCACCTCCTTCGTCCTTTCCTTTCCCCTTCCCATTCTCAGCATACAATACCAGGCAGCCCTTCGGCCCGGTCTGTTTAAAACCATCCCCGCCATCAACATGACAACCGACTGTTGTTGGATGCAATCCATTCGGATTCCTCATCCTTTGGTCGATCATGTAAGAAAAATTAGCTCCAACATACCATTTAGCACCTGCAAGGCAAAGGGCAATTTTTTACATGTAAGACGTAGAGAATACAAGAAAGCCTATCATATAATCAGAAAACTTAATAAATTCAATATAAAATTATACTTGTCCATATTTGAGAATCAATATCCAAAACATCTTTCATATGCTTAAGCAATTGGCATGCTACAACAAAAGATGCCTAGGTTACAAATTACTTCATAGAATAATTAGACTGAGTGGATATCAGATAACTAAATGAATTATATTTGAAATGAATTTGAAGTAACTATTATGCAACCAGTCATTTAAAATCCATAGTTTTCTTCTTTTCTCATTAAAATCCTGGCATATAAGCTCGCAATAGTCTAAACAAACAATTTAACCTTTACATTTGATCCAATTCTTATTCTTTTTTGAATTCAAAACGTAAATTTGTTACATACTTGCCATTAATCAATCGGGTGTTTGTCAGCTTGCCGAGAAGTATAATGTGCAGAAAGCAAAAGCAAAGAAAAGAAAGCACTGGCCACAAAGATTGCATCAAACCATCGGTGATAGAAGTCAAACTGAATATCTCCACCCAATACATCTGTTATGATCAACCTGCCAAGAGATAATGGCTCACTCTTTAAAACTCATTCATCAGCTCAGAAGCTACCTAAATGACGGACTCAATGCGATCAAGCTTATATGACACAAGACCAAAAAACTTCTGAAGGCCATCATTTGGAAAATCTGCACTTTTAGACAGGACATGATTAAAGCCACAGTCTGCAGTTTACAAGCTTCAACGTTTTCATTTTAAATGCAAATACGGTAATACACTTTTACAATGACTAGGATTGTAAACCTTTTTTCAAGTAAATATGATTGTTATTAACCTTTTAAACAATTTCACTTAGTCATGAAGTAATAATATCTTTTATATAGCATGGTATTATAATAGCATCTTCGCGCCAATACTACTGTCATTATATGGGTTCATCTTGCAAGCCAAAGTATTTTGGCCGGTTACTCTGTACTTAACCCCTTTCATACTTCTATATGTAGTATAGATAGAAGAATAGAAGAAAATGTTTTTGTTTCACTGAGAACATAGTCAACTTCTAATTTCAAGTAATTATACATAAATTTCATTTCAAAGTAGGAATTTTAGGTGCACTGTCTACACTAGAGTAAAATAAACTTGCACTTAAGCTCAATACAACTGACCGAAGACAGAAGAACAAAACCAAAAGTTGACAAACATAACCATGCCATTGAACATCAAGGGAAGACAGAAGAACAAAACCAAAAGTTGACAAACATAAAATATCAGCATACCTGTACTCAGTCGCCAAGCTTTTCCTTATCAATAGAATAGAGGACACAAAGTACATTCCCATAATTTCAGAGAGAAACAATACAACATTGCTAGAAGATCCACTTCCAACTCTGGAAACTGCAAAAAAGAACTGTGTACAGCAGAGTAAGAAAGTTAAACCGTAAAAATGATATTTTATGTTTCCATCAGTTGCTCTTCAACAACCACAGACCACTATGGACCAAGGCCTATTCCCAGAAAATGATTAAAATGGGACTAAGGCCTATTCCCAGAAAGTGATTAAAAGGGGACTAAGGCCTGGGTCAGCTCAATTCATTTATTTTCTTGATATAATTGCGGCACTAGCATGTACAACCTAAGACCAATGTGGGACATCTGGTTCTTATCTCCAGATCCAGAAAAACTGTCTTTCAAGTTTCAACTTTCAGCTCCTGAGTTCCTTAATACAGTGGCCTACCCCTTTTGTATGCAACTCGGTCAAGAAAAAAAAGAAGCAAGCATTCAGAACTCATTTATTTTCCCTCTAGAAACTGCAGACTGCATTTTGAAAGTCAGTCCCAAGAAATCCAATCAGCGGATTGTGGTTCTCCAACTTAAATAAGAATAAATAGTAAGGCAGGCATAAGAAGGATTACCTTCATTAAATTTGTCAAGAATCCACGAACTGATATAACAATCAACATTCCAATGAACAAGAGTGAAATATACTGTCGACAAATGAGAACAAATGAAGTGTCAACCATGTGTTCAATAAATCAACCACTAATAAGATTATATCATAAGATTCAACTGCATATTTGCAATCCATAGTAGTAAAAATGTCACACGAAAAATAGCCCATATGAAATAAGGCCAAAATCAGGATTACAATTGTTTGAAACTGTGATTTGCATATAGTCTGTACCACTAAAATGGGAGTCCACATTATCACAAAAGTAATATATTATGTAACTGCAAGTTTGTCCATTGAGAGGGAAAAACACCAATATATATTATTTAACTGCAAGCATGCAGGTTTAGATAGAAACCAAAGGGTCTGCCAATGAAGGTGTAAATGTTAAGCTAGCTAACCTGTGATAGCAAGGCTGCATTGATACCAATGTCAAAGAACTGCAAGAATATGCTAATTGTCATCGTCACAGGATCCACAGAGCCAGCCTGTCAGAGAACGTATTACTATTTACCGAGAACAAAAATGGAAACTAATAGGGTAGAAATCAGAAACAGACATGTAAGCAAGTGATTATAGGTAATACATGAGACATGAAAGAACTACCTCTTTGAAAACAACACTTTGCAAAGACTGCACAGAGAAATTAAAAGTAGTCAGCCACTATTCCAAAAATCAATAGTAACTTCAAGAAACACTTGGACAAGTTTGAAACTTTCCCTCTTTGTTAACATGAAGAAAATAAAATTAATGTTGGCAAACTATGTAACTAAAGTATCTTCAATTCAAACAACCTCATTGAGTAAAAAAAAAAGGCATCTCATACCTTAATCATTTTATATACACAGTAGACTGAGCATGCATAACCTAGTAGGTTCTGCATATGACCCTTCCAGGTTCGAGAATAAGCAGCAGCCTCCTGTCAAGTAAGACTTTAAGTTCATACAACTTCAATCAGGCACAGGTTTAAAGTATTAAAACAGCCCGTGGTTCTTATAAATCTTCTTTTCACCACTTTCAAGTTTCAATCAGCTATGCTTCACCACATTTTGGCCATTAAATATGGGTAAACATTATTATGCCCTAACTTTAGTTAACCGGGTCATTTTTATCATCTATTACACTCTTGAATGGCACATGGAATTGAGTTTTAAATAGCCTACACAATTTTCCAATTCAGAAATCTTCACTTGTAAGTTGTAACACCTTCAATTAAGAGACAACAGTTTTTAAAAAACTATCGCCGTGAATTCTTAATGGTTTTGAAGAGAAATTTCCCTTCATCCAAGCTAGCACATAAGTTCCAGTCTTGCACCCAGGTTGAAAAAAAACCATAATGGCTGAGGTGCATTTTAGCAAAAGTTTATGAAAATTGTAGTACCTAAAATAACAGATGCATGGTTCAGTACAAACAATCACATAGGTCAGCAGCCCCATAGGGAATCACTCCTATAACTGAAATTACAGAACTGGAAGTAAACCTTTGCTTAACGAAGCTCATATATTTCCAGGAATAGCTGCTTTGAAAGCTCTTCCAATGCTAGCACTTCTGCTTCCATGTTTCTGATATCTGTGTAACCGAAAAGAAAAGGGGAAGGGAGAGGGGGGGGGAGATAAGTGAAATAAGACAACTATGACGTCCTTACAGAGTAATTGCACTATGTTGATGGTCTGGAAAGCTTAATACGACAACATATCTAGTAGGTCTCAATGCATGCAAATAACACGGCTAGAGAAGTATTAGAGAACTTTAAAAATTAAGCAATCATTTCTTTCAAAAGAAAATATGCAAGATCTTATCATAAGGAAAAACATAAAGCAATACCAACCTTGCTCCTTTTGATCGTCTTGCACAGATCACACAACAGTGCCAACAATTCTTTTAAAGAAAGATCTAGCTTTTAATTTCTGCAACTATAAATTTAATTAGGCACAAGTCAGGATTAGGTTTATAAACACTGCTAATAACTAAACCCTTAAAGATATGCTAATACAAAATGCAGTTTCTAAGTAACACCAATTAGAACAACAGAATAAGATTATGATAGAGTTAGCACATTGAAATACGATAAAAGTATAGAAATCAAGGTGCACGAGTTTTAACACTTTGGAAACAGAAAAGTATAGGATAGTGAAGAGAACCTCTTCTGGTCCTTGAATGCGTTCCATCTCCATTTGAGAAAGAATGATTTTCTTCTTTTTAGCAATACAAGTCTCGATGGAATGCATGAGCTGTGTTTCCAAGGACTTGATCTCAGTTTCCTCAATTTCTCGGATAAAGAGAGATAAGTAACTATAGAGCAAATTGACAGCTCCAAAACCGGACAAGACAGCCATGACAGTAACGCCAATGACGCCAATGCGACTGACCAACTGAGGCATGGTGAAGAAGCCTTTATCGGGGGAAGGCATAGGGAAGTGAATGCCCCTGCGCCAAAAAGCATAAAGGAAGGAGAGCAAGAACAAGAAGGATCCAAGAGCAGCGCGTTCCTTCCGAAACCCTGAGATGAATAGATGAAACGATTGGAGTTTAAATTTTCGTAAACTAGTAAGTATGGTAGTACAAGGTGTTTGTTAGAGGCTACGGGGCCCTAGAGGCAGTTGGTAGGCGTACCATTGTTGCAGAGCATCAAGAAACAATGATAATAAGGCAACATGAAAACCAGTAACAGTATGAGACAAAACAAATCGAGCTTCCAGTTGAGCCATCGGGCCCTGCAACCAAATCATACAATTTTATGTATTTATTTTATAGAAATCAAACGCAAATGCAAATTATTAAATTATGCAATCAATCATGAAATTATAGTTTCCTTGTAAACAGAAAAGGAAAATGAGAAAAAAAAAAAAAAAAAACATTTGGGAGAGAAAGGGGATGATCTCGAAGAGGACGAGCTGCAGAAGATTGCAGGAGAAGGCGAAGACGACGCTGAAAATGATCTGAACTAAGACCCTCTTTTCTTCGTACTCTTTGTAGAGCCTTCGGTTCAAGAACCACAGCCCCGCCCATCCCAGCAGCCCTAGCGATCCCAACGCCACCACTCCCTCGTAGATTGCCCAACCCCAACCCATCTATTCTCTCTCTTCTGGGAATGAATTCGATCCTCGATCCTCCTCCTCACTATTGAGTATTGACTATCCTGATCGAATTCGTAAGGGCATCCTCCTAAATTTTCATACAAACCATATTTCAATTCAATGAATCTCGAGACATTAACTCACTGGCAAAGTGGGAACTAAGAACGATTTCTCCTGTTTCGTTTGTTTTTTCTGAGGGAATCTTTTTTCGGTTTTGTCGCAGGGAAAATTACGTCACGTTAACGGTTTTTTTTTTTTTTTTTTTTTTTTTTGCATGTTAGTGAAAAATATGTGAAACATATAGTTTACTAGATACGATATACTTGATACATCATACTTGATACAATATGCTTGATACAATAAAAATAAGGGTATTTAGAGTTTTTAAGAAAAAATAAAATTATATATGACACCACCATCGTCACTATCATTAGCACCACCTGGTCTGACACGCTCCGATCCTGATATTCCCCGAATACCAGGATAGGCACGTGCTGACCGACACCATAGGATGACGAAAGTCATTTATTGAGTGCAAAAGCTGAAAACAAGGAATAGATAAGACTTATAAATATAAAAGAATAATGAATATGCATTTAAGGAACGTGTTCAGAGCATACAACTAACTATAACACTAAAATAAATAATATAAAATTGAATGAAATAAATGATGGATCCTACACTGAGAGGACTCGAAGATGCCGATATGAAAGTGTCTGAACGCCGGGATTGTATGCCTCGATTCTAAGTCCTGAAGGGGGCGCAAAACAAACATGAGTGGACCAAGTTGATATATATATACTAAAACAGTTATCAACGTATTAACCCCTAAGTTTTATGAAAACACATATATATCATGATAAACATAGGTTTTCCGAAACCTAGCATGCCGTGCAATGTCTCAAATCATAACTTGTATATATAATAACTACTAGTGAATGTCCGATAACTTTCCAGGCCTCATGCTGGCTTTCCATCTCTGAGCAAACAGTCAGAGGAAAATAACCCCCATGCCCTATGCCGGCTCCCCGTCCCTGTGCTAATAGCCAGAGGAAAAACACTTCAGGCCTTATGCCAACACCATAACCGTCACCTGGGACGGACCGGAATCTATCCCTACGTCCCTTAGTGGAATAAGGACTACTAGGTAAGTATAAAACCATTGAACATACATATATTGAAAAACAACTTCATAGAATAAAGTCATTCATCATCTATATTATAAAGAGGTGTTCGAAACATATTCTAAATATCATATCATCATCCATCAGATATTCTACAAGAACACGGGTTATAGGAAAAATAGTAATAATTCAAAATAGTCTCAGTAAGCATGTTATCTCAAAGCGTTTCATTATTCATAATCATTAAATCATATTTTTCATGTATGCATTTCTACTATCAAAACATGCATTTTTAGAAGAGGTCCACTCACAGATACTTCGCCGCTGAAGAGCCACGCAAATTAGCGAAGACGAAAACGCCACAATAATTGCCCCTAAGCACATAAAGGGTCCAATTAATAAAACTCTATTATAACAATTTAATTTGAGAAAACGGACGTCGGAAACGGATTCAGGACGTCGAATTACCTTAAGAGAGTTCCGGGTAAGTTTTGTAAAAGTCAACAGAATATTCCTTGAATATTCCCTGGCGGAATATTCCCCATAAAGGTTTTTGACCAGTTAGGGTTTAGGGTTTAGTAAGGACTTGGCCGGAAAAATGCCTCGAAAGCCACGGAGGTCACCGGAAACTGGGTAAGATTCAAATGCATATAACTTCCTCAATACTCAACGAAATTGGGTGAAACAAAAAGGAAAGTTGTAGTACTCAACGAGACGAAAAGATTGATACCTTGCATGCCAGCCAACTCGCTGTGGTTTGGCCGAAAATTGGCTCGAAAGTGACGAGTTCCTCGCCAGAATCTGGGAAAGTCTCTCTGATGTGTTTCTTTGTAGTTTCGACAACCAAAACACACAGATACAATCAGAAATGAATTATGAAGATAATAATACTTACAAATCCTAGCATTAATTGTTTAACTCCCCAATTTGCGGGACTGACTATAATACTTACATATGTTTAATATCATTATCATTTGATGGTCAAATATAGTTCATATGAATATACGTGTGTAACACAATCATCGTCGGATTGTCAAATAATGATTATATTAAATATATATATATAAAAGTTTTGAAATCAAATCCTCAATTTGCATTTTTTCATCAATTTGTCTTCAAAAGAAGTATATTTTCATATAATGAAATTCTCTCTTTGGCAGTTATTTTTCTCTCCCTCTTTCCTCTTTCACTACAAAATATCTAGACCAAAAAACATAGAGTGTTTTTAGGAGTGAGTCCAGTTATCTAATTATATGTTTTTATTTCTTTTATACTCATTCTGTAACATTCCACATCGCACAGGGGAGTGAATCATGTAAGCCTTATATGTATGTTCCCATCTGTACCTAAAATGGACAATATCGTGTTACGGCAAAGTCGAGCCCGGGATGTGGTGGGGGCCCGGGCCAGGATGTGACACATTTTATGTTTTATAAATATATTAAAAATCAATTAAAATATTATGCATTTTCCAACTCCAAAAATACTAATATACTAACATAAATTTATGTGCAAAACATTATACCCTAACTCAAGTAACAAATATATGAACCTATATTATACATATACGTGAGATATGAAACCTAATTAAAAGGTAGAAAAAAACATAACATACCTACAAGCAAGACACATAAATTTATGACAGGTTGATTATAAAAAAAGAATTTGTCATATAGGTTGATAAATATAATTAACCAGTGATATAGGTTGATTATAAAAATAAAAAATAAAATCTATAAATGGGGTTTAAAGCAGGAGGAAGGACGATAAATAAAAAAAAAACAAAGAGATAATTGGGAAGAAATTTGATTTTTATAATAAATCTTATCATTGAATAGATAGCTATTGGTAATTAAATAATTAATATAACAAATTGGACTTATTTTAATAAATTGGACTATTTCTACTATTGGCTCAAAAAATTGGACTTATATCAAGTTGGGAAGTGTTATTGGCACTCAAAAAAATCTCATTCTACACTCCTCACAAGTGTTTTTTTTTTTCTTCTAAATATAGAAAGTTTGAAGTGTAGAATGAGATTTTTTGAGTGTCAATAACAATTCCCTATCAAGTTTTCCTTTTATTTTAATAACTTTTAACCAGCCCACCTATTGAAAATTTGCAAATTCCACCCTTGCATTTTAATCTTCCTTTAAAATAATAAGATTAGAAGGGATGAACTTCCTTCACATATAGTCCCCTTCTGATCCCCTTCAAATAAAAAATATCTTTCACTTTTATCTTCAATATACATTGAAATTTGAGAATTTGAGAATTATCTATTAAACTTCAATCATATCATGATTAAGTCACGTCAATATCTATATTTTTTTTTATAGATAAAGACAAAATGAAAAATGTGAGAGGATGAGAGGGAGGGATAGGAAGGGGGAAAGTCATACTCCGCCACCTTATCACCCCACTAAAAAAGTTATAAGACAACTAGACGACATGAGCAACATTGATGAGCGTACAATAGGTGTAAGAAGAGATTGTAGTATTTTGCACGAAGTTTACATAAGCTATAAAAAGGGAAATTCGGATTTAGGTGCATACCATGTATATTAAAATTTAGCTTCATTTATGATTACCGACAACTAATAAACACTTTAATGTGAATACTCTGTTTATACTCAAATTTTTCATAACTCGAATTCTTTCTTTTTCTCCTTCATGTTTGTAAATATGTCATAATAAAAGATACTATCATATTAACTCACATGCGCAGCACTGTTCTAAAAATCCCCGCCTAGCGCCGCCTAGGCCCCGCCTAGGCGCTAGGCGGCAGGTCACCGCCCCGATTAATGCCTAGACGTTTGAAAATTAATGAAGGGCGCCTAGACTAGTTGAGGCGCCCGCCTAGACCGCCTAGCCCGCACAGACCCGCCTAGGCATCTGCCTAGGTTACGACTCACTTTGATAGAAAATAGATAACTTTCAATTTGCATTTAATTTTTTTCAATAAATTGGAAGAGACTTGTTGAATACTTAAATGGGCACACACTATATATGCTTGTTCCCCATGTTTTCATTATGTTCCAATACTTTATAATACATATGTCATTCTATTTTGTAGTTTATGATGAAATTATATATATTTTAAGTATAAACAGACACTTATTTACACGAAATATAATGGATTTACTTATATCCGCCTAGTCCGCCTAGGCGCCCGCCTAGACCCCGCCTAGCCGCCTAGGCGCTAGGCCCTAGCCCGCCGCCCGACTAGCGCCTACCGTCTTTTAGAACATTGCGCTACACCCTATCATAGCTCTAAATTAAGCTAGATCCCATAAAAACTCGAAATTAAACAAGAGTAGTACCACGATGGATGTCATTGTCATTGTGTTGCATTTTTTTTACCACAAAAAAATGTCATAATAATAGCTATTAAAAGGGTGTAGTAATTTTTTTATTTTCCCGCCAAAAGGAAGACAGGGTCGGAGAGGTCAGAGAACCAATTGGGGGTGGGTTATGAAACCCTAAATATGGCTAATTATGTAGCCTTTTTCCAAAAATAAAATAAAATTAAAATATGGCTAATTATGTAGAGTGTAGAAGAGAAGAGCATCAATGGGGTCTGCATCTGCAAGTGCGGGTGATTCACCGCCCCCATCAAGCCCCGATGCCGCCCAAAACAACATCCAGGTCCCTTGCGTTCCTTTCCGTTTGTGTTTATTTATGCTTTATTATTTTTATCTCTACAAATCTTGTCTAATTTTATAATTAAGCAGCATTTCTTCGTTCTTCACAAAGCATCTGAAAAATCAACTTCTGGTGGGAAAGCCCGAAAGAGGCTCGACCTATGCCCAACAAAGCTTAAGGAAGGCGACGAGGGCTGTGTTCGCTCCCTAAATCCGCCAAGGGGCCTTGCGGGCAAGCTGGGGATTTACTTCACATACGAGATTGGTGGGTGCGACTACTAGATGCCGCTAGTAGACGAGATTTGAATGATTGAGGTTGCGCCTTTTGACTTCAAATCAAGAGATTGTGCCATTTGAGTGAGAGTTGCTCAAATTAAGGTTATTTGTTTGCCTTAAAAATAAAGACTTTACTTATATGGAGAGATAAAATAATATGTAAATGACAAGGTTGCTTGGAAATATAAATGACAGAGGAAAGTGACTAATATTGCAGATTGCTTGTAATTTATATGACTGGAAATGAGTACATAAAAGCTACAAATGAGATCGATACCGCAAGTGAGCAGCATAGCTAATAAACTAGATAAAAAAAGGCTTTTGGCAAATCTGGTTTGAGCATAGTTTGTGCTTGTATTTGTTTGTTTGATTGAGTGTCCCTAATCATTGTGCTTGTGCTCCTTTATATAGAGGTCTGGAGGAAACCCCCTGCTGAAGACATTGCACCTGCCCGAAAGAAACTTGGGCAATTTGTATTCCATTACTTGGGCATCTTGTATTTCACTTGCCAACTTGCATGGAGAAATAATATTAAAAGGGGAACTTGCATTTCCACCACATGCTTTCATCACATGTTTTCACACTTGTAATAAACTAACAATTTAAAAGAAGCAAGTTGGCTTCTTTCACATATTCTTGCCCGAAAACATGCATGGTGACTTTCCATCCACTTGAATGAAAAAATATGCACTTTATCTTTGATTAAACAACTATCTTGGCAAACCTCCACCACCAAAACAAATGGGCAAAATAATATTATAATGTCAAACTCATCCACTTGCAACCAAATATCTTTCCAAGTTAGCTTTCTTGCATATTAATCATTCAAATACCATATTTTACCCAAATTACCTAAATAAGTAAAAATGGGTATATTTTGAGTGGAGGCTGCTTGCGAATGGAAGCCTTTCAGTTAGTTTGGTCAGGAATCGAATCCTCCATCAAGGACGTTCTGAGGAATATGAATGCTCAGGTTTTCAACCCGATACACAGCTGGGTATGCGATTCCTTCGGTGCTATGAAGCCAATTGCTCCCATCCCTTCTCCTCTCGGCACTTTTCCGATTGTTACCCACGCTACTTCTTGTGCACAGCTCTTCACTGCGCTCCTTCACACCAGTATGTTTTTGCTCTTCAACATCTCTTCCCTTTTAATTTATCCTAATTCCAACTTGAGTTGATTGAGTTGACCGATTGACTCATTACTGGCAGGGAATATGGAGTTTGTTGACGATTTTTTGACATTTCAAGAGCTTGGCCTCAGCCTGAAATCTCACGGATGCCATGTCGCTAACCTTTCCTCTCTCGACTTTTCACCGAAGAATGGGATTGCTGGTTGTCTTTCAAGTTTATTGAGACAGTTTTTGATGCGCTCTTTTGATGTAAGTATTTACCTTTCTTTATCCCTTCAATTTAAATTATACAACAAGTAGATACTTACTCAATTTAATTTATTTTATTTTACTCAGGCAGGTGATATGTCCCTATTGGCATCATGGTACAGCCAGCACGGAAACTATGGTTCTCCGGTGGTTGTCATTATAAACGACATGGAAAGATGTTCTATTCCTGTCTTGTCTGATTTCATTCTTATGTTGAGGTATTCTAACCCCAACCCTCACTTTTTGCTTATGCAATAAACAACACAGATACTCTCCGTCCATCCTCTGTGAGTACAAGATTTTGCTTACCTGGGCTTGTAACTTGGTCCACTATTTGTATCAGTGAATGGGTTGTCAAGATCCCAGTCATTTTAATAATGGGAGTTGCAACAACGTTGGATGCCCCAAGAATATTTCCTTCAATGTGCTGAAGAAGTTGTGCCTTTGCATGTTCACTTTGGGATCACCGGCTGAGCGGATGGATGCAGTTGTTGAGGCTGCTCTTGTGAGGTGCTGCTCTGGTTTCGCTGTGGGTCACAAGGTGGCTATGTTTCTGCGAAACTACTTCTTCAATCAGGATGGTACACTGGCATCTTTTATTAGGGCTTTGAAGGTTGGTAATTAAGTTGTTGCATTTCCTCTCATGTTCTTTTGCCATCATGACTAGGCCCCTGCTGATGTCAAAATGTATTTTTTAGATAGCATCTGTCCAACATTTCTCATCGGAGCCTTTAAGCTTCATACTTGGTCGATTGCTTGTTAAAGAAGGCAGCAAGGTTAGCATCCATGAAGTATCACTTTCCTCCTTGTGTCCACCATGTTTACAATGTTATACATTGATAAATAGCATTCGAGCAAGATGCATGACTTATACCCACATTTTTACTCATATTCCTTTTCTGCCATCTCTTATTTAGGTTTTTCATTTAATTGACAAAAGAGAAATATTTTTCCCTTTTGTACTCTACTGAACTGTAACAAAGTGGATAATTGCTAACTGATCCCTTCATGATCCTTTTTTGGATTTGGATTCTGGAAGGAAAGGTCTTTTGACACAGAACATTTGGTTTATGTATTGATGTATTTATATGCAATCAGATATGCACACGTTGGAATGTCCATGAAAGCAACAATAACCAATTTGGCGATTATTGCTCCCTGCTTGCATTCTTTGTGATTTTATTATTTTTATTTTATAATACCATGCATCCATGATAAGTTTTCTCCAACCTCCCCCAACCCAATGCCAAACGATGTTTTGCATATTTTTACAAAGATGTAATCTGGCCATTGAATGGATCTCAGAATGAGAAAGTGATCAAGTGTGCTTCCGAAGTTTTATGTCATGGAAGATAATCGCAATCCTAAGATTTAACAATATTTTTACATTTTTAGTAAAGGATGAGTTCAAAATGTGGATGAAAAAGATAACGTTCGGACATCTGATGGAAATTCTGTCACCAGGGATCAATTGGCTGAACAAACTGATATCAATATAGCTCATGGTTTGACAGAGTCGAAGAGATTGTCGATGCTCTGGAGCACTGTTGTTCCAGAGCACTGTTGTTCTGGTGACTACTTTTTTATATTTTATTTTTATACAGATACTAATTATTAGTGCTTCAAGCCTTCAACATTCCTAAGCTTAACATCTTCCAACTTGTAAGCCTAAATGCATATTTTGATATGTTTTTACAGGTTTTGGCACCTCAAGCTGAATTTTTGTATCTAATGTCTGATGAGCGAAGGAACACTGTTTAGTGTTTATTTCTTCTTTTTATTTCTTATTTTTGTATTTTCTGTATTTTGACACACAAGTGTTTTGCAGTGCTTATATGAAGCTGGGAAGTTCGACAAAATTCAATTGTTAGACTTATTTTGCGAGGTGCTTGATCCAGATATTTACAACTCATTGGCTTCTGATAATGATAATCTCACTGGAGTGGGAAAAAGTTTTGCTACATCTTTGTCAAGTGATCACCGTGTGCTTGAACAAAATTTGAGCTCCCGAAAGGGACACCTAATTTGTCAGGTAGTTCGCAAAGTGAGGTAAGTAATGTGGCCTAAAAAATTCAGATGCACTGAAGTAGGTCTCATGTTTCAGTTGCATGCATGGTTTACTTTGCCTGAAATTGTTGAGAAGCATAGTTTTTTTTTTTTTTAATTATTTTATTTATTAATATTTATGCTTTGCTGTTTCATTCTTATTTAAGCACCATGATAGTTAGTCTCAATTTAGATGAGTCTCACTTTCTCTATTCCATGTTTTGCTAGATGTCATTCCATTTTTTATTTTTTATTTTGTTTTACATATTTTTATCATTTATGTTCATCATAATACTGATTTGGAAGTTTTGCTTATCCGTTAACTTAAGTTTCCTTTTTTCTTTGTCGGTAGTCTCTAGTTTCTGAACTGTCTAAACTTTGGAATTGACCAGGGAGCTTCCTGCAGTATTGCTCTGTCAGTTGCTCAAAAGTTGGGAAGTTCTCACTGTCAATGTTTTTGAGGTATGACTCTACGACAGGGGTTTCTTTTTTGATAGATTTGAGGTATGACTCTATGACATGGGAAATTCTTATCACATTGGTTGCCAAAATTGCTTGGAAGTGGTCCTTGTATTTTTTCTTTCCATGATTAGGTGTTGCTTAGATTTTTTGGGTTGCATGTACGGGTTGATGAGTTGTGTTGCTCGACAGGAGGTATAGTAATGCTGTGCTATTTGGAGAAAAGAAGACTGGTTTTCTGAACTGAATTTGTCACAGAACTAAGAGCTTGTGTTTTGTGATCTTGTTCTGCATGCTTTGTTATAGACTTTCTTTCTTCTCTTCTTTTAATTCTTGAATATCTTAGTAGTGAATATATGCACAGAAGATAATTTGGAATTCTTCGTTTGCACATAAGTCCTAAAGGAAATCTTGATCTACTATCTTTTATTAGTTAAATACTAATCAAACAATTGAATATCAACAGAGGATAATTTGGAATTTGGACATACATCTCATCATTTATCTTTTCCTTAACTCAATATATATTTATTTCCTGAACATTTGTGAAATCTGTTGATGGGAATATATATTTCTTAACAGCTTTAAAGGTATTCAAAGGTCTATGTGTGCCTTAGAGATGCTAAACATGTAAAGTGAGTGCCTTACAAATGCTAAGCTTTGTTGTAATTTTGTCACCTTAGTCTCATCATCTCACGAGTCTCACCTAGCTATTACTATAGCATGCTTCAAGCAGTGATAGTAGTTGATTACTAAGTTAATTGAGTGACCATAATAGATTCATGAGAAGGTAAAGGAGCTGCAGTCATTATTGAAATTTGAGTGAGGAAGTTGCAAACCAGATTTGACTGACATATCCAGGTAATCTCTCTCTCTCTCTCTCTCTCTCTCTCTTATTTATTTATTTATTTATTTATTTTAAACCTCTGTTAATGTGACAGGAGAAATAGAGCTCACAGTGGAAAAGCTGCTATATTAATTGACTGCATAGTTAGGTAATTCTTACTACTTTGCATTTGTCTTTTAAAAACTTATTACCCTAAACCCTAATGAACTGACCTAATCAATCTTGAATCGAGAGTGGAGTAAGAATGGATGAGATGGTACTAAATTACTAATACACCAGAATCGGAATGGAAACCAGTTTAATTACTAAAATGCCCTGAGAGCTGTTGGGTTAAAGTGAATGGGTAAACTTGAAATTTTAGAAATAAATGTGTAAATAATAAATTTTGATTCCTTGTTTTCCAAGAATCAAAATACTAGCTCCCAAAAGAGTCCAATTCTTCCAAAATCAGGAGTCAATCCTTGTTCTGTGCAGGCCCCACTTATACTTTGATTCCTGCATTTTTAGTGAACACATGAATAATCCGTATTCGTCGTCCAACTCTTTCTTTTGATTCCGCATGTGAATTATTAAACATGAAGAATGGAGCCTATTGACTTCTCTCTTTGCAGTGATAAGGTTGGCAAACACATGACTCCTAATATCATAATAAAGCAATTGAAATGTGCTTTCTTAATACCTGTTATCTGGATTTGTTTTGTACCTTACTATCTGGTTATTGAAAAGCATTCTAGGCTAATATTTTCCCTTTTATTTTATTATTTCTTCATGACAGGTATTTCATGATGCCGATTGAGTGCATACATCTTCATGAGATTTCCTGCTTTAGAAATGTTGAAAAACTTCAATCGGTAAGCATTGTATTGGGCTGCTGTGGTTAATATACATATACCAGCAACTTATTACTTATAATATATTTTGTATAGGATTTTCTTACTACCAGATTTTCAGATATTGTTTTGATATTAAGCAATGAACATTGAAACTTTTGGAAGTTTGATATGTAATGTTTTGGCAGGTTTATTTCTGATCAGATTTAGCTGATTAACATGCCTTCCACTTATGAAACTTTTTAAACTTAATTTTGGAACTCTATATAAGTCATTTCGTAACTTCCTACTTATTTCAGGTTTTAATTGGCGACTCGAGGAAAAGGATTCAAGTGGATCTTTTGGAGTTCCATAAAATCCTACAATGCAGTTGCTGCAGTACGAGTGGCAACACTCCATTGTCTCCCATGCCTGATACCTCAATTGTGTGAGTATAACCGTAGCTAACCCATTGAAATTGTTTGAAAAGCTATGAGAAATGTTGACACAAGTTATGGAAGCCACAATTCAAGTTTGCACTTTACTTTTTGAATAGTGATGTTAATTTTCGGATTCGTTGCGTTTATATGCAACAACTTTGTGGTCTAGGTATGGTAGGGTCTCTTGTATTGATTATCAGAGGCAAAATCAAATTTTCTACAAGTTTCATATCATTATGCATGTTCGGTAAATCTTGAATTTTTTCTCGTTTGTATGGGCCTGCAAATAAATTTTTTAGAGCACGGGGACATGTATTGCTTTAAGATTGTTATTACATGATCATTTTATCTTGTAGGTATACCCTGGCTCAAGAGCACGGGGATCTTATCAACCTTCATGACTGGTTCCAGTCTTTCAAGACAATTACTATTCAGTCCAAGAGGAAAGCGAAATGCAAGTTAAAGCAGTCCCCACTACCCAAAAAAAGAAAAGAAAGCAATGACTCGGAAAACAAGAGTGAAGCATCTATTCAGTATCCTTTTAGTTTTTCATTCTTCACAGTGCACATCATCTTCATTTGTAGTGAGTGATGCAGTCTCGTTCGGTGAATATATAGATGAATTATGCATTCAACAGCCTTATGATTTTAAACTAAAGAACTGACCTAATCAAAGATGTTTATGGTGCTAGACATAATCTTACTATTTTCTATGGAAAGATCAAAATACTAAGTCACGAAACCAAATCCCAACATCTCTTGTTTATCGTTTTCTGACCATGTGAAAGAGACAGTTACACGTTGAGAGATGCAATGAAGTTCCCGTAGTTTTCAATCACACATCTGCTTTGTTTTTATAGGTGCATAGCAACAGCATGCATTGCTTCTGCCTGCATCAAGGATTATGTTCTGTAATGTTTTGCCTCATATTGACTACAGAAAATTTGAGTTGGATGTGCATCATGATCCTTAACCTTGCCTTTTCACAGAGCACGATTTTGCAGGGCAATCACAGAACTACAGATTACAGGCCTCATTCGGATGCCAAGCAAAAAACGTCGCGACTGTGTGCAGAGAGTGGCCTTTGGTCTGTGACAAGCTGTACAAGTTCTGTTGGCTCTTAGTTTTCCCCTTTTACTTGCATCGCCTCGGAAGATTATCGTGAAACTACAGATATTGTCCTTGTCTGCTTTAGAAATTATGCATGAGCACGTAGGCACATTATGTATATACAGTACGGATGATCCTCCTTTCTGTTGAGAATATCGCGTTTAAGAATGGGAAAAACAAATAACCAAGATAAATAACACCAAGAAATTACGTGGTTCGGCAATATGTGCCTACGTCCACGGGACAGCAACAACAATCTTTCACTATATCAATAATGAGTACAACCAATAATCTTGCCAAATCTCTAGAACTAAGACTTGACGAAAAACCTGAAAGAACAAGAACAAGAAATACACTATCTCTTTTCTTTTCTCTCGCACACACAATATTCTCTCACTCTAATTCCTTGAGTGGTATACAATTTATTGTTTTGCTCCCTTCTTAAAACTAGTACAATAGCCCATTTATATAGACATAATAAAGGTCTTCTTCAATAGGGATTATTAATCCTAATTGGAATCTAGTTATGAATCATACTCCAATTGAGAAACTAACTCTAATTGGGTAAACAACTCCAATTGGGAAAACAACTCCAATTGGGAAAACAATTTAATCCTCTAAGACTATTAATTCCTAATAGACTTAGGACAACTAATCATGGGCTGGAAAAAACCCAACAATCTCCCCCTCCAGACCATGAGGAAGGTATACCATAATAGGATTGCTCTTCTTGACCAAACTCCCATTGATCGAACTTTTCATGACCAGACTCCCCCTGATCGAATTACCCATAACCAAGCTCCCCTTGATTGAACTACTCATTAACCAAGACCCTCTTGATTAGATTTCTCTTGACCAGGCTCCCCCTGATCGCAACACCCATCGTCATTGGCAAAGGCAATTATAGACTTCTTTGCCAGAAAATATCACTTATCTTCATCTTGGTTCAATCAGCATCAGACATACTTGCTGGCTTGCTCTTAACACCTTCAGTAAAGCATGTCCTCCTCTTGATTTCCACGTAACCCAATTACAGCAGGTTGCACCCTCCATTCTAAATCGATATCAGCCAAACCAGGCTCTGATACCACTTGTTGAGAATATCGCGTTTAAGAATGGGAAAAACAAATAACCAAGATAAATAACACCAAGAAAATACGTGGTTCGGCAATATGTGCCTACGTTCACGGGACAGCAACAACAATCTTTCACTATATCAATAATGAGTACAACCAATAATCTTGCCAAATCTCTAGAACTAGGACTTGACGAAAAACCTGAAAGAACAAGAACAAGAAATACACTATCTCTTTTCTTTTCTCTCGCACACACAATATTCTCTCACTCTAATCCCTTGAGTGGTATACAATTTATTGTTTTGCTCCCTTCTTAAAACTAGTACAATAGCCCCTTTATATAGACATAATAAAGGACTTCTTCAATAGGGATTATTAATCCTAATTGGAATCTAGTTATGAATCCTACTCCAATTGAGAAACTAACTCTAATTGGGAAAACAACTCTAATTGGAAAAACAATTTAATCCTCTAAGACTATTAATTCCTAATAGACTTAGGACAACTAATCATGGGCTGGAAAAAACTCAACACTTTCGACTAACATTAACAGGATGGGCTTCGGACAAAAGATCAAGAAGTAGAAAGGACATTAGTGATTGTATGTACCAAATATTATTATTATTATTATTATAAACTTTATTCTTTGGTAAAATATTATTGTAAACTTTTAGTTACCAACTGATTACATGATAGTCTTTAAACTAGTTATAAATAAATAACGTGCGTACTCCATAGTGAGTTTAACATGAATAAGCAAAACCCTCACATATTTGACCCCCGAAAGAGACCAAATTATTGTGTTTTTTTTGGGTAATGCTAGAGAGATCAAATTTTTTAAACAAAATTTGCAAATCAAATGATATGGTTGTAGATGATTGAATTATTAACTAAATATCGATTAATGTGCTTGTTTCTTATTGTTGATACATCATTTGGTATAAAATTTTGATTTAAAAATTTAGTCCCCTAGTATTATTTATTTATTTTTAACTCATTAGGCTCTGTTTGGTCAGCGTAGAATTTACTTTATCTCAACAGCCAGAATAAGTTGAAAAGAAAATGCTGGGAGAGAAAAATAGAGGGGTGGGATTACGAGAGAAAGCTACATGGTGAATTGAATTGCCTTAAAGGATTTCCAAGAAAATTAAAAGTGAAAGTAATGGCGCTTTTCCTGGTAAATAATTAATCAATGTATTCTTATATTCCCTTCCCTTTTTTTAATTAATAGTAATTGATTTGGGTATATGTAGTTTTCAACATTCGTATCGCTGAAATTCAGTATGTGTATGATTGCATGGTATTATATACCACTAATATTCATTTTAAAAGGCGGGGAATGTTTTCAAGTTAGATGCTAAACAAGTTACAAAATCATCTCTTCCTCTCATACACGCAAAAGAAATTTTCATGCAAGCAAGAATTAAACTTGATAGTACACTGCACTGCATAGATAATTGTTCACATGTTTAAACAATACACCACCCATCTAATAAATAGAGTAGTGTTATGCACACATTTTTTTTTTACTTTTCATACATCATTTTCAAATTTCGATTATCGAATTGAACAAATTAAAAAACAAATCAATGATTAAAAATTAATAAATATTACGTGGAAGGTAAAAAATAGGGTAAATTACACTGTACCCCCTCAGGTTTGGGGTCTATTACAATCGCATACAACATCTTCAAAACATTTCGCTTTCGTACCTCAACTACTATTTTATTTCAATATAGTACATCCGTTATATTTTCTATTTATTGATCCGTTAAAAGCTGACATGGCTGCCAAATGTGTGCCACGTGGCAAAAATAATAATTTTTTATTCATCTAAAATGTTGAGATAATACCACATTTGTTGGTTCACGTATTCGGCTTCAAAAGTTCAAAGTGGATCTCATTCATCCCAAACGTGCTAGCTAGTAGACTTACTGTGGAGGGTGATTCATAAATTCTTATTGATCGTCTTTTCATCGCTGCTTGATGCCTTGGCAAATTAAAACTATTAGCATAGACATTTTAGATTTAGCTAGTGATTTCTCCTCTATTTTCTTTCTTTAGCTATTGCTAATTTTGAACATCAATAAGCCTCCAATTGTATTTGGTTAGACTTTATTTCTTCGTATTCTAGATAGGCTCTCATACTTGACTCTTCTTGTTTGAGTTGCCCCATACGCTTTACTTTTTAATTTAGGAAAACTAATGAAAAATGCTAGAAAAAAATTACCATGTTATAAGTTTTGTTTAATGATTAGTACAAGACTCATATCAAAGTAGTCCAATTAAAAATGGTCAAACTATAATAAATTATGATTTGTCGATTTTACCCCTAACTTTTTTAGGTTGATTCCATATTTTCGTCGTTAATGGAGTTCATCGTTGTTTTGGACCTTCTTCTTTTTATTTGAAACAAAAATATAGATCCTCATGTTATTTAATTTATATTTTGTATTATTTTGTTGAAATGTGATCGTCGTTATTATTCATAGTGTATTCGAGGTATTGTTTTTCAATTTTTCATCGTCAATGGAGTTCATCGTTTGTTTCTCCAGAAAATAAATTTGAAATCTGCATGCTATTCAATAATAACGACGTGTTACTGTTTCTGAAATCTAAGTCACTGTTTCTTAAATGTAAGCTAGAAAAGAAATAGTGAAATTCACTGTATTTGGATTCAAAGCAAAATAAGCACCATATTTCTTAAATATAATCAACTGATGGATGAAAGAAAAGAAACAATCAAAGGTTAAAACATAGACTGTTCTAGAATTAAGTCACTGTTTATGGAATCAAGTCATTGTTTATGGAATCAAGTCATTGTTTCTGGAATCTAAGTCACTGTTTTTGAAATTTAAGTCACTGTTTCTGGAATTTAAGTCACTGTTTCTGGATTTTGGTTTTTTCTTTCCAGATACAGTGTTTGTTTATGCACAGACAAAACAAACACTGTATCTGAGTTTTTTTTTTTTTTTTTTTTTTTTCAAAAAACAGTGTTATGTTTTGGGTTCTCCTGAAACAGTTTTATGTTTTGGTTTTTTTTTTCCATACACTTTTTCTCTGGTTTTTGCCATTAAACTTCTTTGAACTTGTTTCAGCTGCTTTGTTCCGATGAATGCTTCATTTTTCAACTTTGATTTGAACTTTGATTTGGTTGTTTTTGAAATTGGGGAATTACCGGGCAATTGGCAGTTAGATGATGAAGATGATCCCCTGCCGCGGGGACATGATTCTGCTGCAGGTGACAGTGGGCAATCATCAGGAAAGAAGAAGAAAGCTTCATTTAAAGAGAAGTCAAGTAGAAGGGAAAAGAAAATGGGGAGGTGGGGAAGAAGATCAGATGTGAAGAAAATGGCTCAAGGAGAGAGAAGAGCAGGCATGAGGAAAGTGGCTCAAGGAAAGACGAAGGGAACAAGAAGATGAGGAGGCGGAGATATTCCCAAAATAGTGCCAATAGTTTTGGTCCTTATGGTGGTGCATGGACTCGGAAGAATATTTGTTGGCCCGTGGTGACACACCCCAATCCAGAGGATCAAGGCGTGCTGACCGTCACGTGAGCGTGACGTAACCAACAGTGCGACACGGAAGCATGATAATACAAAAATACGAAGGAATTTAAACCAATCTCTAGATGAACAACCTACTAGAGTAATGGGGGAGTTAAGATAATACACAAATTCAGAGCATAGGTTTTAGTGCAGTCAAGTAAGACTAAAATAAAGGTACTTCACCCTCGGGTGAGTCCTACATGTCAAGAGTCTGTCAGAATGCCGGAAAAGACCTCGAGAGCCACCAACCGCTAACTAGAACCTAGAGGGGCGCAAAACAAAATGAGTGGGTCAGTAAAATCAAGATTTTTCCAAAAACATTTCATTAAAATCATTTCTATCCCCTCACTGTAAAACCTGTATACTTTCCCAGAAAATAGTATATATATAAAATCATATATATATAAAATCTCAAAACTCATATTCCAAATCTTTAACATTTTTCAAGAAAACATGCCATGCCATGAATCAATTTATAAATCAGGTGAAATAAGGAATCAATCGGAGACCCTGCAGTTGGTCCTATACGATTAATTCTAAGCTCAACATTCTCACTAACCGGAGTCACCTCAGTGACCTATACGGTCTAACTCTGCAAGTCATTCGGAACTACATAAGGTAGTCTGTACGATGACAGGTGTATAATTACGCTCTAGTGCTTCTCACATCAATCAACTGTGCACATAATCTAAAATCACCCACCAGTCGGAACCCCTCTAATGGTCTGTACGACTGGCATGCCGGAACCCTCACATGGTCTGTACGACATCCACCTACTTGGATCCAAGACGAGCGTGCGGTGTGGTGAAACTAATATAAGCACTAACACCTAGGGTGCAGGTTATGAGCTTAAACATTTCAATATCAATAAATCAATGCATAATGACTCACCTGACTTACCTGCGCCTCCACAGCACCATGCAACATGTATGCATCATATATCAATTCATGTACATATACATATATCCATTATCAAATCAAATATTCAATGTTTTCATGCATGGCAATTTAAATTCATTTTCTCATATAAAAGCATTTTCTGGGAAAACAATAGTATATAGGTAAATATGAAATCAAAACTGCCCACTCACTGATATGTCGATGGGTCGTAACCCCCACGACGTCACTGGATACGCTCGTCCTCGGGATACTCGTCACCTATATGAGAAATAACTAAAATAACATTATTTTTAAGCACATCACCAACATTTCGAAATAACTTCTCATACGATGCTCAATTTTGGTATATGAATATACCACATCGACCTACTCGACGTCACGGACGTCGGGAAATTTTTAGAAAAATTTTTGGAGCTAGCACGCGCCCCCACGCGCCAGCACAGCCACTGCCCTACGCGCGGCCACGCGCGACACATGTCCTTCTTCTTCGCGGGGCTCGCCGGACTGGTTTTTCCGGCGACCCGATTCCGGCCAAACTTAAAACCTCCATATCTCCTTCGTTTTTCACCCATTTTCTTCGTATTTTATATCAAATTGAAGCCCTAAGAGTGTACTATCACGTTGGACTAGTTTTACGGTCTAAAAATTAAGGAATCTCACCGAGTAAAATTCAAAATTTCGGCCAACTTTGAAACCCTTGATCCCGACGTCCAAAACTGTCCAACGAACGTCCCCGAGCTTCCTTAGGACCTCCTAAAGCTCACTACAAGCTTGGAATTCCCTGAAACACGACATTTAACGTTTGCATGAACAGTACCCAAAAATGGTGATTTCGGATTCTACGTGAAATCGAAGGTTTCACGGCCTAAGACTAGTACCAATCGACTCACAAGGACTTAGGGATGAAGATACATACCTTGTTTGCTTCGATCCGTCGAGATTTGCAAGGTTTTGGGTGTGGGCCGTACAAATGGGTGTCTAGAGAGAGAGAGACCGTCGAGAGGGAGGAGAGAGAGAGAGAGAGAGGGAGAGTGACGGGTTAGGGAGAGAGAGTGAGAGTTTGTCCAAGTCAATCCTCACCCTTCATTTCCTATCCCTAATTCACAATAACCCAATTCACATAATTATCCTTTAAATTTAATTCCAACATACTAATATACACATATATCCAATTGATTAATATGGGAACCAAATTAGTGTCACATATACACGTACCTTAGTACCCGTCAAGGGTATTCCCGTCATTTCATACTTTCGATATGAAAATCTCGGGACGGGCTGTGACACGTGGACAATAGTTTTGGATGATTTTTTATTAAACTTTGAGCCATTTTGGTTAAATAACATTTTGGGATGGTTTTTGGTTAAATATTTGTTGGCTCAAGCCCCTTTCATTAAAGCTCCATTTTAATTTTACTTCATTTCAAAAAATATTCTGAAGTACATTTGCTTTGCAAGTTTGAGCAACCTCGATAAGTGATTGAAGAGAAGAAGTTAAATACTCAAATTTTATTTCTTTGTCATAATACTCAATTTTAAAATAAATACTCACCGACTCTCTTACCCCTAAGATCATCTCTAACCTTTGAGTTAAAATCTAAAATTTTTAACCCATAAACAAATTTTCTTCTCCAATGATTAGAGGTTAAAATTTTAGTTCAAGATTCTTAAATAATGAATTTAAGCTAATTTTTTTTTGGTAACTTTTTTAAAAATAGAATTTATGTAGATTATAATAATTTGTTTCTATGGACATTTTTACCTTAAAATATTTAGACTTCGATAAAAAGTTGAAAATTCACTAAACCGACCCATGAAAGATGTATTTATAGAGTTTTTGGGTAATTTTGATTTAAATAATTTTTTAATTGTTTTAGCCGTTGGATTTGATTTTGGGCCGTTAGATCTTTTTTTACTGTTAGATTTGATCATATTTGATCTTAGCCATTGGGTTTTATATATTTAAAAATTAGATAGGTTTGAATCTGAATTATAGGATCAACCAAAAGTCCAATAATTAAAAGTGTCGGATCGAAAAAGAGCTGTTAAGCTCGTTTTGGATGGGCGACATTCTTGCCAGGGTTCCAGCCAACCATTGCGGGTCTCGCGCTTTGGGTGCATCGCCTTTCTGTGGTCTCCACTTTTATGGATGTGTGCACGCGCATAAGGTTGGCCAGCCTTTTGACCATGTCCGGTATTTAGCGTTAAATTTGCCCAAATTTTAGGTTTTAACCCAACTTATTCTACACCCAACCATTGGAGAATGATAGATTTGGTTTAAAACCTAGATTAGATTTTAAGTGTCAACCCAAGAGTTAGGGTAAATTTCTCTATAGCCTCTCTGAGCCCAGAATGAGTGGATAACCGTGGGTTGCCATCAATTGTCCCAATTAAAAAAATTTTATTTAATTTATTAATAATATCCCTCTATACGTATATATATTAAAAAAAATAACAAACAAACACAAAGTGGAAAAGTCAAAAAGTAAAGTGGGAATGAGAACGAAGAGAAAGGGGATTTGGATCCTCTCCGAGGCAATGTCTTAGGATCCTCCTGACCGGACAATACAGACTGTTGAATTTTAATCTAACGGTTACAAACAGGAAGTTCCTCTAAAAGTTATAATAATTGTAACCGTTGGATCAAAATCCAACAGTCCATGTTGTCCGATCAGGAGGATCGCAAAGCATTGTCTCGGAGAGGATCCAAATCCAGAGAAAGGAGCCCAAGTATGCGAAGATTCATGATGAAAGGGTGATGTGGCATAAAAAGCGATGCACTAAAAAAAAAAAAAATATTGTATGAAATTATGTTCGAGTATTTAGAAGTAAATAAGCAAAAAAGCCGCCATTTCAAAACCCTCCTCACCCACAAGTCTGTAGTGCAATGTAACCTGTATTTTGTTTTGTTTTGTTTCTACAAAGGGAAAGCAAAAAAGCGAAAACAAAAAGGGCGGACTGACTGAGTCAGTTGCTTAAATTCTCAGAAACCCTAATGGCTACACTGTAAATGGACGAACCCAATGAGCGAACGAGGTATGCCTTTCTTTTCTTTTGCTCCGAATGATAGATTTAGATACTAGCAGTCTCTTTCTCTCGCCTCTCGTCTCTGTGTGTGTGTAAATTCGAAATTTTAATCGATATTTTTGGTTAATGTTGGTGGATTTCATTTCAATTTTGAGTTGGAGTTGTAGGTTTTCGTCCCTTGATAGTTTTCTGGAATTATTTTAATTTGACGTCTTAAACGAATGAGGCTTAGTATTATATTATCAGACCCAGACTGCAAAATTTCTTGTGCATTCTTATTCAAAGGAAAAACTTTCTATTCTCTTCCGAGCTGACATTTGGGCGGGCAACTTGTAATTGCACTGTTGCTTGATTTGCTAGATTGTAATTGTATGAATGTAATGTATAATCTTCAGTTTTCATTATATAACTGACAATCGAGGAAGACGCTCTATGTATTTCTGGCAAAATTCAAATTAACTACATATGACATCGCTACTTTCTGATTTTTCTAAGGCATTCCTCCCAATCCCACATTCCTACCTGCCATGTTACCATCTACATTCCTTTGTTTCCAATTTTTAAACTGATTAACCATATTGTGGAGGAAAAAATGGAAAATTCTTGAGGCCATCTTCTGCCTAGAAACCATTTAAGGCTTAAACCGTAGTTTTAATGCCCAAATTCCTAAACTTAAAACATCAATTAAGCTTTAGACAATTGCGCTTTGACTTTCGTTAAATTGGCAATCCTTGTGCATTGGACAATTGCGTCCTCCAGAATATATATATATATATATATATATATATGTATGTATGTATATATGTATGTAGGGTGTTCACAAGATGTACCTTGGGAAGAACTTACGGGCAGTGAAATTAACCACGTGTTTGTTGATTTCTACATCCAGTCATTTTAGTAATTCTAAGTCTTTCATGTGAAAATCTGTGAGCTTACTGTCTTTTCTCTGTTTCATTTGTCTTGCTTAGTATTCATGCATCAGTGATTGCAATTTCATGTCAAGATTGATTAACTTCTCTTTCCTGATTCAGTTTTACCTAAGACGATGTCTTTCATATGGATAGCATGGAAATTTGGTATATTCTTGACATAGGTCATTCTTGGATGAATCAGAATTTTTTCCTCCAACACCACTAGCTTTTAAAATGAAACCAAAAACAACTGCTGTTCCTAGAGTTCAGAGATCCAAACCTTTTCAGGGCGAGGGACCTAATTGGGTTCTTATTGCTGGTGGTGCCTTGTTAAGTACGTTGTCAATTCGTCTTGGTTACAAGCTGAAGCAAGCACTTGACACAAAGCCCCAAGAGAATGCTAGTAATGGTTCGAATGTTACTTTAATGTGTATAGCTTTTTCATTACAGTGACTCCTACCCTTTAACATTGTTGTCAATTTCAGGAAGTGGAAAATCCTCTGACCGAAGGAAGTCTGCAGGTTGCTGTGTGCACTCAAATGTTTATTCCTTTACACAACAAAATGATGGCGGTTGCTTTAATTGCATGTCAGGTATGGAGTACTAAATTCTTGTCTTGGAATTTCTGAGGGTGTAAACAAGTAATTTCCATTCAGGATTCAAAATTAGTTTTGGCCAGTTGTTGATTACCTTCATTTGCATAGTTCTCCTTTGGGTGTGAAAGGTTATATGATATATCGTGAGATACAACCATATTGAAAAAGAAGACAATGAGAAACTCAGTGTCCAGTTTTTAATGTTGCGCCTTAATCAAACTTGGCTTTGTTGAGAATAACAGCAGTTGAACTCTTTCTGAAGAGTGAGGCTGAAGAACTGTATGGAAAGATTTGTTGTCAAACAGCAATCTGTATTTGGATTGATGCTAGTTGAGTTATTTGAATTGTGTGATGTTTGTTGCAATTTATTTGCAGCTCTCCCTTATTGTTTTATGTGCAACAGCTTGATATATTATTTGACATTCCATTATAATAATGTGGTTGTTTCATATATGTAATGGGTTTCAAATAGGAACTGAGGGCATGATGGAGATGAAGTGCCTGCCCAATGACCAGATGCTGGCTGAATCTGATGGAGCCCTGCCTTTAGTCACAGTTCCAGCCCCTGAATTTAACAGGGAGAATGGCATTGTCTGGGCATCTTCTCCTGATCGCCTTGAGTTACGTCCAAAGCCATTCCTCCACTATTCAAACTGCTCAGATTCTCCATGTGTTTCAGAATCTGGGTCCGACATCTTCAGTAAGCGGGAAGTAATACAAAAACTGAGGCAACAACTGAAGAGAAGAGATGACATGATATTAGAGATGCAGGATCAGATTGTAGAGCTGCAGAGTTCACTGAATGCGCAGGTGGCACATTCAACCAATCTACAGTCACAACTTGATTCAGCAAACAGGGACTTTTTTGATTCTGAGAGAGAAATCCAAAGGCTTAGGAAGGCAATTGCTGATCACTGTGTGGGACATGCGAGCCCCAATGACAGATCATCCCATGTCACTATTTGGCAACCTGAAGAAAGAAATGGTTATGTGAATGGATTTCCTGATGGAGAAAGCAACTTCGATGCAACCGAAAGAGGAAGAGGGGACGAAGAGAGGGTTGAGATGCTCAATAGGGAAGTAGGAGAATTAAAGGAGGTAATGGAAGGAAAGGAATACTTGCTACAGAGCTACAAGGAGCAAAAAGCAGAGCTCTCGTTGAAAATCAAAGAGTTGCAGCAGAGACTGAATTCTCAACTTCCCAATATTTTGTAGGAAATTTTTCGTTTTTGTGTATTCTTTTGCTTGTTTTGTGATACGAGGTTTCCTACTCATAAGCATAATTTTCCGCCCTCTCCTTGCCATACCTAGTTTAGCTTAATTTTTTGATGACTGTCTTTGTGCATGTACGCGGGATGAATGAGATTTTGGTGTCTGGAGTGGCAAGAGTCTGGCTAGTGGTGGGAGGGTAAAGAGATGCCTTTCCCGTAAGTGCTGTGGTCCTTTCCTACCTCCATTGGTTACTTCTATTTTTGTTGCAATTGCCGTGTCCAAACCTTGTTATGACTATAAACCTTGGTCCTGCAAACGAATGGTGAAGTTCAAACTTCAGACCTAGAGAAGAAAATTACGCAATTCCAGATTTCAAAATACAAGAAAATAAAGAAAGCTCAATTCTCACAAAGGACGGACATTCTACGCAATTCCAGATTTCAAAATACAAGAAATGATCAAAATAAAGAAAGCTCAATTCTCTCAAAGGAGAACCTTTTTAATCTAATGTCCATTATGTCCTCTTCTGTGACAGCGTGGAAGGCGCGATCCACTAATATAATTAGGTATAAAAGCTATCCATCTTCCATTGTAACTGCAGCTTGTAGCTTCATTGGTCTTTTCCCCTATGGGTGAATCAAATTTTAAAACAAGCATTTCTCCAATTCTCATGCCGCATGAAACGCACAACAATTCCATGACAGCCGATGCCAACTCATTTGCCATGTAAAAGGAACCGGCTTTCCTGTTTATTAACAGCTTCTCTGTCCGTGATCAAGCATGATTTGCCAAGACCTCTATTGGTTAACGAGTGTTCAAATCAAACTCCCCAACTTCACGCCAGCCGTCCTGCATGCCTGTGGATCCATTCTCAGTCTCTTCATCATTTAAAAAATCCTCACACGGCTCCTTCTCATCTCTTTGCACATTATTTCCCCATCCATTTATCATCTCTTCTGGGTTAACCCCATGTTCCTGCTCTCTCATGTCAAGCCCAATCGAAACGTCATTGCCTTGAGACCCAAGTGCACTTGGCCTTATTGGGGCCCGAGCTAACATTTCAGCATGTGCTTGTGACTCAACCCGAGCTTGCTCTGCCTGAGCAATTGCTGCCATTCGTAATTTAGCTTCCCGGCCAGCTTTCTCTCTTGAATCAAACTCTGCTCTCAATTCCAGACATGTCCTTTTTTCTTCTTGGCAAAGAGCCTGCTCAATCATAAGTCTCTCTTCGGACCGAAATTCCCCCAAAGCTCGCTTACGGGAAATTATGTTAAAGGCTAGTGCCTGTTTCTCAAATGTTGCTGTAAACTCTGCAACTTTAGCAGATATGTTGTGATCCCACTGCTGAGAGCGAGATGGAATCGTGCCTGTGGTGTCAGAGTCGAGGATTCTGTCATCCTCCTCTGCCTCATAATCTGCCACTACATGATAAGGCAGCAACCTGCCAATTTAAGAGGAGAATAGATATAAGAAAGCCACAGAAGTGCCACAAATTCTCAAAAGTTCAAGCATAAGCAATCTAAATAAACACCTGGAAATAAGGCTTACCACTTTCAACCATCATTTGGGAATGATTCAAGTTAGAAGTAGGTACCACCATCTTAAAGATAAAATGGTCTACAACTTTGTCATTATCCTTATTCATAAATATCAGCTACGCCAACTGCTAATAAGTGTCAAAAACATATAGGCCAGGTTCGGGGGACACACATCAACACATTTCATACTATTAGATCTGAGCACATTAAATGGTTTAGATCACTCCCAACTTCCCAGAGAAAAGGAGAAAAGAGGGGAAATATAACTAGAGGGACAAAAGAGCATATAATCCAACTGCACTCACATCCACAACCAACCTCTTTGACTCGAGACGACATTTCATCAACTGCGTGGAGCAGTATGCAGACTAACAAATGAAGAGTAATAAGAAAGTTAATAGTAAATGAACTTAGAGCCCAAGGCAACAAGTAATGATAACTCACTTCGCTTAATCCATCTATTCTATAGGGCGTAATAGCTATAAAGGGTAATGTTAATATGAAACACAAGATTACAGGTCTTTATATTCATCTCCTAATATATACTGTTCTGCTACCACAAGATTACACCTCCCCCCCCCCTCCTTTTTTTTCTCTCTCTCCCAGGGAATGAGTCCAGGGTATGACTCTGTTACCAATTATAGGTGCTACTCTAGGACATAATGACACAATGCTAAAAAGAATTTATTGTACAGTAGTTGTGAAATTAAAATGAGTGCGACATCAGTTTAGACACAATGCTAAATAATCCAAAAACTCATACAGAAATGTCCACAAGACTGGATAAACTAGTAATTATTTTGAAGTATCCATTAGTGCTGCTTAGGCATGTTGAATAACCTTCTACATAACTTCAATGGAAGTCATCTTGGTTCCTCATCCATTAGTGATAAAATTCTTTTGAACAGAGAGATTGTGGGTTAAACGAGGGGAGGGGAAAGTGAAAACTTTTTTTTTCAGAAAGGAACGATATTTTAAGACAATAAAGTTACACAAGTGGACAAGAAGTCCACAAGAGAAAAAAAAAATAAGAAAAAAAAAACTGAAAACAAACAGTGAAAACAAAAATGAACCCCCTTCCCAAGTGGACAAGAACTCCACCAAAAAAAAAAAAAAACCTCAAAACCTACAGAGAAAACAAAAATGAACCTTTTCCAAAAAAAAAAAAAAAAAAACAAAAATGAACCCCCCACAAAAAAATAAATGAAAACAGTTAAGAAAACTGAAGGAGCTAGCTGACAGCAGCTTTCCAATCAAGCCAAATCACTGAAAAGGGCAAAGTTTTTAACATCTGTTGAAACTGAAGCCCATAATGAAGACCAGAAACGAATTTTCACCCATATGTCCTCTCTGCTGATATCAATATCATAAGGTGCTGAAGATAATATATCTAAACGAATCTTTTATGCAAAAATAGTAACTCTTGTGTCGATAAAAGGTGAAGCACATGAAGTCAATCAAAAAAATCAGAAACTGTAAAACTATGTCCTATTAATTGCAAAGCAGCATGGAATATGTAAAGAAAAGACAGAGAGGGTTTGCTTCAGGGACATGATACTGAAAAACCACACGTACAAAGGGAAAAATCAAGTTCAAGGTACTGACACGGACATAAAAATGATAACAACGTGAGAATGTGTTGCTAGCAGATATCCTGGAATAGGTGATGGGGTGATGTATGAGAGCAAGGATTCTTCCATTACCCAACAAATTAGCAGTTGCCTCAACAATATATGTAGTTGGTCGTGTTTGAATTAAGTCGTAATTTTCAATAAAAAAACCATTTGCAAATTAGGGATAAAGATATCAGGATCTGAATTTGTATAACAAATACCGAAACGTAAAGGAACCCAATGATTTCAATGAGATGGAAACCCTAATCAGTGAAAAAATTAACCTCTCGCAGGCGTCTTCGAGCGAAGAGAAGGGACGCTTGAAATCGGGATGGCAGACCCGCCAGGCGTCCTGGTACGCCATCTGTAGCTCCGCCTGGTTCCCGGGTCGGATCACCCTCTGCTGTTGCTGCTGCTGCTGCTGCTGCTGTTGGGGCTGCTGGGGCTGCTGCTGCTGTTGCTGGGGGTTGGCAACAGGATTTTGTTGAAGATTAGGAGCGGAATTAGGGTTAGGGTTAGGCTGGAGATTTATGGCTCGGAGTGGGCGCAAATGGGCGTCGATGTTGGAAGGGAAACGGGAAATGGCAGCGGCCTGTTGGGCTTGTTGCTGTTGCCTTTGCATTTGTTGTAAAAGCAATAACTGCTGCTGGTTATGTTGATGGTGCTGCTGTTGCTGTTGCTGTTGCTGTTGTTGCTGCTGTAGCAATAGATGCTGCTGCTGCTGCTGCTGCTGCTGCTGCTGCTGCTGCTGCAATGCCTTCTCCTCTTCCATGCCTAGCCTGGATCTCTTCACCTGCGACTGCGGGGACTGCTTTTTGGCTGATAAGATGTCAGTCCACCTTCAGCAGCTCAAGAGATCAATGTTGAGTCCTCTTTCGACGATGCATTCGGCCTCTCTGCCTCAATTCTGCCCTTTCTACCCCCACCCCCTCCTTTTATACAGTCTAGCAAATTTACACAAATGACACTGGACCCTTCAACCTTAAAAAGTTCTAATTTCGACAAAGTTATATGTCATCACTTGTGAATCGTTCGTTGAATTATATTATCTTATCTCAATTTCATCCGTTGAAAGATGCAAATTCCCATTTTACCCTTTGAAATAATTTGATTTTCAAGTACAACACAACAATTTACCTATCATTAATTAGTTAATTAGTATCATACAATTTAAAAAAAAATTATTTGAAAATTTCACCTACCAGTGCCCATGAACGTTAAATTAATTCAAAATTTTAATTCTTATAAAATTTAAAACAATAATTAATTTACCAAATTGTAATAAATTACAAACAAACACAGGCAAATGTTTCATCACATAACAAGGAGCATTTTAAGACTAAAATTTTGTAATCCGAGTCATAAAGCAAATTTAATGAAATATTTTTTTGTTTTTTTTCATTAAAATAAAAACTAGTACAAGGTCCAAAAAGGACTAGGTAACCAATTACAAGAAAAGTAAAAGACCAAAGCAAAATGAGAGCAATAGCCCAAGATACAACGTGAGGCTCACATAAACTTAGGCCTGAAGGCAGCAGATAACATGCAATAAAAAATCCTAATCACCAGTAGCAAAGACCACATCACCGCTGCCATCACGTCCTCGGAGGAAGCCAAACTCCGAACTGAGAAAGTAGACACTAGATCCAATTCTCCTTCATGAGCCTCTGCAAATATATACAAACAAAGTATCATACGGCTAGAGGGTGAGGCCAAGGGGTATGTAAAATACCCCACTTGCCCTCAATGGGGATACAACATATGTATGCCGTTTGGGGGGGGGGTGGGGAGTGAAGAGGGAAAATGGATTTGGTATCCCATTCATGATTAGAGCCTGCCTATCTGAGTACATGGTGGGGTGGGGATGTAGTATCACAACTAAGGAGAAGGAATGACAGAAAGTTAAAAGACAGAAAACAGTAAAATTAGGCAAAAGATGTCGGATAAGGGGCAAGAAGCCCAGATCTAAGACAAGCTTATGGGATAGTTGAGATCTAAGACAAGCTTATGAGATAGTTGAGACTTGGCTGGGAAAAAATTGAGATAAACTCATAGAGAACCGGGAAAAAAACAAAAGAAAGAGAAAAATGAGAGGAAGAGATGGATGGGGGATGGAGCAGAGGAAGTGAGATGGGAGGATGAGAAGAAAAAGACAAAGGAGAGAAGGAGGGGAGGAGGATGGAAGAAGGAGACTGAAAAAAGGAGGAAGTAGCGGGTTGCCGTCTACCCCTAGCAAGAGCAAGGGGTGGCGAAAATTGAAGCCGGAGAACACCTGCAGCCTTGTACCTAACTGGGCTCTCCCTTTCTCTCCCTAGAGCAGCCGTAGAAGCATAAGGATCTTGATGTGGTGGGGATGAAGCTGGTAAAGCCGCGGCCGGGTGTGGAGATGGAGAAGCTGCTCTTGTTGATGACTTGGTGGGGATGAGGTTGGTAAAGCGTATAGATCTTTATGTATTTTTCATTTTTCTTATGTAATTAATTCATTTTTAGATGTGTTGTTTTGATTTTCTTGAGTTTAAAGTTTACTAACGGATATTGATTGAGCCCGACATCTTTTATGCTACTTACTAGTTATGATGATAGCATTTTACCATGCGATGATTTTTCGGAGACATGTTCACAACCAGGAAGATCGATCTCTCGCTCTTGTTTGAAAATTTCTTACAAACCAAGATTAGTTTGATGACGCTAGATGGTTGCTAATCTATGGTTTCAAATTTTTTTATTCGAATTAATCGTTTTCTTTTTCGTTCACAATACTGAATATTCACAACACATCACCAAAATACATGGCTTGATTTCTGCGTTGTCTATTAATCAACTGCACTCATAAAAAAAATTGCACAGATTATACTGAATGACCTCTGACGAATAATAAAAGAGGATAAGTGATACAGAAACGAGACTTCACAAGGTCAATCAACCATCCTCCATGAATTTGTATCGCATACATAGAGGAGCTCAAATCCCGAACCGAGACTATCGGGAAACCGAAGATTTCGGGAATTTCTGTTCGGGCATTTTTCGGTCCAAAATTTTGGGATGGGATTAGGACGGTTCAGGATGTCGGGCATTTCACCCCTATATATGCTCCATGGGGGTCCTTCAATTTGGTGTTGATAGCCTCATTTCAGTTAGATTCAAAAACTACCTGCTCGTAGTTGTGCTGCACTTCAAAGTTGAGGGCGTGTACAGCAGTTTTGGCTTCTACTTCAAGGTAGGGGTGGGTTCAAAAACCCGAAAACAGAAAAAAATCGAATCGAAAAAGGCAAAATCAAACTGAACCGAACCGAATCAAATCAAACTTTATTAGTTCGGTTTCGGTTTAGGAGGTTTGGAAACCGAACCGAACCAACCCAAACCGAATCCCTTTACACTTTATTAATGTATGCCCATGATATTTCTTTTGTGAAACTTTGTTGCCACTAAGCCTAATGTTTTTTCAATGAACATATTTGGTTCAATTAGGGAGGATATTCCATTGGTTATAGAATAAAGTTTTGGAATGCTTTGGAACTTGCAAAAGCTTCTCTATTTGTTTGCTTTTAGAATGAATACGGTGATCATTTTTTTTTTTTTTTTTTTTGCAATTGATGTTATTCATAGAATAAGATTGGTTTATATGATCTTGTATGTGTCCAACTAACTTTCTACCTTCTCAATTTTCTTATTATTACTCTACCAATGCAAGCCTATTCCTAAATTCCATATTAAAAAAATATCAAGTTTTATATAATAAGAAAAACTGAAACCAAACTGAAAAAAACCAAACAAAAAAAAAACTGAAAGAAAATCAAAACGAAACGAACCGAACAGAAGTTTTAGTTCGGTTTCGATTTTGACAAAAAACCAAACCGAATGAAGCCAAACCCATCCCTACTTCAAGGGCAGACCCAACAGTCAAGGATCTGGCGCCCTTAATCGTAATCCTATTAGCATTTCTAACAATTACCCCAAAACCATCTGCCAAGGTGGTAGAAAGACCAGGCCACATCAAAATTAATCTTCATAGTGTCACTTGAAAGAGAGCACCAATCAGGTGAAGCGACCCATGATCGGGATTTCACCTCATCAGTAATCTTAAGCTATCGGGATATCAATCTCCAAGAAAAGCTTCTCTGCCTTTCGGGCCACATCCGCAAGAGAGCTTGCTCTATCGTTTCAAGATGTGCTTTACAAATAGAGCATAGATGATAAGAGAGTTCAGTTCCTTGCACATAGAGGTAGTAAACCGAAAACAATGCATAGGATAACTAGAAACAGTCAGAGCTATTGCCTTGAGACAGTAGCATTTAGTTTTTAGGATTGGATCTTGCGGCAAGATCCAAAGAACAGAGCATTTTTCTTTGATTTGCCCCGAATCGAAGGAAGGCCAAAGTAATTACACGGGTAACACATGAAACTAATTCCCACATGATCAAAACTGGTTAGCTCATTATGCCAAAGCAAAGCAACTTTTTGAGATCTCCTTTATCATTCATTCACTAGAGTCAACACAATTTTTTTTTTAAATCAACCGAAAGAGATAAATTCGAGCTAAGTAAATTGGGTCCATGACATGTTGGAATAATAACTTGTTATGATATCATGATAAAAATTGAGAGCTATTAAACCCACGTCGTTGTCTTATTTTCCCACCCACGTTATATTTACACCCACTATAATAAGTTAAAAAATTAAAATGTTATTTTCCCACCCACTATTATTCCTAAAATAACCCTATATATAATTGGAGATAAATTTCTCTTAAAAAAGAATATAAACAAATAATATTACTCGGCCAAAAAAAAAAAAAAAAAAACTGTTTCCTTTCCAAATTCCAATTGGGGTGAGAATGAAGAATTCTGGTTTTCATTCTTTGCTTTTCCCTTTTTGTTTTCTTTTTCATATGCATTTTCCATTTTTGCCACATATGTTAGAGATTCTCTTACTTTGTCGTACATTTTTACTTTCTGGGTTCGTTCTAGTTTTGTAAGTTATTGGTTAATTTGTGTCAGATTATTTATTTTTGTTATTGATAAGCTATTTTTCTTGTGTATGAGCAATGGTCAATTGGATCTAAAAGAAGAGCACAAATTCTAAAGCAAAACAAGACAAAAAAAATCCCTATTCATATTCCCTAAGGAATTCTCTTAGGAAAACGTGAAACAAATTGCATCATAATCTAATGCAAATTCAAATAAAAAAAATCATAGAGCTATGCTTCAATTGTACGAAGCCGACAAATCAAGATGACCCACATAAAATTATCTTTTACCTCTTCTATGGAAACGTAATCATCTAATTCTTCCATAGAAATGTCATCTTCTAAGTTCATTCTTTTTGCTTTCTCTGAATGAAAGGAGATGATAATGATGAGTTAGGGTTTAAGGGAGACAAGTTTTCTAAACATAGCATGATAGTTATTATGTAACATCCCACATCGACCAACGGAGAGAGGGTGATGTGCCTTATATGTACATGCTCTCCTCTCTATAGCACGATGCATTTTGGGAACTCACTGGCTTTAGATTCCATCGGAACTCAGAAGTTAAGCGAGTTTGGGCGAGAGCAATCATAGGATGGGTGACCCACAAGGAAGTTCTTGTGTGAGTTCCCAGAAACAAAACTGTGAGGGAGTGGCTTGGGCTCAAAGCGGACAATATCGTGCTACGACGGAGTCAAAACTGGGATGTGACAGAATGGTATCAGAGTCACTTTGCCGTGTGGTGCAAGTGTGCCGACGAGGACGTCGGACCCCTAAGGGGGGTGAATTATAGCATCCCACATAGACCAACAAAAAGAGGGTGATGTGCCTTATATGTACATACTCCCCTCTCTATAACATGAGGCTTTTTGAGAACTCACTAGCTTCAGATTCCATCAGAACTCCGAAGTTAACCAATTTCGGGCGAGAGCAATCCTATAATGGATGACCCACTGGGAAGTTCTCGTATGAGTTCCTAGAAACAAAACCATAAGGGCGTAGCCAGGGCTCAAAGCGGACAATGTCGTACTACGGCAGAGTCGAGACTGGGATGTGACATATCACACCCAAGCTTTTATTTTTTATTTTTTATATAAAAAAAAAGTAACGCAAAAGGAGGTAACTAAGGTCCTTATTAGTCATTTTACAAATGAACAAATTTGTAATTAAAAAATTCATAAAAAGGTGGGTGAGAAGATAAGACATTGGGGTGGGAATAACACCTCTCTAAAAATTTTAGGCTCAACATGATTCACCACCAACATATTAATATCGTCGTCATCTTCTTCTTCTTCAAAGTCGCTGTCTTTTGTTCCGTCATTTTCTTCGAAAAACAAATAAATTTTGGTTATTATGAAGACGTATATTAGTACTTTCATATTAAATTTTAATTATAATATAATGATTATAATTATATTTATCGAGTTTACATTTTGGTTATTTTTTCAAATTTCTCAGCTTTCCCTTCCTCTTTACCTATTGACTTTGCAATATTTACAATACTACTTAACAAAAAGAAAAAGAAAATCTTAACTCCCGTTCGGAAGAAGGAAGACGAAAGACGAAAGACGAAAGACGGTGGCTTCTTCACACAACACAATTCCTAATGCCTATATGCTCTTTGCTGTAAGCCCCAAATTGCAAGTCCGTCTATCTTCTGTCTGTCATAGTCTTCCCTGGTCATCTGCAACAATTGCCCGATAAGTAAATTTATTCATGTAAAACGTATGCAGTTAGGGTCCGATTGTCCTTGTAGAAATCCTATTCGTATTTATCATCTTTGATTGGGCAACCCAGAAGAATCGGCATCATCAGATAGTTTGATGGATCTTCTGGCGGCGATGGGCTCGTAATATTCTGGGATTGAGAAATGAAGGATGGGATTGGAATCGGTTGGTGGGGGTCTTAATCTTATTGGGCTTAATTGGAGCATCCAACAGGTCCGTCCAATCGCTGATTCATCATTCTTACTACAGTAATAGCTAAAAGTGTGTTTGTTCTTGTTGTTGTTGCTGTACTTGTTGTGTGTATATGTATACGATATCTCCATCATCATCTTCATCAATGGAGACTCTGGGCATGGGCGATTTCTGGGTCGGAGCTTGATTTTCCATTTTGTTCTGGACCATGGATGAGCTCAGCCCTAGTCCTCAATCCAAAGACTCTGCTGCTTCTTCGTGGCGTCCCGGCCAGCTCGCATTTAGTCCTTATTCTACGCAGAGTGAAGCTGCCAACAACAAATCCCAATGTCTGCGTGTCCTTGTCAGGAGACCTGTAAGTGTTTTTCGATTCTTCCTTGCAACTCTTTAAGTGGTGCATTGAGTCATTCACTTCATTCTTGCTCTTTTCTACACAATTATTCTATCTTTGAAGATGTTTGTATGCTGCAAGCTCCGACCGCACAAAAACATACTTACATGTAGAGTATATTTATATATTGAGCCCCCATTGGTATGGGAGAAGACTTAGCCTGCTAGCCGCCCGCTGCCTTTGTCTTTTTTGGGAGAAGACTTAGGAGGTGCTCTATTCTAATAATGCACTACTAGCTCTTCAGATATGTAAAATACAATAAGTAAATTGCAGTACGTAGTTGAACAGATAATCCTACGCAGAGATTTATCAGGCATAGAACTATCTTTAACTTTGGGTTGACATGTACCTTCACCCACCTAGGGATGTTGATGTTAGTCAGTGACATAAATGTATGGTATGTTGTTATACCATAACTTAACTGGGGAGACCCTCTGAATTATGCTTATCCTGAGAAGTGGTACCATCAATGTGGAAACTTTTTTTAGTTGCTATATTGTTTTGGTATGATCTTATAAAGCATTTTTTCATCTATTTTTGTCAAATTTATATCGTTCTCTGTACATATGTCTTGACTTGAAATGATTTGAAGCAGATTTTATTCTGATATACAACGTTCTGCTATGCAGTTTGTGGCAAGGCTAACCAAGGACATAGTTGAAACATATCAAATATGCAATCCACAGTTCAAGTATTCAGAAGAATTGAATCCAAAGAGATATTTGACCACCCCGTCAAGTGGAGTACTCAACGATGGCTATGATAATGTCAACTCAGATCTTATTTTGACTGTAAACTTTGTCTTGGTCAATCTAGACACACAGCGAAGGTTTTTTCTTGTCCGTGCTTTAATTGTTTTGTGCTATGTTGACTGACTCAAAGGAACCTTTTCCTAGTTTCTGCTTCACTGCTTTTCGGAAAATCGAGAACTATTAACATGAAGACAAAAATTTGGAGATTGTCCTCTAGATATTTAATTTGAATATAGGCCAGTTTATTTTGTCAAAAGGACAAATTACCCCAGAAATTCATATTTTTGCTAACATGGTAATCATTAAGATGTTGTAATCTGTGCTTTCCCATGGTGGCCGACTAGCTTAGACCTTCTTAGTTAGTATTATGTTTTTAGGTCCTTTCTCCTTACCTTTTCAGATACATTGTCAAAGATGTTCTTGGCCATGGGACTTTTGGCCAGGTTGCTAAATGCTTGGTTCCACAGACTAACAGCTTCGTAGCTGTGAAGATCATCAAAAATCAACCAGCATACTATCAACAAGCCCTGGTTGAAGTATCCATTTTGACAACGGTAAGGCTGTTCTTTTTCCGTATGTCTCTCATGTTCAAATTTCTTACTGTTTTCTTTGCTATTTGTTTTGCAGTTAAATAAGAAATATGATCCTGAGGATAAGCATCACATTGTGCGTATATATGATTACTTTGTGTGTCATCGTCATTTGTGCATTTGCTTTGAACTGCTTGATACGAATCTGTAAGTCATTGACACTACCTAATTAGTTGTGAGTTGAACTCAATGTAACTTGATGCACCATTTGAACTCTTATTCATGTGTAATTGTTGCCTTTAGTTTTTCCTCGCACATCTATTGACATTTTTAAGTTATTCAGGTATGAGCTTATCAAGATAAATCATTTCAGGGGACTATCCCTGACCATTGTTCAATTGTTTTCCAAACAAGTATGATAGTTCCTTCTTGTAATTGAATTTGGATTTCATTTCCCCTCTGACAATGCTAGAACTTAACCCTTCTTGTGTCATTTTTTTGGGGTACTTTAAAATAGATTCTACATGGGTTGGCTCTGTTAAAAGATGCTGGGATAATTCACTGTGATCTGAAGCCGGAAAACATTCTTTTGTGTACAAGGTGACTTCCTTTTGAGGATGAGTTTGGGTTATTTTTGTGATAGATTTCTTTCATGTTAATATTGTGTACTTTCCCTTGAAAGCAACAGTGTTAAGCCAGCAGAAATTAAAATTATTGACTTTGGATCAGCCTGCATGGAAGATCGAACTGTTTACTCCTATATCCAGGTTTGCATTACTGCTTTTTCCAAGGCTTATTAAAATCATATCTTTCAGAGGAGGTCTCATAGATGCATGTTTTTCATTTGTTCTGCAGAGTCGTTACTATAGATCTCCTGAAGTTCTCCTTGGGTATCAGTATCCTTTGCATTAGAGGTTTAAATTATGATCCAGTTTTTGTATTCATATTTCATTATATCAAGGTACTGTGCTAGTACTTAATCCTTCACAGATATACTACTTCTATTGATATGTGGTCCTTTGGATGTATAGTCGCCGAATTGTTTCTGGGGTTGCCATTGTTCCCAGGAGCTTCAGAATTTGACCTCCTAAGGCGTATGATTGAAATACTTGGGTATGCTCATACTAGTATTTTTAGGAAGGGAACCTATATTCATTAATTTATAAGGCACCATTCTGCTATGCATGATTTATGATATCTGCTTTGTTTACTTCTTCTATCATTATCATTACCTGTTTTTTCATGAATGTTGTTTACAATTATGAATGTTTTAAAAAACGCGCCTCTAGGTGCGCCTAGGTGCCTTTGGAGGCTGGGGTGAAAACGCCTCTCTGCGGTGGGAGTAGGCGCAAACTCGCCCAGACGTGGTCGAGGCAAACCTTAGGGCGTTCTGGGATTTATTTTTTTTAATTTTTTTTTATATAGAACTTCTCAGTCTTCTTTGTTCGACACTCAAGTCCTCAACAGCCTCGCGTTCTTCTTCTTCTTCTTCTTCTCTATGAAATACTTAAACCCTCCCTTCTCTTCTTCGTGTGGCCCTTCTCTTCTTCGTGTGGCACCAACAACCGAGCAGCACTGCCACCGCCAAGTGAAGAGGGAAAGTGAGTGTGAGGGAGAGTGTTGTGCCCTTGCATGACGGCGTGGGTTCGAACCCCTTCGGTGGCTAATCTAACATCTGACTTACTAACGCAATCACTCGACTAAAAAAAAAGAGAGTGAGGGAGAGTGTACTAAGGGAAAGAGAGTGGGGGATGTATGTGGATCATGTTGATGTTGTAAAATCAGTGGATATTAACGAGAGAGAGAGAGAGAGAGAGAGAGAGAGAGAGAGAGGAGGGAAAGTGAGAGTGAGGGAGTGTGTACAGAGGGAAAGAAAGTGGGTGGGGGATGTATGTGGACAATATTAATGTTGAAAAATGAGAGAGAGAGAGAGAGAGAAGAATGAAAGTGAGAGTAAAGGGAGAGTGTACCGAGGGAAAGAGAGTGGGTGGGGGATGTATGTGGACCATATTGAAGTTGTAAAATGAGTGCATATTAACGGAGGAAAGAGACTGTTACCTCTTTTTTTTGTATGTTTGTGAGTTAATCTTGTTTATGACTCTTTTAAATGACAAAGGATATTTGTTTCACAAAGTATTATATTATATACTAATATTAAATTTTTTAGGGCCCACGAGGCTTCGCTTCACGCCTCTAGGCTTTCGCCTAGGCGGGGCTATATCCATGAAATGCCTCGCCTACGCCTTCGCCTTTTAAACATTACTTATCACATTAAAAATTCTGATTCTCTTTTGTGAAATTAGTTCTGTTGTGTGTTGAATCAAGAATTCACTTTAAAGCTTTATCTCAATGTCTAATGTTATGAATGCTCGTACTCTCCTCTTCTTTCTTTGTTATTCATTGTTCCTCATTCTTTCCAACCATCACACAACAAAAATTAGCCTAGTGAAAGTGTAAACTCGACCTCCGTCATTGCTGGAATTTCCAATGTTAATATTTTCTAGGCACGTGAATCCCAAACTGCCATGTTTTCCCTAAATTTTAGTCACCAATGGATATAGAGTCACACTTTGGACTTTATGCCCAACTTTAGCCTCCAATAGATTATTGGTAGGGATTTCCCCTGGGAAGGAAGTGGTGAGGGGAGAAGGGACCATTTGGTGAATTGAGATATTGTACGCAGACAATTCGCTGTTTAATAAGTTACCAATAGCTAAAGCTTTTGGAGATATGGCTGGGTACAATTTGCTGTTTCTTGATCTGTAACTAGTTTCTTATGGTGGATTTTATCAGTCTTTCTCTGTTTGATGATATTAGCACAGTTATTGGTTTCACTCAGAATTATTATTTTAAATTGATAGTTAGTCATTATTCTGGCGGCAATTTTTTTCACACTTTCCTAATGTACGGTTGACATGTTGCAGAGGGCAACCCCCTGATTATGTACTTAAGGAGGCAAAAAACACAAGCAAGTTCTTTAAGTGCATTCGGAGTGTGCACAATATGGAGAACGTGGAACTTTCTGCAAATGGAAAAAGTGCTTATCAAGCATTAACAGAAGCAGAATATGAAGCTGTAAGTGTCAATTATAAAAAGGTTTTGGATTATGAAAATGATGGTAAGAGAAAAAGATCATATAGATTGTTAGAGAAAAGAGAAACAGGTGAGGAGCACTACCCCCCACTCCCCTCCCCTCCCCTCCCCTTCTTTTTTTGTGTTTAGTTTTAATCACGTTTAATATTTTTGGTTTAGTTCTTATGGTAACTGGTTTCTGTTCAGAGAGAATTGAAAAGGCCATCAATTGGGAAAGAGTATTTTAATCATATGAACCTTGAAGAAATTGTTACAAGCTATCCGTATAGGAAGAACTTGCCTAAGGAAGACATGGTTAAAGGTTTGCTTTATGCTTTTGAATGTTCAAAGCTGACAACATTGGAACAGTTTGACTTAATTAATAACTAGTTTCTTTTATTGAAGTTACTAATGCTGTTGTATGATATCAAATATGTGCAGAAAATCAAATAAGACTAGCTTTGGTTGATTTTTTGAGGGGACTGGTTGAGTTTGATCCTGCAAAACGCTGGTCACCCGTTCAGGTTGTTTAATTATCTTCTCTGCTGTTTTATTTCTGATATAGTGCAAAAATAGTTACTTGGAAATGGATTTGTGAGTTAAACTTGTACCTGCAGGCTTCAAAACACCCTTTTGTTACGGGGGAGCCTTTTACATGCCCTTATAAACCTCCCTCGGAGACCCCTCGCATGGTATGTAGACTCGCATATGAATTATTTAATTATTCTCATGAAGCTTCATTCTTAGCTTATATGGATTGACTGTGACTTTATCCAACTGTGTGGAAGACAAGTCAAGCCAGACCTAGATATCCAATATAATTGTGCTTGGCTTTCTTTTTAATGGATACATCGATTATGTGTTGGGTTTGGTAGATTCTGCATATTCCTTTAGTTCTTGATTGGTGATGAAATGCATGGTAATTATGAAAAGTTGATTTTAAATTGGTTTTACATTTCAGCTGTTGTTTCACATCCGCAAAAATGCTTCCGAGTCTCATAATGAACTATGAGGATGACCTTGTCCTAGATCCTGAGTTCTTTTTAGTCTTTGTTTGTGCAATTGGTTTTTTACCTATTAATTTTGGCTCTTAAATCTTTACCTATTTTTCTTATTGGCTGTATTAGAACTTCTGCAGGTGATATTACTAACTGCTTTTCTCTCTCTTCTTTGTTTTTATCCTTCTTGCCCTCTTCTTTTCCCTTAGCCCGTTTCTCAAAACATAAGGGTGGACCATCATCCTGGTGGTGGGCATTGGTTTGCGGCTGGTTTATCTCCGAATGTAAGCTGGTTGCTCCTCAAAATATGCCATCGTTCTTCTTTTTTGGCTGTCCATTCTTCACTCACCATCTCGGTTGTAACTATATTTGTTCTTTTGCAGATTCCAGGCAGAAATAGGGTCTCCATTCATAGCAGCCCACATTTTCAGATGGTGCCATATGCACATGCTAATAGCTATGGCAGTGTAGGAAGCCATGGTAGCTATAATGATGGTACTGGATTGGGAAGCAGCTATGGAAGTTATGGAGATACTAGTAATATATTTGCTTATTATTCCCCAGTTGGCCCTTCTGGGATGAACATGCATGCACAAGGTAATTTATCAATGCTTGGAAGTAGTCCGGATGCAAGACGGAGAATTGTTCAGTATTCGCATGGAAATGGACTTGGTATGAGTCCTTCAGCAGGAAGCTTTGCTCCACTACCTCTAGGCACTAGTCCTTCGCAATTTACTCCGCCAAGCTCCTACGGTCAAGTTTCTGCTGGCTCTCCAGGACATTATGGACCAACTTCTCCAGCAAGGGGCAATTGTCATGGATCACCTTTAGGAAAGATGGCTGCTGTTAGCCAGTTTAATAGACGAAAAAGTTGGGGATATCCTGGAGGTTCTCAAACTCAAGAAAGTTCATCAACACATTGGCAAGGGCAAGCTACTGATGGAACCAGTTCTAGCCAAGCTGAGGGAAACTCTCAAATGCTAGGTAGTTCACCATCACATCTGCATTTAAGCTCAAATGCTGGAAGCTGGAAGCAGCCAAGAGGAGGCAGTGGTATTTCTGCTGGGTACTTAGTCCAGAACATGCCAGCTTCCATCACAGTTGGCTCCCATATACAATTCACAAAGACCACGGGAGTGTCTCATGAAAAGGCTGAGGCTATCCAGTCATTGCCTGATCCTGGGGATTGGGATCCCAACTATAGGTAAGTGGATTGTTTCTTTTACTTGCTACTCAAAGGTCGGCTGATTACCATGAGAGTGCTACATTTTCTTTCATTAATAGATGATGGCAGTCAATATGTCCTATAGGATGGTAGTTTTATAACTCAGTAAGTATACCAGATAACTGAAAGAAGTGGGGCCCTGTTAGTCCCATGAAACATGGTTGGTTGGTAAAGACCATAGCTTGGGTAATGGTTTTTGTTTGCACATGGTAATTCATTATGACCTATATGATCTCTTAACCTATACTTAGTCCAGTCATGATAATCTTTCACTTTTCCAACTAATGCATTTTAAGAATGATATAGTACAAAATTATTGCATTGTTTGCACATGGTGAAGCAAACCATTAATGGGTTTATCCATACGTTACTTGACCATGATGGTAGTATCTACTATTTAGCAGCATATTAAAGTTGAATGCCAATTTGCTAACAGTTTATTGGGCTTCTTCATTGGAATTTATATAGGCTCAAGTGGATGGTTTACTTTTTGCAGTCATCTATCAATCTATCAACCTCATATTTGTTTAGAATTTGATGTGTATTTTTTTTTTTTTGGTCTTTCCATTCTCATTCCAGTGATGAACTTCTTCTGCAAGAAGATGGTTCGGATGTAAGCTGCTTTACTGCTGAGTTCAGCCAAGGCATGCATTTTAGTTCTGCAGAAACATTGGTTGGGTCCGGAAGATTTAACCATGCGCCAAATTCAAGCACAGGCCCATCCTTTCAAAGGTAAGTTGTATCATCGATCAAGTTTATTGAGTTAGTTACTCTGAAATTATGTTAGCAAGTTCAAGAAATCTACATTAGTTGTTTTTCTCGACGGGAATTGTATGTATACAGTATACTAGTATGTTCCACATAACTGATGCATTATGTAGTAACTTTAAGACGTGGATGGATCCCCAACAAGATATTTACACACTTTGTTTTCCTCATCTGAAAATTTTGTGTAAGCATATATTGCAGAAACCTGAGGCAGTCTTAGGTAAACTTTAAAACACACGGATGGATGTGTAATGATACATTCAAAAGTTTCCATTGCAAAATGTAAAAAGTTTTATTGTGTTATGTGCAATTAATATGGAGGTTTCTAATAGTAAACATTTCTCCTTATGAAATAGTGTGAAGATTACAATTGACACATTTCCGTGCCTGTGCTTTGGAATAGAGTTCATTCTTGTTGTATTCTTATTTCTTTGTCCTAGCTTGATTTTGATTACAATTGTCTACCATCTCTTCAGACAAAATGGACCCATTCAATCATATCCACATTCCGAGGTGGGTAGCCCTCCTCCAACTACTGAACCACTTGCAGGATACATGCGTTTGTCAAAACCTTCTCATTTCATGCCTCACACATCACAAAATTCTCCAAGCCGCTTGGGACAGCAATATCAGCGATCAAATCACGGACGACCCACCAATTCTCGTGGTAATGATTGGAATCATATGAAGATGCAGCCCCCTTCTCCCAATTTTAACTCTGGAGGCCCACATTCTCCAGGAAATAGCTCATTCAGCAATGGCATGTCATGGGGTACTTTCTGACTTTACATCATAAGCCATACCTACCTTCTACCTTCCTTTGTTTGCCATCTTCCTAGTAAAAAATGTGCCAAGCTGTATAATGTCTTTATGGGAGACGGGGGGATTGAATGGAGGGTTTTGAGGAGCTGAGAACATTTAAACTAATTGTGGGATTCTATTGTAGGGCATAGAGCCAGTCATCCCATCACTAGCATTCCACCTGCATCTCGAGGAAGAAAGGACTATGGAAGGATTTCTTGATGTTGAAATTAGTATTTTTACTGTGAAAAATCAGACCATGAGAGCTGGCAAGAACATTGTACAACTTGTATTCAATGGTTCACTTAGCTAGTGGGTTCATGCGATGAAATCCTCAGCCAGATCATGCTCACTCATTGTGCTTGCAAAATATAATTTGTGGTTATTGATTATCTTGTCTTGTTTTAATGCATCTAGTTTTTGCTTCCGTCAACGTCTTCAATTTTCTCATCTATATATCAAATGCCGGAATTTTAATTTAGATAGTGTCTGAAATTGCTTTTATGTGTTTGAAGGAATTTAACCTAGTTATTGAGATTAATTGCAGCTGCTGAAATGAATTTCGAGAGTTGGTGTAAATTGATGAATGGAGTTCAGAATTAACCGTGGGATTCTGGGATGTTTGTAATGCAGTACCATAAATGTATTTACAAAATATTTAGTGGTTCATTTAGATGTGTTTTTGAATACTAATTACTATAGTTCCGTTGTTGAATTGGCGTTTGTGCGTTGGAATTCTTTTCCTTTGTTAGTTGTTTAATGTTTCTGTTGTTCCGAGTCTTTTTTTCTTATTTTTGATCTTGGTATCAAGTTACTTAACCCTGTTTCATAAGCTGACCTCCATTTCCCAATTATCTAGGACTATGATAGGAGGCTCGGCAATGCCAGTAATAGTAATAGGATGCTTTTTAATTTGAAGCTTACCAACTGTCAAGAGTTTTTGCCGGTATTGTTTAGGTGAATGACTGCATGCATATGACTGTTTCTTGTTATCTTCGGCCTTGCTTTAGCTTGTAAGTATGCAGGTCGTGTATGGCGCCATTGTTTCTTCCTCTTCTCGTCTTCTCCTTAAATTGATGACATAGTGAGTGTAGAACTCAGAATTGGGTTGACTTGTAAGGGGTATTTGAACTAAATTGACAAAAAAAAAAAAAAAAAAAACTCATCAACTAACTTAGTGGATGACAATATTCATGAGTTTGAAACATAAAGGACCACGCTGTTGATGTGTTAGGATTTTGTGATACTAACCCTAATTATTTTATACTTGAAAACAGTGATGATATGACACTCTTGAATCGCTATCAAATAGGGAGTGATTTACGCATTCCTTTATTTAGTCTTTTAATTGAATAAAATTGATTGGGTAAATCAAGGATATAATTAAGGAGCATAGAAATAAAAAAACTGAATGAAAATCCCTTCCCTTTTAAATAACCTCATACGTCGGCCGTTTGGCTCTCTAGGACGAACCCTAGGAGAGCGCTGGCATCAGTTTGTTGGCTGTTTCTGGTCGACAAACTCAGGCCTCTCTAACTTTAGAGGTGGTGAAGCAGAAGACAAATGGTGTGGCGGATAGTACCGCAACTAGTCGAGAAGGTGTTCAAGGGCTGTTTGTGGACTTGGATGTAGGTAACAAGGGGATTGAGCACTATGGAAGACATGGTCTCCAAAATTTTCAGGCAATTTGTTATCACGAAAGATGAACAACAGATACTTGTGGTTGATGCGAAGGAGGCGTCGACACTGAGATCTTCAAAAGTTTTCTTGGTGGGGAAGGTGTTAATACAAAAGCCCTTCAACAAGGAAAATTTCAAGCGTCAAATGGGAAGCTTGTGGAAACCCAAAGCGAATGTATTTATCATGGATTTGGAGAACGATATATTTGCGTTTGGGTTCAACATGAAGCAAGAGAGGACTGTGATCCAACCGGGGGGGGAGGGGTCCATGGCTGTATAATAAGCAATATTTACTAGTACTGGAAGAGGCAGATAATGTAACACAGCTATCCAAGGTGCTGTTATCCTATCAGGACTTTTGGGTTCAGATTAAAGAACTTCTGATTTGTTACATGACGAGACAAATGGGTAAACTTCTAGGCAACCACTTGGGGGAGTACATTTTATCGGGCCAAAGTTGAAAGGAGGAGCAATATGGGTGCATTCTCATAATCAGGGTTTGTATTAATGTTTTTAAGCCCCAGCGACGATGTGTGGTGGTTCAAATTGATGGCTCTATGGTGACGGTTGACGTTCCCCTAACGTGCTTTCTTTGTGGGATGATGGATTCTATTGAGGACTAGTGTGATAAATTTTGTGGAAAAAATGATGATGATAAAGCTAAGCATGGTTCCAAGATGATGTTGTATCCCCTGAATATAGGAAACCATCGGAGAAACGCTTTGGTTTGGGTCCTGAGCCTGGATGGTTCATGAGAGTTCTGAATTCTATAGAGGTCGATGGAATGTAGGAGGATGATGAAGTTACAGCGCATATTCCGGAAATGGTGGGGCAACGGCTAGATGACTGGACGACGGATGAAAATTCTGTGAATGAATCTAGTTGGGGGTTACAACGCGACGATGAAACACATAACCGACAAATAAGGCTATTCATACCTGACCTTAATGATTTAGCACTGTTTTTGGATGTAACTGATAATTCCACGACAATCATTCCTTATGAAGCTGCACCTATTTTATGTCAGAGTCAGCGCAATAATGACGAGAAAAGAATGAACACATTTATGCCGCAATCTTTGGACCCTCATAACATCATTATGATTTTTGGAACGCAAATTCAAAAGGAGCATTTACACCTCCCTATTGAAGATGTTGTTATGCTGGACCAAGACCGAGTTCAACTTGGGCCTGAGACTATGATTGTTACTAGAGGCTCGAGAAAAGAGCCCAACCAAATGCAATCCGAAATGGAACTAGAAAAGGTTACTGTTGTACATGAGGAATGGATGGTAACACGAAAAGGGCAGTGAGGGAAAACAAGTTTTGGGATGGGACATAACTGAATGGTCGTTAGGATCCGACCCTTTTAATCTGGCCCCTTTTATATATGGCAGTTAGACACATGAACAGAGAAGAAATAGACAGGGTGGGGGTACTACATACACTGCTCGAATAAGACAAAGAAGAGCACAACGGAAGCTCCCTGAGTTGGGGAAGAGAAGTGAACGAGAAGTGGGTGATAATTGGAATAAGCATGAACCCAAACGAAGGTTTGTGGTGTATTCTTTTATGAATTCTACAACGGCGGAGGCTGACGAGTATTAGCCCGGCCGCAACTAATGAGTTGTGTAAGCTGGAATTGCCGGGGGCTTGGGAACTACCGGGCAATTCTTGCACTGAAGAGACTAGTTCTCTCAAAAGAACCCAGTGTGATTTTTTTGTGCGAAACAAAAAGCTCAGTGAAGTATATGGAGAGATTAAAATCACAATTAAAGTTTGATTTTATTTTTACAGTACCTAGTAGAGGATGTTCGGGAGGTTTATGTGTGATGTGGAAGTAGGAGGCCAATCTCTGTGTGAACGTATTCTCTTAACCATATAAACTTGGAAGTAGGTGGATTGGAGGATAGAAAGCAATGGAGATTGACATTTTTATATGGTTTTCCGGCGGAGAATGATCGCCTTAAATCATGGTCATTACTTGAACGATTGTATACGAACTCGACCCTACCTTGGTGTTATGTGGGGGATTTTAATGAAGTTTTATATGCGGATGAACATGAAGGGGGAGGCTTGAGAAGCGATAGACAAATGGAGGGATTTCGTAATGCATTGGGAACTTGCCAACTTACAGATTTGGGTTTCATTGGATACAAATTTACCTAGGCAACGACACGCGGTGAATGTATAAAAGTAAGATTGGACCGAGCAGTGGCTAACCATAAATGGCTTGACTTATTCCCCATATATCGTGTTGTGCATCTAAATCCTACATCATCGGACCATGTTCATATCTTGGTTGATTGGCTGGGAAGAAATCGAGAACGACACAAAAAGTTATTTAGATATGAGGATGAGTGAAATATGAAAGAAAGGTGTGTGGAGGCGGTAAAAGCAGGGTGGGTAGCAACTTTCAATGGATCACCAATGTATTAGGTTACAGAAAAGGTTAAATAAAAAAGAGTCCAATTACTCTAGTGGGCTAAGAACTCAGAACATACACTTCCAAGGGGCATCAAAGCAACGAAGGATCAATTGAATACCTTATTTGGGCAACCTTTTACTGAAACCACAATTGCACAACTGCGTGATTTGTGTACGAAACTCCACTTATTACTTGCATATGAGGAAGCGTTCTGGAGACAACGATCGAAGGAAAACTGGCTAAAGCTCGGGGACCAAAATAGTCGGTTTTTTCATCAAAAAGTAAATCGAAGACGAAAGACTAATTGCTTATATGGATTGTTTGATGAGGAAGGTGGGTGGATGAAGGATAAAGCAGGAATGAAGGAGGTAATTGTGAATTACTTTTCGAAATTATTGATTCTCATGGACCTACAGTATGTGACGAAATATTAGAAAATGTTGCACCACGAGTATCAGAGAGTATGAATGAGGAACTCCTCCTTCCATTTTCTAATGAGGAGATAAAGTTTGCTTTGTTTCAAATGCATCCTCCGAAAGCTTCGGGACCGGATGAAATGTCTCTTGGTTTCTATCAAAAGCATTGGGCAATTGTTGGTGATGACGTTTGCAATAGGGTAAGATTTTTGCCGAAAATTATTTCTCCATCACAAAGTGCTTTTGTTTCGGGAAGATTAATCTCAGATAACAGCATGGTTGCATTCAAAATTGCCCATTATATGCATAAGAAATCCAGTGGTTGGGATGTAATTATGACATTGAAATTGGATATTAGTGAGGCCTACGATCGTATCGAGTGGAGTTTTTTAGAGCAATTGATGAGAAAACTGGGTTTCGCCGAGGCATGGATCAATCTAATCATGATGTGTGTTACAACAATGTTGTATTCATTTAAATTATATGGGCAGCCCGTGTGATATGTTCATCCAAAAAGAGGAATTGGACAAGGTGATCCCATTTCGCCATTTATGTACGGAGGGTTTATCATCACTGTTTGATGCATGAGAGAGAACGGGAAGAATTAGAGGGGTTAAAGTTTATAAAGAGGCACCAAGTGTGCACCAATTAGTATTTGCAACCGATAGTTTCATATTTGCTAGGGGCATTCTTCAGGAGTTGTCACATCCTAGACCGGCTCCGCTGTAGCACGATATTGTCCGCTTTAGGCCTCGACCATGCCCTCACAGTTTTGTTTATGGGAAATCACACGAGAACTTCCCAATAGGTCACCCATCCTGGGAATGCTCTCGCCCAAACTCACTTAACTTCAGAGTTCCAATGGAATCCGAAGCCAGTGAGTCCCCAAAAAGCCTCGTGCTATATGGAGGTAGGCATATACATATAAGGCATATCACCCCCTATCCGTTGGTTGATGTGGAATGTCACAATCCACCCCCTTAGGGGCCCGACGTCCTCGTTGGCACACTCGCACCACACGACAGAGTGGCTCTGATACCATTCTGTCATATCTCAGTCTCGACTCCACCGTAGCACGATATTGTCTGCTTTGGGCCCAGCCACGCCCTCACGGTTTTGTTTCTGGGAACTCAGACGAGAACTTCCCAGTGGGTCACCCATCCTAGGATTGCTCTTGCCCAAACTCGCTTAACTTCGAAGTTCCGATGAAATTCGAAGCCAATGAGTTCCCAAAAGGCCTCGTGCTATATGGATGTGGGCATGTACATATAAGGCACATCACCCCCTCTCCGTTGGTCTATGTGGGATCTTACAATCCACCCCACTTAAGGGGAACCCGACGTCTTCGCCGACACACTCGCACCACACGGAAGAGCATAGTGGCTTTGATACCATTCAGTCACATCTCAGTCTCGACTCAACCGTAGCACGATATTATCCGCTTTGGGCCTGGCCATGCCCTCATGGTTTTGTTTTTGGGAACTCAGATGAGAACTTCCCAATGGGTCACTCATCCTAGGATTGCTCTAGCCCGAACTCGCTTAACTTCGGAGTTTCGATAGAATTCGAAGCCAATGAGTTCCCAAAAGGCCTCGTGCTATATGGAGGTGGACATGTACATATAAGGCACATCACCCCCTCTCCGTTGGTCGATGTGAGATTTTACAATCCACCATACTTAAGGGGAACCCGACGTCCTCGCCGACACACTTGCACCACACGGAAGAGTGGCTCTGATACCATTATGTCACATCTCAGTCGCCGACACACTCGCACCACACGGAAGAGTGACTCTGATACCATTATGTCACATCTCAGTCTCGGCTTCACCGTAACACGATATTGTCCACTTTGGACCCCAACCACACCCTCACGATTTTATTTCTGGGAACTCAGACGAGAACTTCCTAGTGGGTCACCCATCCTGAGAATGCTCTCGCTCGAACTCGCTTAACTTCGGAGTTCCAATGGAATCCGAAGCCAGTGAGTCCCCAAAAGACCTCGTGCTATATGAAGGTGGGCATGTACATATAAGGCACATCACCCCCTCTCCGTTGGTTGATGTGGGATGTCACATGAGTGCATCCAAGTGAAACAATTATTAAAAACATACGAAGAAGCATCCGACCAAGCTATTAACTACTTGAAGAGTTGTGTGGTGTTTAGTGGAAACTTTACTGATTGTGATGGACAACTACTAGCGAATTGCTTGGGCATGGCTCGAGTGTAATACCACAATCGTTACTTGGGGCTTCCGGTCTTTGTGGAGAAGGCGAAGAAAGAAGCGTTTGCCTACATTAAGGATAGACTATGGAAAAAGCTTAATGGTTGGCGAATGAGTCTTTTGAGAAGTGCAGGAAAAGAAATTTTGATCAAGAGCGTTACTCAAGCGGTGCCATTAAATACTATGCAAACCTTTTTGTTACCAAAGTCTCTTTGTAATGAATTGAATCAAATGGTAGCAAAATTTTGGTGGGGGAGACAACAAGGTTGAAGGAGAATACATTGGATTCGTTGGAGAAAACTATGTAAGCCAAAAAGTGAAGGTGGGTGGGTTTTAAGGATCTTTATGCTTTCAATCATGCTTTGCTAGCAAAGCATGGATGTAGGCTCTTACAACAATCATTGTCACTAGCAGCAAAGCTCTTTAAGGCTAAGTATTACCCTTAAACCGATTTCTTATTTGCCCAAGTTAAACTGAATTCGTTGTTTTGTTGGCGCAACATTACTGCCGCTCGTACTGTAATCCGTAGGGGTGCACGGTGGATGGTTGGAGATGGTTCAAAAATTTGCATATGGGGAGATAGTTGGCTGCCCAGATAGATTTTTTTTTAAAGTTCTTAGTCCCATACCAATGGGAATGGATCACAATGCGAAAGTCAGCAGGTTGACTACTGAGGATGGAAGTCAGTCGTGGAACATGGAAGCAATACATAACCTATTTGTTGAGGAAAAGGTAGCACTAATCAAACACATCTCTCTTAGCATGTTCAATACAGATGATATCTTAATATGGAATACGGAGTCAAATGGAAAGTTTACAATGAGGAGTGCATACCATTTGGCACGGTATTATGGGGAAGTAAACGGGAATGAACCTAATGGTTCGATAATGGTTGCTAAGGTCAAATTTTTGTGGAAAGTGATATGGAGAGCTCATGTGCCGGGGAAGGTAAAAATCTATGTGTGGAGATGTTACATGAATGCATTACCGACAAGGGACAACTTGAGGAAAAAGAAATTAAATATACCGACAACGTGTTTGTTGTGACGGGGATGTGGAAATGATTGATCACGTGATGAGGTTCTGTCCCCGTGCGATGGTGGTGTGGTTTTCTAGTCCGTTGGGTATGAGAAACCAAGGGAATATACGACAAAGCTTGATGGAATGGATAGCTGCCATTGCAGGTTTGATGTCGAGTGAGAGTTTTGACTTGGTAATGGTTTTAATTTGGTTCATATGGACAGAACGTAATGCAATGTTGTGGAATGGAAAGGCTCTGGAGCTTTTGGAAATGCACTGTAAATTGCAGACATGGCTACATGAATTCCATAAATGGCATGGGCCGAGGAAGAACACCAATGTGGTCACTGGGCAGCCATGGAAGTGTCCAGAAAATGAGTGGATTAAAAGTAATTTTGATGCGGCATGAGATGAATAATTAGAGATTGGAGGAGTAGGGGTAGTGATATGGAACGACAAAGGGGAATTCATGGTTGTAGTAGCAATGAGAGTTGAGGGAGTTGGTTCTCCATTGTTGGTAGAGATTATGGCAGCAAGGGAAGCATTGATTTTTTCACAACACCAGCAGACTACACACGTGGAAGTTGAAGGGGATGCTCAGATGGTGATCACAACACTTCAACATGAAGGCCTAAATGATTCATCTCCTTTTGGGCACATTATTACAAATACTAGACAGATTTTAAATGATTTTTTCTCAGTGCAAGGTTACATTTGGCCGACGCTCGACGAACAAGGTGGCACATAGGTTGGCTAGATTGGGTTTAGCCTTTGATACTCCGATAGTTTGGTTCGAGGAACCTCCTGATGTAATAATATAGCTTTTAATTGATGATAGTAATCATATGTAATCTCTCATGGTGCGGGACGATCTTTTTCCCTTTGTCCGGGTTGAAATTTCTGGTAAGGTTTTTATTGAGGCCCACTGTATGCACCATATCCTGTTTATATGTATTCAATTTTATGTATTCAATTTCCTATCAATGAATATTAATACCTTCACTAAAAAAAAAAAAAAAAAAAAACCTCATACGTCGTGTGATACCGAGAGGGCATAGTGTGTGTGAAGTGAAACATGGAGCCAAGTAATAGCATGCTCTAACCTTACATTTTTAGAAAATGTAAATGAGAGTTATACTTTCGAATCAAATTTGGTATTTCATTTATTTACATTTTCTAAAAGATATGTACTTTACATCTCGTTCATTAGAGAGTGTTTCGGCCAACAGAACATGTAAAATTATAGCAATATTTTTTTGCTCTATTTATCATCATTGGATAAGTTTAAATTTCGAGATCTGTATAGTGGAGATATACAAATCTCAAAAATTAAACTCATTAAATGATAATAAATAGGTGCTGAGTATTACCATTACTTGAGGTGGTGTGAAAAATGCACCCTAGAATGATAATTATAGGGCACTATCATCAATGTATGTGCGTCCAACGTAAATCATAGTTAGTTAAGTGGTGACGTGTGAGGTGGTGACCCATATCTATATCTCCACGAGAAATGTTAAGGAGACCCTCTCAAAAGTGGGATGAAATCTTTACGTTTTTGGCACAATTTCTATACCAACATTATACAATAATGTACTAAAAATATAAAGTGGTGAATAATCTTACTTTAAAAGAGCATCCTTAGCATTCTCATATTTCCACATATGCAGTTAGGTTGGTTTGTTTTGGCTCTTGGAAGGAACGCCTGATAATCCATTCATTCACAGATGAACAGACAAAAAAAAAAAAAAAAGAGAAAAATATAATATAATGGCAGGTCGCTGACCACAGGAAGCTGGACTCAATCTGTTCCACTTCCAACCAATAGCGTCCCTCCGTACCATATCTTTTAACAATAAATCGACTTTTTCTAATTTTAATTATGACATATATAAAACACTAGAGAAAGAAAAATAAAGGCGGAAAAATGAAAAATAAAAAACCATTGATTTCATTTGTATTTTTTATAGCGGAAGGCAAGAAGGAAAGAGTTTGCCTTGTATACTTGGTTGTTTATTGGTTGCGCTGCTCAACAACTTTGGGTTCACCGTCGCCATTCGCTCATTAAGTGTCTTCTTGTTTTTCAGCTGAGAGAGAGAGAGATTCAGTCTGTCAGGTACGCTACTTGTGCACTCTTCTGGTTCAAATCCCTGTTCTTTCCCATTTGAGATTGATAGAATTATCATAGATATATGTATATGTATATATGCATGTGTTCATCGCATGGTTGATAGCTTGCAAGTTTCAACTCATGGCTTGCAATAATTTTGTTTATTTTCTTTCTGTTTCAACTTTCTATCCATGGCCTCATCATAGCATCATGGGTATTGGACTGGATTGGGGAATTGCAATTTTAGTTCAGTTCCACATATACATACATACTTTCTCGCTCTTGTGCTTTCATCCAATCCGTCGCTTTTTGCTTCTCCCTTTTCTTTTCTATTTTAATCTACGTGAATGATTCATGTATTCTTCTGTTTGTTTGTTCAATCATTGCCTTCAACTTCGTACTTGATATTACTCATAGTCATACTAGTAGTTCTTCGTTTACTAATGCAAGTCTTACTAATTGATTTGTGGCAGATCCTACAACAACTTAATCAATCCGCTCTTGCTCTTACTCTTGGGTTACTCAAGCTATATCTACATACATACATATATAGAGATACATACATATTCATAAAATAAGACAGCAACTGTTACTGTTATGGTAATTGTTTACACACAAGGAAAAGGCATATGATGGCCATAGCTGCTATTATTGGCCTTACTACGGGGAAGATGCTCTTGAATTCCTCCTCCTCTTATAATTCAGATATCACAGAAAAACTCTTTCATCTCAATGACCACGCATTCTTACATTGCCATTTCTCTTCAACAAAGAATCTTGTCACTGCCAGAAAGTCTAATTCCAACTACACCAGTTCTAGATTTCCGTCTTCCAATCGACCCGACCACTCCAGTAGGGCTCTCAAAGAACATGTAGATGCTGCCTCTGGTCCTTCCTCAACCGCACAGCAATGGTTTCACAGCTTCAACGACTTGGAGGAGGAAAGCTCTGATCTTGAATATTCAGTGGACGCACTTCTTTTGCTACAGAAGTCTATGCTCGAAAAGCAATGGAATCTTTCTTTTGAGAAAAAGGTATTTATGGATTCAACAATAAAAACAGCAACGAACAAGAGGATACCAGTCACTTGTTCTGGGGTATCTGCTCGCCACAGGAGAATGAGTACTAGGAGGAATGCTTTCAGTGCAAATCGTTGTCTAACGCAACCTAGCACCAATAAGCCGTTGAGGCCAGTCATGAGTCCAGAGCTGCTTCAGAATCGTTTAAAGGGTTATGTGAAGGGTGTTCTTAGTGAGGATTTGCTGACTCACACTGAGGTTGTACGCCTGTCAAAGAAAATTAAAATTGGCCTCTCTGTTGAGGAGCATAAATCAAGGTTATAACACTTAATAACTTTCCATATTCTATGAATCATAAGTACTAAATTAAGTGGGTCAATGTCCATGACAAGACATTCAGAGTGATTGCAGGACAAGTGCTGAAACATTGATTTATTGGTTAAAAACTAGATATAACGTAGAAAGTATGTTGTTTACAAAACCCTTTTCAACTTGCCAAGTTAGGCTTCTTCACAATGAGCAGGTAGTTCTACTTTTTACTGGGTGAGGAGTGTGGGTGTATGAGGTAATTGAGTGGGGTTGGAGTATATCTTTTTCTTACTGTTTTAATTAAATTATTCTTTTGAGTAAGTTGACCTTTATGGAGACTGGTTCCTTCTGAACGAAAAAGTTCGTTGCTATCTGGTTGTTTCTAATCCTAATCCTTGCATTTGGATCTCCAGACTGAAGGAGCGACTGGGATGTGAGCCCTCTGATAAACAACTTGCAACTTCATTGAGGATTTCCCGTACTGAATTACTGTCAAAGTTGATCGAATGTTCTTTGGCAAGAGAGAAGCTGGCAATGAGCAATGTTCGTCTGGTCATGTCCATTGCTCAAAAATATGATAATATGGGTGCTGAAATGGCTGACCTAATCCAGGTTATTTTTTCTCTTCTTACTTCACATATGAGACCCCAATATATAGACCCAAACAACAGTAAGACAGAATTTTATTGGAATCTCATATGAGAAGTTCACTGTCTCTTATGTAGGGTGGGTTAATCGGACTATTGCGCGGAATTGAGAAATTTGATTCTTCAAAGGGGTTCAAAATTTCTACTTATGTTTACTGGTGGATACGTCAGGTAATGCCAATATTTCCCCTTGAAATGGTAAATAACTTACTGTCGATGTGCAAAATTGACTGATTGGCTAAACTTACGCTGGTTACTTTTTCCTTATATTCTCAGGGTGTGTCAAGAGCACTCGTTGAAAATTCCAAAACCGTGAGACTGCCGACACATTTGCACGAGAGGTTAGGTTTAATCAGAAATGCAAAAATTAGAATGGAAGAGAAAGGAATAACTCCATCAATTGATGTAAGTCTTTTGTTATTATCTTCAGAAAGCAATTGCTTTGCTCACAAAAAATCTGTGAACATGCTGATGCCAGCAACCATAAGTTTCAAATGTTTTTACTTACAGTGACAATGTTGATTTATCACTCTGCTCTCTTGGTTGATATGTGCTTCTTGTATTACATTTCAATATCAGAGAATCGCAGAAAGTCTGAATATGTCCAGAAAGAAAGTTAGGAATGCTACAGAGGTACTAAGTGCTTGTGGTATTCTGTTTTATTGAATTCTCATGTTGTTATCTCCATGCTGACCGTGCAGTTTCTTGATCTGTAGGCAATCAGTAAGGTTTTTTCACTTGATAGGGACGCATTCCCCTCTTTGAATGGACTTCCAGGAGAAACTCATCATAGTGTAAGTGTCGATTACACCACCTCAATTTCTGCCATTCCAGTTCAGTAAATTTTCTATTCCTTGCATGCCAGTTTTCTGTCTTGTAATTGACCTTCTCCCTTACTACTTTTCTTTTTACAGTACATTGCAGATAATCGCCTTGAGAATGTCCCGTGGAATGGGGTGGATGCGTTGGCACTCAAGGTAAGAAGAAGAATACAAGAAACAATCTAAAACAACCTAGAAAAAGTGGGACTTGTATCAGAAGGAGATAGTTCAAGCATCTCTATCCAGATAAAAAAATAATAGAAGTTCCTTAAAGAAAAACCAAATGGTACGATCTTAAAAAAATCGTTAAAGCTGGTCTTCATTCCTTTGAAAACTAGTGATACTATGTCTTAAAAGTTACTTCTTACTCTGTATTTATTGCAGGATGAAGTAAACAAGCTCATAAATATGATGCTCGGGGATCGGGAGAGAGAGATCATAAGGCTTTACTATGGTCTGGATAATGAATGTCTTACATGGGAGGACATTAGCAAACGGTGAGTCCAAATAAGGGCCTAACATCCATCAAACTACCTTACTCTTGACGTCTTTTGCATCTTGTTAATTTGACCATGTGATTATGTGAACTCTGCAGTATAGGATTGTCCAGAGAAAGAGTTAGGCAAGTTGGACTTGTTGCTCTTGAGAAACTGAAACATGGTGCGAGGAAAAACGAGATGGAGGCCTTGCTAGTCAAGCATTAATTTGGTCTCATGTATTTGAGAGTCGAGAATGAATGAATGTATAGATACAGAACAGAAGAGGAATTACGAGACAAAGTTTAACTTCCAAGTTGTTTTCAGGTTGAGACACAGTGTGTGTGTGTGTATCTATATATATATATATATATAGAGAGAGAGAGAGAGAGAGAGATGATTAAGAAAGCAAGTTCTCTCACTTCACCAGGTAAGAGCTCTTCAGATGTTTGGAGCCTAGAATTTTGTCGTATGTACGTATTATATTATATTTGGAGAAAAAACTATTACCATCCCAGTTAGGTATACGAGGATTCATGTTTCTTTACTTGGGTAATTTTCCCCGGGGCCTTGATTGAGGGCTGCTCTTTCACATACAAGATACAGCTTCATATGTACAAACAAATGCTGATGACAAGTCTGAATTGCGAAGTAACTCTCTGGCTTTGATATGGTTTTGTAATTTACATATTGAACTATACAGTCCTATTTCTCCCTCACTTGGTTTTGTTATTTGACAATGATGATTCTAACGTATTGATGGTAGGTGGTATTTTGCGACAAAAACAAAAGTTTAATTCAGACTTTTAGATGGTAAAGTGTCGCAAATCAAAGTTGAGGCAGTAAAGTGACACATCCAACCCCAATATCCCCAAATATCTAGATAGACATGTGCTGGTCGACACTCGAGGGTGACGAAGCCATTTTAAACATGCATGCAAATTAAAATATGGGATTTGAGGGAAGTCTACTAATGCAAAACCGTGTTCAAAGCATACAACTAATTAAGAATAATATGAAAGAATTATTATAGAAATGTACGAACCGAGGAATAAGACGTACACAGAGGAGGCTTGAAGATGCCTAAGTAGAAATGTCCTGAGGCCGGGATCGTGTACCTCGAATCTAAATCTTGAGGGGGCGCAAAGCCAAAACGGTGGGTGGACCAAAGTTTATAATAATAGTACTAATAATAAGAAAACCATTTTATTTATGAACATACTAACCCCCTGTTTTGAAAACACATATAATACTACATAATAGGTTTCCTGAAAACTCTAGCATGCATTGAAAAACATTTATAAAACATGTACGTGTAAAACAATGCTCGATGATGGTGCTATTGCTGCCTGAAGGCAAACCCGTAAATCTCATCAATACTGTACTCTCTAGGGGTATCATAGTCGCCCGAAGGCAATACCTATCCATCACTCGAAGGTGAAGCTGTACGACGCTGGGTTACGCTAGTGAAGAAACATGGTAGGCTGTACGACTCCGGGTTACGCCGGAGAAGAAACTTATACATCACACACCGACACTAGCCCCGGGCTAGTGAAGCTGGGGGTATATCATCAATATCATCAACTCCTCATTCGCCTGAAGGGAGTACATGTCCATCACCCGAAGGTGAAGCTGTACGACACTATGTTATGCAGTGAAGAAACATGGTAGGTTCCATCACCTGAAGGTGAAGCTGTACGACTTCGGGTTACCCTGGAGAATAAACATATACATAGATATCCTTAATTGTGTCATATGGCCATAGACATATACATACCTGTGTTTTGTGGATGTGTTATATGATAGCCCACTAAATAAGTACCAAAAACATATCTCGAAAACCTCATATCAAATCCGGAGCTCAAAAGCTCAAAACCTCATCTCAATCAATCCATAATAGCACATATTTATAAATCTGTAAAATAAATCGTATTTGTAATCCATAAAATTTCATATACGAAAACCCAATAATTCATAACCTTTCATAAAACGTAGTTCGATAAATTCTAAATATTTCGTAAAAGCAATTTATATAAATCATAAATTCTTCAAAAAACATGATTATAGAATCCATAAAACATAATAGAAAACATGCTCATTTCATGAAATTTGCAATGTATGCAAGCCTAATATTTTATAAAAACATGAAAGTTTAGAAGGGGTCCACTCATAGATATTTTATTGCCCGGGAACCGCTCGAGCTAGCGAGGATGGAGTCACTTCCCATCGATGCACCTAACCATAATTTGAGACCATTTAGTAAAACTATACATAAACGATAGAATTTGGGAAAACGTACGGCAAATTCAGATTCGGAACGTCGAAAAACCTAAGGAAGGACCTCAGGTTTTCCCCTACGCGCCACCACACGAGTCACCATGAGGCGGTGACCCGGAAGGCCACGCGCCGTTCCACGTGGCGGCTGGCAGCCCCGACTAGCCGGAAAATTCAACAACTCCAAAAATTCCTAAATTTTACAGAAATGTAGATCTCAATGAGAGGAACAACTTTCACACCTGGGCCGAAGTAGAATTTAGCTGGGAAACACCTCAAATCACCCTTGATTCGTCGAAAACCCTTGAAATTGGTGTTCTCGATTCGATGCCTAAACGAACTTCGACGCCTCATCCAATGCTTGGGCCTTGCTGCTGGGGTTGAGGGGAAGTCTATTGGTGGTGGTGGTTGACGCAGTTAGCTTCAGGATTGATGGATCGCCACCATGGAACCACCACACCCACTTGTGCGGTTCTTCAAGAATCCAAGCATAATTTCTTCGAGTTTGGGGTGGAATTGGTAGAGGGAGGGTCGTGGAGTGTTTCTTAGGTGGTGTCGCGACGTAATTAGCCGGAATTTGGCCGGAGGAAGCATCAGATTCCATGGTTCCCACTAGGTCGGGTCGCTCGAGTCGAAGGGAGGTTCGGGTTGGCTGGTTCCTCCCTTCCCTCATTTCTCTCCTCTCCCATTGGTTCACTCTCCCTTTTTCTTCTCCGATTGAGTAGCTCCCCCTCCTTTCTCTCATCTTCTTTCCATCACAGCCACACACGTGGCACCAGATTAATGCTTCAACAAAATCTGGAGCCTTCCAGATTTATGGTCAAATGATCATTTTACCCTCAACTTCGACCGTTAATAACTCTTTTGTTATAACTCCAAATTACGTTCCGTTTGGGCCCACGCGTTCGTAGTGACGAGTACTATGAGAATATGCCAAGAAAACAGATCTTACTGACACGACGGGGTGGTCAACAAAAGTCAACTTTTTTCACCTCGACTAGGCTTTCGGGTTTAGGGTTTTAGGGGTTAGGGTTTTAGGGTTTAGGGTTTAGGGTTTCGGGTTTAGGGTTTAGGGTTTAGGGTTTTAGGGTTTTAGGGTTTAGGGTTTAGGGTTTAGGGTTTAGGTTTAGGGTTTAGGGTTTAGGGTTTAGGGTTGAGGGTTGAGGGTTGAGGGTTTAGGGTTGAGGGTTTAGGGTTTAGGGTTGAGGGTTGAGGGTTGAGGGTTTAGGGTTGAGGGTTTAGGGTTGAGGGTTGAGGGTTGAGGGTTGAGGGTTTAGGGTTGAGGGTTGAGGGTTGAGGGTTGAGGGTTGAGGGTTGAGGGTTTAGGGTTTAGGGTTTAGGGTTGAGGGTTGAGGGTTGAGGGTTGAGGGTTTAGGGTTGAGGGTTGAGGGTTGAGGGTTTAGGGTTTAGGGTTGAGGGTTTAGGGTTGAGGGTTTAGGGTTGAGGGTTTAGGGTTTAGGGTTTAGGGTTTAGGGTTTAGGGTTGAGGGTTGAGGGTTTAGGGTTTAGGGTTTAGGGTTGAGGGTTTAGGGTTGAGGGTTTAGGGTTTAGGGTTGAGGGTTGAGGGTTGAGGGTTTAGGGTTGAGGGTTGAGGGTTTAGGGTTGAGGGTTGAGGGTTTAGGGTTGAGGGTTGAGGGTTGAGGGTTGAGGGTCGAGGGTTTAGGGTCGAGGGTTGAGGGTTTAGGGTTTAGGTTTAGGGTTTAGGGTATTAGGGTATTAGGGTTTAGGGTTGAGGGTATTAGGGTTTAGGGTTTAGGGTTGAGGGTTTAGGGTTTAGGGTTTAGGGTTGAGGGTTTAGGGTTGAGGGTTGAGGGTTGAGGGTTGAGGGTTGAGGGTTGAGGGTTGAGGGTTGAGGGTTGAGGGTTTAGGGTATTAGGGTTGAGGGTATTAGGGTTGAGGGTATTAGGGTTTTAGGGTATTAGGGTTTAGGGTATTAGGGTTTAGGGGTTAGGGTTTAGGGTATTAGGGTTTAGGGTATTAGGGTTAGGTATTAGGGTATTAGGGTATTAGGGTTTAGGGTTTAGGGTTTAGGGTTTAGGGTTTAGGGTTAGGGTTTAGGGTTTAGGGTTTAGGGTTTAGGGTTTAGGGTTTAGGTTTAGGGTTTAGGGTTTTAGGGTTTAGGGTTTAGGGTTTAGGGTTTAGGGTTTAGGGTTTAGGGTTTAGGGTTTAGGGTTTAGGGTTTAGGGTTTAGGGTTTAGGGTTTAGGTTTAGGGTTTAGGGTTTAGGGTTTAGGGTTTAGGGTTTAGGTTTAGGGTTTAGGGTTTAGGGTTTAGGGTTTAGGGTTTAGGGTTTAGGGTTTAGGTTTAGGGTTTAGGGTTTAGGGTTTAGGTTTAGGGTTTAGGGTTTAGGGTTTAGGGTTTAGGGTTTAGGGTTTAGGGTTTAGGGTTTAGGGTTTAGGGTTTAGGGTTAGGGTTTAGGGTTTAGGGTTTAGGGTTTAGGGTTTAGGGTTTAGGGTTTAGGGTTTAGGGTTTAGGGTTTAGGGTTTAGGGTTTAGGGTTTAGGGTTTAGGGTTTAGGGTTAGGTTTAGGGTTTAGGGTTTAGGGTTTAGGGTTTAGGGTTTAGGGTTTAGGGTTTAGGGTTTAGGGTTTAGGGTTTAGGGTTTAGGGTTTAGGGTTTAGGGTTTAGGGTTTAGGGTTTAGGGTTTAGGGTTTAGGGTTTAGGGTTTAGGGTTTAGGGTTTAGGGTTTAGGGTTTAGGGTTTAGGGTTTAGGGTTTAGGGTTTAGGGTTTAGGGTTTAGGGTTTAGGGTTTAGGGTTTAGGGTTTAGGGTTTAGGGTTTAGGGTTTAGGGTTTAGGGTTTAGGGTTTAGGGTTTAGGGTTTAGGGTTTAGGGTTATAGGGTTTAGGGTTTAGGGTTTAGGGTTTAGGGTTTAGGGTTTAGGGTTTAGGGTTTAGGTTAGGTTTAGGGTTTAGGGTTTAGGGTTTAGGGTTTAGGGTTTAGGGTTTAGGGTTTAGGGTTTAGGGTTATAGGGTTTAGGGTTTAGGGTTTAGGGTTTAGGGTTAGGGTTTAGGGTTTAGGGTTTAGGGTTAGGGTTTAAGGGTTTAGGGTTTAGGTTTAGGGTTAAGGGTATAGGGTTTAGGGTAATGTTTATAGGGTTTAGGTTTAGGGTATAGGGTTTAGTGTTTAGGGTTTAGTGTTTAGGGATCTAGGTATAGGTAGAGTTAGATGTTTAGGGTTTAGGGTTTAGGGTTTAGGTATAGTTATAGGGTTAAGGGTTTAGTGTTATAGGGTTTAAGGGTATAGGTTTAAGGGTTTAGGGTTTAAGGTTTAGGTTTATAGGTTTATGTTAATATTTAAAGGTATAGGTATCTTTAATATTAAACTTTATAAGTTATTAGTTAAACTTTAAGGATTTAGAACTTTTAAAGTTAAAATTTAACTGTAAATTTAAACTTTAATAGTTTAAATTTTAAAGTTAATACTGTTAAACTTTAAATTTATAAGGTAAAATTTAAACTTTTTACTTGTAACTTTAAACTTTTAAACTGTATATTGTAATTTTAACTGTATAAATTTAACTTTAAAGATTTAAACTTTAAACTTTAAACTTTAAACTTTAAAACTTTAAACTTTAAATTTAAATTTAAAATTTAATACTTTTAACTTAAATTTAATAACTTTATACTTTAAACTTTAAATTTAAACTTTAAACTTTAACTTTAAACTTTTAAACTTTAAACTTTAAACTTTAACTTTAAAATTTAACTTTAATACTTTAAACTTAACTTTAAACTTTAAAATTTAAACTTTAAACTTTAAACTTTAAACTTAAACTTTAAACTTTAAATTTAACTTTAACTTTAAACTTTAAATTTAAACTTTAAAACTTTAAACTTTAAACTTTAACTTTAAACTTTAAACTTTAAACTTAAACTTTAAACTTTAAAACTTTAACTTTAAACTTTAACTTTAAACTTTAAACTTTAAACTTTAAACTTTAACTTTAAACTTTAAAATTTAAACTTTAAACTTAAACTTTAAACTTTAAACTTTAAACTTTAAACTTTAAACTTTAAACTTTAACTTAAACTTTAAAATTTAAACTTTAAAACTTTAAACTTTAAACTTTAAACTTTAAACTTTAAACTTAACTTTAAACTTAAACTTTAAACTTTAAACTTTAAACTTTAACTTTAAACTTTAACTTTAAACTTTAAACTTTAAACTTTAACTTTAAAATTTAAACTTTAAACTTTAAAACTTTAAACTTTAAACTTTAAACTTTAAAACTTTAAACTTTAAACTTTAAACTTTAAACTTTAAAACTTTAAACTTTAAACTTTAAAACTTTAAACTTTAAAACTTTAAACTTT